>BSBK01002486.1:0-240000 GCA_027943335.1 Chamaecyparis obtusa | reverse complement strand
CAATACCTAATAGTAAACTTAATTTGTAATGTATCCCAAATAACTAACCTAGCCTAGGGACTAACTATGTCAAAATGAATATATTCATTTGTAAATCAAACTATTTAATGTAACAAAGTATTTAAATCACTATAAATCAAGATATCAAAATCAATATATTCAAATGCTCATTAATATGGTGGCATTGCCCTCCGTATTTAAAAAACTATTTTAAACATTAGTTCACGTAAAATATTTAAAAATATTTTAATCATTAATGTAAGAAACTATTTAAATCACTAAAATAAATAACTTTAGTAGAAAATTTAATAAAAAAAAATTATTAAAATTAGTATAGTCAAATGTTGATTAATATGGTAGTATTGTCATCCATATTAAAAAGTTATTAAATAATGATCACATTTAATATATTGAAGACTTCATTAATATGGCGGCATTGCTCTCCATATTTAAATAATTTTAAAGATTAGTATACCTATATTATTATGGCAACATTGTCTTCCATATTAAAATGATTAATGTAAGTAAGAATTTATATTACTAATATAAAATATCTTTATTAGCATAATTAACTTAAAAAATATTTAAGATTATATTCAAATGTTGAATAATATGGTGGCATTGCCATCGATATAAAAAAATTATTTAAATAATGATCAAATTTAATATATTGAAGAGTTCATTAATATGGTGACATTGTCCTCCATATTTAAAAAATTATTTGAACCATTAGTACACATATTATATTAAAACCAAAAATTAAAATATTTAAAAACTAATTCTAATATTTTAACAACTAATTCTAATATTCAAATAGAAACTATCAAAATACAACTAAATCTAATATTTTAACACTAAATCTAATATTTAAATCAAACTATTAAAATACAAACTAAATCAAACTATTTAAATCTAATATTTGAATCAAACTATTAAAATACAAACTAAATATAATATTTTAACACTAAATGTAATATTTAAATCAAACTATTAAAATATGATATTTTAAAACTAAATTTAAAACCAAATAAAATAGTAAAAACTAAATATAAATATAAATGCAAAACTCAATTTAAATCTAACTCTAAATACTACATATAAAAATAAAACATTTAAATCTAAAATAAAAAGCAAGATTTCAATATTTAAATATATATCTAAATCTAAATAGAACATTTGTAAACTAAATATGTAAAACTAATTATTAAAACTAAATATGCAAAAATAAATGTCTCACCTTGAAATGTGCTTGCTCTTGAAATGTGCTTTCTCTTCAAATCTCCTCCAAAACTCTTTGTTTCTCCTCTCTCCAAAACAAAACAAAAAATGGGGAACGACTCTTTTATAATCTAAGAGTGTCTCCTCATCTTCTCCAAGGGGTGTCTCTTTGCATTCCTTTGGTTCTCTATATTCTTTTTTTAAAAATAAAATTTAAAAAAAAAACCTGAAAAAGTTTGTATGTGGGCATGCAAGGAAAAAAATTTAAAAATTAAATGTCCATAATGGGCATCATATTTTTTTTTTTAAAATTGATTTGGGGGGGTACGAGGACACCACCCCTCGTCACCCTCATGTTGTTTGTCACGCAGTCATGGCAATTGCGTTGTCAGTCATACAATGTATGCCTTCATGATGCAGGAGCATCTCGGGTCCTTGGCAATCCTCTGTCACCAAAAACACATTTGAGTTTGTTTTTGTTTCTCGGTTCCTTCTTTGACCGAGTTGGTTTGGTGTTGCTCGGTTTCCTTTGTTTTTTGGTGTTGGTCTATTATCTCTTTGGCACTCGGTAGTTTCCCTGATGCTTGGTGATGCTTGTCTGGTGCTCGGTTGGCTTTGCTTACCGACGGGTTTCTTTTGAGTTTCTGTTGAGGCCGACTTGTGCATTGATTATAGGTCACAAATTTAATGATGATATCCATCATTGGGAAGTGTGTGGTCCCAAATCTGACCGTTACTTCTTTTGATTGTGGATCTAAAGGCTGACTCAGTTGGGTAGCCTCTTGTATAAATGTAGTTGTTTGGGTAGAGTTTAGGAGAGTTTTTGGGAGAGTAAGTTTTGGATAGAAGTAGAAGATAGAAGATTGAGAGTGTTCGCAGATCCTCGCATGTTTGGAGGACTTCTGTAGTTCATTGTAATATCTAGCTGAAATCAAGAAGGCCTTACAGCCCGGCATGTATGAATCAATTTGAAGTAATATATGAATGATCTTGCATTTTCTCTCTCCCACTATGTTTTTGAGAAAGGTGGTTCAGGTTGGGTGTGCCATTCCTTGGCCCCTCCTACCTAGGATTGTGTCAAGTGGTATCAGAGCGAGGTGAGATCTAGATCTAGGTTTGTGAATCTAGATTTGTAGGTCCCTTCTTGTGAAGCCCTAGTTGAATTGTTGCAGGGTAGAAGATTGTGATCTGACCTATAGTTGTAGAGGGTTTTCAAGATGGTTCATGGGAGGCGAGATGTGGATCTATGATTGGCAAGCATGTTGAGACAAATTGCTCCTAGATTGGAAGCTATTGAAACAGCCCAAAGAAGAGGAAGACATCTTGAAGATGTTAGTGATGATGAAATTGAGGTAGAACAAGGTGATGTAGAACCTGCACCTATGATGGATCAGGGTGAGGAAAGATTCTTGAAGGCTTTGACAAGTCTGAAGTCTACACTACACTTTAATCCTCCTGAGTATGGTGGAAAGTTGGATTCTGATGAATTGGTGGATTGGATCACTGAGATGGAAAAGTATTTTGAGTATGAAAATGTACTTGAAGATAAAAAAGTGAAAATTCCAAGTACAAAGTTGAAAAGTCATGCATCCTTATGGTGGGAACATCTGCAGCTAGACAGAAAAATGAAAGGCAAAGACAAAATCAAGGTATGGAGTAAAATAGTGAATAAATTGAATGGAAAGTTATCACCTTGTAATTATCAAATTAACCTAGTTAGGTGAATGCAAAGTTTAAGGCAGACAGATAGCTCAGTAAAGGAATATATTGAGGAATTCTATAGATTAGATATCAAATTTGGACATGATGAAGATGATATGGAAAGAATTGCTAGATACATGAATGGTTTGAGAGTTTCCATCCAAGAAGAAATCAGTTTGGTCAAATTGGAGAACATTGAAGAGGCTTATCAATTTGCATTGAAAGATGAGGAGAAATTGAACAAGAGACATGAGAAAAGACAAATAGAAAGAGGTGGTAGATTCCCTAGAGGAAAAGGTAGATCTGAACTAGAAAAGACAACTCTAGATAAAGGCAAGACCGAGTGGAAAGGTGAAGGTTCATCTATAGGTAGAGGCAGTAACTACCGAGGTGGCTATAACAGAGGAATTTTCTGAGGAACTTGTTACAATTGTGGAGAAGAAGGACATAGATCATTTGAGTGTACACATGCAAGTAAGAAGGCTGGTAACAATAGAAATGGTTTGGTGCAAGAAGAGTCACTGAATGAGCCTAAGATGGAAAATAACTTGATGGTATGGAGAGCACTGTGGAATGAAAGTAAAAAGGAAGATTTGGTAAGGAAAAGTTTGTTTAAGACCAGATGTAGAGTTTCTGATGAAGTTTGGAAGGTAATCATTGACAGTGGTAGCTCGGAGAATCTAGCATCTAAAGAGATGGTCACAAAGCTGTAGTTGGAAAGGTTGAAACATACAAAGCCCTATCAAATTTCATGGATCAAAGATGAGCATACACTCCTAGTAAGTGAACAATGTTATGTGAATTTGAAGATTGGAAAGTACTATGATAAGGTGTTATGTGATATCATGCCTATGGATTGTTGTCATATTTTGTTGGGTAGACCTTGGCAATATAATAGACATGCTATATATGATGGGAGATTGCATAAGTATACTATTGTGGTTGATGGAAATAAACAAATCTTTTTACCTTTGATGGAAGAACCTATTAGTAATGTTTTCACATTTGTGAAATTTTTCTTGATGGAAGGAAGAAAGTTTGTTAAGGATTTAAAGAGAAATTATGTATGTTTTGTTGTGATTTCTAACAAACCAAGTAAGAAAACAAAGGATAATGTCCCTGAGGAGATTGAAAAATTACTCACCAAGTACAGTGAAATTATTTATAATAATGTACCTAGTGGTTTTCCACTAAAAAGAAGCATTGATCACTGTATGGATCTAATCCCTGGACCTAGTTTACCAAATAAGGCACCTCATCAGTTAACACCTACCAATATTTAGAAATTGAACTGACAAATTCAAGAGTTGCTAGAGAAAGGTTTGATCAGAGAAATTTTGAATCCTTGTGCAGTACCTACAGTATTGGCACCTAAGAAGAATGGAGAATGGTGAATGTGTACTGATTCTAGAGAAATCAACAAGATAATAGTGAAGTATAGGTTTCCCACACCAAGAATGGATGATATAATGGATAGTTTGATGGGAGCAAAGTATTTTACCAAGATTGATTTGAAAAGTGTGTATCATCAAATCAGAATCAGAGAAGTTGATGAATGGAAGACTGCTTTCAAGACAAGAGAAGGTTTGTATGAGTAGTTGGTTATGCCTTTTGGTTCAACTAATGCACCGAGTACTTTTATGAGGTTGATGAATGAAGTTTTGAAGAAATTCTTGGGTAAGTTTTTGATTGTATATCTTGATGATATTATGATATTCAGTAAGACCAGAGAAGAACATATGTTGCATGTTAGGCAATTTTTGCAGAGATTGAAAGAAGAAAAGTTGCTGATAAATCTAAAAAAGTGTTCATTCATGAAAGAGGAGATTGTGTATTTGGGATTTGTGATTTTAGCTGATGGTTTGAAAATGGATCCTGAAAAGGTTGAAGCTATTTTGAATTGGCCTACACCTATGAATGCTAGTGAGGTAAGATCATTTCATGGTTTGGCAAGTTTTTATCGAAAGTTCATTAGAAATTTCAGTTCCAATTTTAATGTTGTGACTGAGACTATGAGAGGAGACAAAAGAGAATTCAAGTGGACACATGGATCTAATAAAAGTTTTGAGACTCTGAAGCAAAAAGTTGTTGAATTGCCTATTTTGGCATTACCTAATTTCAATAAGGTATTTCAAGTGGAATGTGATGCAAGTGGAAATGCAATTGGAGCTGTGTTGAATCACGAAGGTAAACCTGTTGCTTTCTTTAGTGAAAAGTTGAATGATGCAAAAATGAAATATTATGTGTATGATCAAGAATTCTATGATATTTTTCAAGCACTAAATAAATGGAGACATTATTTGATACTGAGTAAATTTGTATTGTATACTGATCATAAGGCTTTACAGTATTTGGGTAGTCAGAATAAGTTGAATCAGAGACATATGAAATGGGTTGAGTATTTGCAAAGTTATACATTTGTGATAAAGCATAAGAGTCAAGTCAGTAACTGAGTTGCTGAGGCATTGAGTAGAAGGAGATCTTTGATGACCAAGATGAAAATTGGAATTCTAGGCTTTGATGACATGAGAGATTCTTATGAATTTGATCCTAATTTTTCTAAGCCATGGAGAAAGTGCAGAGCACCTATTCAAGATCAACAGAGTACTAAATGGGATGAATATTTTATGCAAGGAGGTATGTTTTTTAAAGGTATTCAGTTATGTATATGGAGAGGACCTATGAGAACTAATTTGATAAAAGAGAAACATAGTGGTGGTTTGGATGGATATTTTGGTGTTGATAAGACATGGACTTTTCTTAAGGAGAAATACTTTTGGCCTTAGTTGTATAAAGATGTTCAAAAATTTGTGAAAAGTTATGGAGTTTGTCAAGTTTCAAAAGGAATTAGTCAAAATACTGGATTGTATACACTGATTGTTGTACCTGAGAAACCTTGGATTGACATCAGTATGGATTTTGTTCTTGGCTTACCAAAGATAGTAAGAGGTAATGATTCTATATTTGTTGTTGTGGATAGATTTTCTAAAATGGCACATTTTATACCTTGTAGAAAGACATCAGATGCAATTTATGTAGCAGATCTTTTCTTTAAGGAAATTTTCAGATTGCATGGATTACCAAGGAGTATTATCTCTAACCGAGACAGTAAATTTGTTGGATACTTTTGGAAGACTCTTTGGAGAAAGTTGGGTACCGAGTTGAAATATAGTTCTACATTTCACCCACAAACTGATGGACAGATAGAGGTTGTGAATAGAAGCTTGGGAAATTTTTTGAGATGTTTAGTTTTAGACACACCAGGTAATTGGGATTCTATGTTGGCACAAGCAGAGTTTGCATACAATAATTCAGTGAATAGGAGTACTGGAAAAACACCTTTTGAGATTGTAAATGGCATACAACTGAAGGGTATATCTGATTTGAGAGACATTAATGATGAAAGAAAGAGAAGTTCTAAAGGAGAAAAATTTGATGAGTACATGAAGACATTGCATGAAGATGTGAAGCTGAAACTGGAAAATAATAATCAGAAATACAAAGATAGAGCTGATAGATCAAGAAGGCATAAGACTTTTGATGTTGGTGATGAAGTGATGGTTCATTTGAGAAAAGGAAGATTTCCTATTGGAACATATGGGAAGCTGAAGATGAAGAATTTTGGACCTTGCAAGATTTTGAGAAAATTTGACAGTGGAAATGCTTATGAAGTTGAGTTACCTGATGACATGGATATATCACCTATATTCAACATTGTTGATTTGTATGACTTTCATGAACCTGAAGAAGACATGGCAGTACCAATGGAATATCCTAAGAAATAGAATGAAGAAGTTGAGAAGATTTTGGGGCAGAGAGTTGGCAGAAGTACAAGAGGTAAATAGTATATGGAATATCTGGTAAAGTGGAAGAACAGACCAATTGAAGACAATTCATGGATTTCACAATTTGAGTTAGATGCAGCTCGGATCATACCTATTGAATGATTCAGAGAATAATTTTCAAATAACCCTAGGTGTCTGATGCAGGAGTATCTCAGGTCCTTGGCAATCATGTGTCACCAAAAATAGATTTGAGTTTTTTTGTGTTGCTCGGTTCCTACTTTGACCGAGTTGGTTCGATGTTTCTCAGTTTCCTTTGTTCACCAGTGTTGGTCAGTTATCTCTTTGGTGCTCGGTAATTTCCTTGGTGCTTGGTGATGCTTGTCTGGCACTCGGTTGGCTTTTCTTACCAACGGGTTTCTTTTGAGTTTCTATTGAGGCTGACTTGTGCATTGATTATGGGTTGTAGATTCAATGTTGATATCTATCATTGGGAAGCATGTGGTCCCAGATCTGACTGTTACTTCCATTGATTGTGGATCTAAAGATAGACTTAGTTTGGTAACCTCTTGTATAAATGTAGTTGTTTGGGTAGAGTTTAGGAGAGTTTTTGGGAGAGTAACTTTTGGATAGAAGTAGAAGATAGAATATTGAGAGTGTTCGAAGATCCTCACATATTTGGAGGAATTCTTTAATTCATTGTAATATATGGCCGAAACCAGGAAGGCCTTACAACCCAGTATGTATGAATCAATTTTAAGTAATATATGAATGATCTTGCATTTTATCTCTCCCACTATGTTGTTGTTGCTTCCGCATGTTGTTGAGAAAGGTGGTTCAGGTTGGGTGTGCCATTCCTTGGCCCCTCCTACCCAGGATTGCATCATTTAGGTAGGCACCACAACCTACCAATGGCAATGTCGTGGCCTCCCTATTGGCAAGGGCCCCATGGGTTACCCTGTCGACGCAGGAAAATCCCCACTCATGGGGTTCCCGTGGCAGGGCCCACCAGCAAGGTCCCCACTCCCTAGTGCCACGTGGGGTTATGTTTTTAATTTTTTAGAATTTTTTTAAAAAATTAACCAAGTGGTACGACTTTTTTTCGGCCTTTTATGGCCTTATTTTTTTCATTTTTTTTCATTTTTTCAATGTCATTTGGCATTTACTATTTTATTTCAGCTTTTTAAATTTTTGGAATGTCATTTGGCATTTATGAACTTAAATCTTCTTTTTTTACTTTAATTAGTTTGTAACTAATGGCATTTCTTTTTTATGTACACAACATGTTCTTGGCATATTCTCATGTTGGTGTCCAAGCTCATGATGCAGCTCTATAGACATCTTTCTACATAATTAAAAAAATAAAAAGTAAACTAATTAAAAAGTAATGATAAATCTAAAAACAAAAAAAAATATCACTAAAATCAAAAACAAAAATTGATGATAATCTTAAAAACAAAACTAAAAACCTTTGAAATAAAAACTATAAAGCTTGAAATGTAGGCTTGATAAAGTGATTTAAGGCACACTTTCAAGTTTAAAACATAGACCAACGATATAATGCAACATGAAATAATAATAGAAGGTAGTACATGGTCTCATAACTACCTTTTTTGTATTAGATATATTGAAATCAAATTGGGATTAATTGGCAATGTAATTTATTGGTTGTTATTGTACATAGAAATGATGAACAACAATATGTAAAATTGCTCTGATTACTGGAAAAAGAAGATTTTGAAGGGGCCCCAAAATCCTTTACAAAGCTAATAGCAAAAGAATGAAATAAGAGAATACAACAAAAAGAGGCAACAACAATGATCTACCCATGGAAGGGCTACAAGGGCATTAGCACAAAAACACCAGCCCAAAAGACAAACAAAAAACTAGCACGGGATCCAGTCTAAATGACCGAATACATGATCCTAACTTTTTCATTAAGATTCTTCTCCATTTTGGCCTAGATATTGTCCATATGACCAATGACATGTTTCAGCTCATCAACATTTTTCTTCAAAAAGGGAGACTTCTTCTTGGTACTCCCATGGGTTCTAGAACTGTGTCTGCCTGTAGCCTCTAAGGAATCATTCTTGTGATCAGTATCCTCCTCGGGACCATTGTCCAGCAAATGAACCAAGGCCTTGATATTTTTGTTGGACTCTTTCATGTTGTCCTTTCTATGCTGGAGGATGTCAATGATGGTACTCTCCATATTGTCCATTCTTTTTTGAATATTAGAAGAAGAAGAATTAGAGTTAGTATTACCCTCCTTGAGATATGTGTCCACTTTCTCTTGAAGGCTGGCATTCTTTGCTTTAAGTTTCCTGCACTTCAGATTAAGCCTTTTAATCTCGTGGAAGCACCACTAATTAAATCTAAAGGAGTATAAAGCTTCAACTTTAGCAGTCTACAGGGCCCCGATAGTAACTTCCTCTTTATCATCAAAGTCCTCAAAGATCAACTTAATAGATGGCTCTCTGATTCTCCTTTCACTGGAATTCTCACTACCATCATGGATGTTCTTGTTACCCTATTTTTCTACATGTAGAATGATAGACACAAATAGGAAAAGGGTGCATAAAGGTACTTCCATTTAACACTATTTTTCAGGTGATGTGGATTAACATTTTATTATTGCATTCATATCAATTTTTTAATTGTACTCTAAGTATTGATCACATTTCAAATTTCCAAAATTCATAATTGATCATTACATTATGTATTCAAAGTGAATCTAATTTACAAATGTTCTTTCATACTTCATATTTCATGTCAATAAACAGAGTACAAAGGGTAGAATAGAAAGATGTGATAGAGGTATGAGTAAATTCCTTTGCATTGCCTTGAAGATTTTTTTGCATATCAAGAGTCAATTGTCATGTCTGATCTAGGTCCTCTGGTCCTCTCTCTGAGTCTTTATGTGTCTGGTCTTAGGTCTTCAGGGTTTGTCCTACATCATGGTGAGAAGGTTGTTAGATCCAATTGGATCTAAGCAATGCATAAGAATGAAACATCATACAACAATCAGATTCTTTCAAAGCTACATATATTTATCTAGTATCTAATGCACTAACAAAGTATGCATACACATAAACTGTAAAATAGTATTAAAGGGACATAATTTTAGGAAACCTTTTAATATTAATGGCCATCATTATGCATGTTTTTATTATAAACCAGATTTCTGAATCAAAGGGACTTAATTTTATAACTGAGAAACCTTTTTCAAGATAGCAAGATAGCATTAGGTTAGTGAACATACCAGTTGACTGATTATTGCACAAATTTGACCATTCAGTCATGTTTGCTAACCTAATGTGATGTGTTTGTTTTGATGTTTTCCAAGCTAGTCAGATTAAAAGCATTGCTCAAATGGATTGATACTTGTCACAATCATATAAAAGGAGATGCAGTGATTTGTTCAAAGTGTTGTTCATATGCTGAAAAGACTTAAGATATCAACTTCAAGAGCATAGAAAATTTTTTATGGGTGTCATGAGCCCGTGCTCAAACCTCATAAACAAATTTCATTGATAAGAAAAAGAGGAGAATATGTTGGAAATGATCACTGACAACCTTATTAGAAGATACATTTATGTTATTAATACCAATTCAACAATTACAACTTGGTCTCTGTCACTTTTATTTTAAATAATTAATTCTGAGATCTTTAGCTGAAAGATAAATTCAAATAATAGTGACAGTGAAGAGCATTGCTAAGATGACTGAGCTCAATAGTGAACATCACAAGAAAGGAAAATTCCAAGTATCCAATTGGGTATAATTCCAAATGACAAGCTGGAGATGTCAATCAAAACTGAGCTGGAGACTAGTAATAATTAAAATGCAATGGAGAAATGATTCTAGCAATTTAAACAACAAGAAAGGAAATAGTTAAAGTAGTTATTATTAAACATTGGGCATTATAACTTTCAGTTTTTTTTGTTTCAAACCACAGAGATACACACATTTTAAAGTCATATTTACATATAAAATGAGATTTTCAACTGATAAGTAATAGTCAATAGTGAGTATCAAAAACAAAAAAGCTCTAAAGATCTCTGCAATATATAAAAGAGCTTCAATAGAAGGTTGAGTATGAAGTGACATTTTATACGGGAGATTATAAACAAAGTTTCATTAAAAGTTTTTAAGTAGCTCTCAGCTTTTTATTTAAACAACAACAAACAAAAGCCCTAAACTTGATGCAAAAATGGAGATGAGTGATCTCGGGTTCAAATAGTATAGTACAAGAATGATGCAAACCAAGGTAGGGAGGATCCAATTAAGGATATTCCAACCTTGCAGCTTCAAAATTACATAGCAGAAAACTCAACACAATAAGATGTTTCAACTCAATTTTTCATTAACATGCCCGACTGTAGGGCCTTCTGGGTTAGGGCCAATTAAAATCAGAAGTAATTCTGCAAGATGAACAAGATCCAATACCATTCTAGCTAGTTCAACTCTGAAAACTATTAGAAACTGATGAAAACCCTAAGGTAGATCTAAAATTGAGCTTGCAAGCCTCCAAGAAATCTCCTTGTTTCCAAGTCTCGACCACTAGCTCTACTACAAACAAACTATTAGAAATCAATCTGATCTGCAAGATCCCATAGGAACTTTTCAACAACTTTTCCACTCAAATTTGCTATCAAAATCTCCTATCTGATCATCCAGATCTACTGCTTCCAAGTCATCTAACCTCCTTCCAAAACAACTACCCAAACATCTTATAAATACTAATCATCAGCCACAAGTTGGCTGGATGAAATCATTAACTCCCCCCAAAAAATATTAAATGCAATACAATTTGGCTCTCAAATAGCCTTACAATAATTAAATCCAACATGTCAGCTTGAAACAACAACTACCAATAATAAATGCACCAAGTTGACCCAAAAAATCACATAGAACTCCAGTTGGTAAACCAGGACTACCGAGCACTAGTGAAATAACTAAGCATGCCAAGCATCACCAAGCACCAGTGTTGACCAAGAACCACAAGCATCACCAAGTAACACTTTCACCAAGCATCAGAGATTATCGAGTTCCTTTAGTGACCGAGCTTCCTACAATGACCGAGACTGTCGGTCAAAGCTGCAACTGAGTAACACCAGCCAAACACACACCTCCCATGTAGATTCACCAAGTACCCTAGAATGACCCTACATTAGACACCCTAGGTTCAAAAATATGTTCATATGTGACAAGAACATCTTCCGAGATTCAGCACATAAACCTCAAATTGGTTCTTCACATACAAGTCCTCCACCTTTTTAGTTTGCATACTTTTCCACTTCAGCTTTCTCTGTCTCTTCAAGTCTTTTCTTGACAACACATAGGTTTGTCCTTCACACTGATCAACCATATCTTCAAGATCCACCAACTCAACTTGGCTACCAATACTTAGGCTTCTCCTATCAAGCATTGTATCCAACAAAGGCATCAGGGAAAACTTCATGTCATCCTTCTCAACAGTAAACACATTTCTGACACAGTCATACATAGCTCTGCAATCATATTGCCAAGGTCCACCAAGCAATATATCACAACTATTTATTTTCACAATGTCACATAACACAAGATCTTTATACTAGCCAATCTAAACATCAATAAAGCATTGTTCTCTTACTTCTAGAGCATGAACATCTTGTAACCAGCCAATCCTATAAGGACAAGGATGCTTCATTCTATTCAACCCAAGTTTTTGAACCATGTCCTCAGCAACAAGGTTATAAGTACTACCACTATCAACAATAACATCACAAATTTTACCTCCAGACTTGCATTGGGTCCTAAAAAAATTACTCCTCTGACAAGGTTCCTCCTTTGTATCGAACAATGTTCACCAAACCAGCAAGTTCTCATATTGAGGTTCATTCTCATTCACCACAGCAGCTCATCGGTCACCAAGCTTCTTCTGTGTACACTAAAAATAATGGTTTCCTTCCTCTCCATAGTTATAGTAAGTACCCTTAAAAGATAACTACATGTCTTCTTCTTTGGTTCCACAGGTTTATGTTCATCTTCTACATCAGTCGGTTTATCCTTCACTGAGTGATCAACCTTTTCCTTCCCTCAAGGATTACTATGTTGTTTCCTCTTCAACTTATCTTCTACCTTCAGAGCATACTGATAAGTATCTTCAATAGAATCAATCTTCAGCATACCAAGCTCATCCTAAATATTGAATCTCAAACCATTCACATACCAAGCTACCTTTTCCTTACCAAGCTCTTGGTATCCAAACCAAATAGTAAGTTTGTAGAACTCCTCAGTATAATCTTCAATAGACAAATCCTTTTGTTTTAGATTTTGCAACTTTTTAAACAAGTCAAGCTCATAGTTAGAAGGTATGAACTTAGCTTTCAACTTAGTCACCATCAACCTCCACCGATTGGTCTTCATTTCACCTTCATCTTCTCTATCTCTTTGTAGTTCTTTCCACCAAAGAGTAGCATGTCCTTTCAACTTTGTCTATGCCAATCTCACCCAAAGAGGATCTTCAATTTATTCCAACTCAAAGAAATATTCAAGTTCACCAATCCAATCAATCAAATTCTTGGGCTTCAAAGTACTAGAGAAAGTAGAAACTTCCATTCGGTAACTATTACTTAACTGAGCTCTAGATCTAGGCAATCAAGTAGTTCTTTCTTCACTAGATCTATCCCTTCGGTCATCACCACTAGATCTAGTAGGTTCAAAGTATTTAGAAGCTTCCTCATAACCATCTTTAGTACCAACATTATGAGGTACACCAGTAATAGCTCTCATGATCTCAATGACCATGTCATTCTTCATCAACTCCATCTCAAATCTGAAATCTGATTTCACCTTCTTTGTAATCCTAGATTCCATAGTATCACAGAGATCTGCAAGTACTCTAGGGTCCAATATTCTCAAAGGCATACTTAAAGATAAGAGAAACCCTCTACAACAAACCCTACACTGACCGCCTTGTGACAATCTCCAAGTTGTACGCAAGTTAGATCTCAACTTGCTACCTTGCACAAATAACTAGGGCAAGATCCACAAGTTCAGTGCCATGGATCTACAACTCAGATCATATGATCTCTTCACCAACAAGATCAACTTCACAAGATCAGCCTTGCTAGGTCAACCTTCACTCCATAAGATCAACTCTTCTCTAATACCATCTGGCATAGACCAAGGTAGGGAGGATCCAATTAAGGATAGTACAACCTTGCAACTTTAGAATTACACAGCGGAAAAGTCAACACAATAAGATGTTTCAACTCAATTTTTCATTAACATGCCCGACTGTAAGGCCTTACAGGTAAGGGCCAATTACAATCAGAAGTAATTCTACAAGATCAACAAGATCTAATACAATTCTAGCTAGTTTAGCTCTAAAAAATATCAGCAACTGATGAAAACCCTAAGGTAGATCTAAACTTGAGCTCACAAGCCTCTAAGAAATCTCCTTGTTTCCAAGTCTTGACCACTAGCTTTGCTACAAACAAACTATCAGAAATCAATCTAATCTGCAAGATCCCATAGGAACTTTTCCACAACTTTTCCACTCAAATCTTCTATCACAATCTCCTATCTGATCATCTAGATCTACTGCTTCCAAGTCATCTGACCTCCTTCCAAAACAACTACCCAAACATCCTATAAATACTAATCATTACCCACAAGTTAGCTGGATGAAATCATTAACTCCCCCCAACAAATATTAAATGCAATACAAGTTGGCTCTCAAATAGCCTTACAATAATTAAATCCAACATGTCATCCTAAAACAATAGCTACCAACAATAAATACACCAAGTTGGCCCAACAAATCACACAGAACTCCAGTCGGTAAACCAAGACTATCAAGCACTAGTAAAATAACCGAGCATGCCAAGCATCATCGAGCACCAATTTGGACCGAGCACTGTAGGCATCATTGAGTAACACTTTCATCGAGTGCCATAGATTACCGAGTTCCTTCAGTGACTGAGCTTCCTACAATGATTGAGACCATCGGTCAAAGCTGCACCGAGTAACACTAGCCAAACACACACCTCCCATGAAGATTCATTAGTACCCTAGAATGCCCCTGCATCAAAGAATCAAGCCCCAACAAAATGCTATATGTTATGAAAGCCTCAAACTACACAGCTTGTGTTCAATTTCAAAGTCATGTGATATCAATAAACTTAAGAGCTACCAGTTACTATCGTGTTTCAAGCTGGGTTTTTGTATAGAGGACGTTGCCTAGAAGAGCATGAACAAATCAAGGCTCGAGCCTCAATAATCACAGCTCATTGTTAATTCATATTCAAAATGAAGATTTCTATTTAAGTCTTTATTCTAAAAAGAAATGAATCTGAATCACAGCAATCAGTTTTGTTTCAAGAAATACAAAGCATCTAGTTGAAAAGCCTTAGAATTTATTACAAAGGAAAGAAGAGATAGGTGAGTTTAAGTATACATGTTCAAGTTTAAGCAAGAGAGAAAAGATACTTATCTGTAATAGAATGAGCTCCAAGTACCAGTCAATCAAGCTAAGATATTTTGAAGGCTAATTTCATAATCAAAAGCACAAGTTCCATGTAGAGTCAAAGCCCTAGTTCAAATAGTAAAGAACCCGTGTTCTAGGTTTAGGCCACCAATCATAGTTGAGATTCACACAGAGGAGCCTACTTCCAAAACAAAGCCCATGATCCAGCTGATATCTCTTTCAAATATGAACAAAATGCCCAGCTACAACCCATGCCTTAAGGGGTTAACTTCCACTCCAGCTAGTATTCAAGGTCGTGTTTGAGTACAAGCTTGTGTTGAGTAGGGAAATCAAATTATATGAGTTGTAAGTTTATTATCAGTCACAAGGCTTGAAATATTCCATTCACAACCTGAGTTCTTGACAATAACTCACCGGTACCATCTTGAGATAAAAAAAATGTGAGCTATCACTAAAAGTTCAATAGTCGAAACCCCAGCCCAAGATCCAATGTAAAAATCTTGAGTTCTTAATCCAAATACTAGTCATAAACAAAAGGGATAATGCCAAGTGTTCAAACCAAGTTCCAGATCAAAGAGGTTGAGTTTATTTACAAAGAGGAAATCTTGAGTTTCTAGCCCAAGTGCCAATAAGATCATGTGTGCTATCCTTCAGCAAGTCACAAGCTGAGCCTTCAATAGTCACATAACCAGAGATTAAAGATAATACAAGTCATAGCCCATGCTTTAAGGGGAAAGTTCCAGTAAAGCATGAGTCAAGTTTGCAAGGGAACCAAACATAGCCATTCTTTAGGAAATAGAAACTGAGCTTCATATCAGTCTAGGCCGAGTTCAACAAGACACAAATAACCCAAACCTTATGTTCAAAAGATGGCCACAGAGAAGGCAAATTACAAGTTGGAGTTCATTTGCAAATGGCTGACATGAACTAGGGTTTTTACTTTGAGTTTTTCTTCAATTCTCAAATGCATTTACGAGAACCCAAAAAAGCCAAGGTTTTGATAAATTTTCAAGTCCATGATAAGGATATTAAGTGCCATTGAATGTTGCAGTCACTTCTGGCAATGTTTTTGAAATTTGGAATTGCCACCTATGCCCATGCCAGCAATTATATTCAGAATATTATGGATTGTAATGTATAAAATTAGTCTTCTTTACCTTATAATAATGTAACCGACAATAGCTTGAAACTTAGGTTCAAATTTTATGCTAGGTTTGTGGGTTGGGTTATTAAATATTGATTTTTACTCAATTTTTTACTTTTGTAATATATATTGGTAATATCTTTAAAGATATATTTTAAATTACCAATATTAGGGATAAATTTTAGGCACACTTTTTGCATAGGATTTGGGGGACTAATTGAAGTAATACTTATGTTTTGGGGCTAATTTGGAGTGACTTGGAGTTATTAAGAGTGATTTTAGGGAGGCCTAGATTTTTGAGTTCAGGCTTAGGAGGCTACATAACTGGGATGGTTTTTTAGTTTTGGAGGTCAGAATTGTGAAGAAGAGCGGTTGATGTGAACATTTTCGTTCCATGGTCCATTTTTTCATATTTTGTAACCATTTTTAGTTTGGAAGGATAATAAAGTAGGTTATTCTTATTGCATCTATTTTTGAGTATTGAATTGACTCCTTTTCTTCTTTCTGCATTAAGTGTTTATTAGTTTTGTAACAAGGATAAGTGAGTTATTTTCTAATTCCTCCTCTGAGTTGCAAAATATCCAGACCTTTTTGTAGAGAATGTATGTTTGTTGTCAAATTCTTACTGTTTGTGGTGTGTACCCTAATAGTGGATTCTAGTCAGCCTATATGTCGATCAATGAATGATAGAGCCAATCTCATTAGTAGTTGTGATTGTGGATGCTGGTTTGAAGATCCTATTAAGTCTGGAGAAAGTTTTATGGTGTATCACCCCAGTTCAATTTTAGTTTTAAATCCTTTTTTGCTTTCCCCTTTCAATTTTCAATCAAGAGGTGATATTTCCAAGTCAATAGGAACCAGCCTAGAATCTAGAGATTCCTTCTCAATCAAAGTCCACCTACAACTCGAGAAGGTTTCCATTGTTAGGATGAAATGTTTGATAGCCCTAATGCCTAAGTTAGGGTGACATTTTAAAACCTAAACAGTTCTCCTGAGAATCTTGAGAGACAGGCATGTCATGCCTCATACCAGCAACAAAATCATCCATAATGGGGACCTCCTCTTTGTGAAAATCTCTGTCAACTTTATGCTTTTTGACATATTGAAGAGAAGTATCCACCAAATCTTCTAGGCTATGAGAATTGTGAGCCATGGCTTCTTCAGAATTTAAGCATTATGTAGATTTACCTTCCAAATTGACCATCACCTCCATATCCTTGTCGCCCATATCCTCATTTTCCATATTTTTAGAAATACAGTCAATCTACCTATTTTGATAGTCATCAGTATTCATCTGGTGGGAGCCTTCCTCAGTTTGATTTTTAGTCTTTTCCTCCATCTCAATGTTCTTATTAGAAACCGTACTATCATTCTCCTCATTTTCGCCCTCATCCTAGGGAATGGAATTATCATCAAAGTCTTTAGTATCCTACTCATCCCTATTAGGGTTCTATATATTTTAGTTCACACAATCCTCCTCCTCCTCAGACTCCTCAGTCTCATTATCATCAATACAGTCATTGGAGATTTTAGTCTTCCTAGTCAGGCTTTTCTTAGAGCTACTACCAATATTGCTTTTAGCCTTCCGCTTACCAAAACCATCATTGGGAGAGTTAAAGCACATTTTACCCTTCCCCGAGATGGGGGTGGAGGTAGGGTTAGGAACTGTATTCTTAATGTGCTCATAAATAAACAAAATTAAACCCTCATGCCGAATGGCCTTCTTAGGCATTTTCTTATGCTCATTTAGGCTTTTAATAAGAGATCTACAAAGGTAAAAGGGGATATTGATAGTATCCTTGTACCTAAAGTTATTGAGGAACATAAAATGGTGGGAGTGAGCCCAATTAAATCTCCCATCAAGGGTGAAGTACTCCATAACCACCTGCATAATGTTACGCCAAATCTCTTTGATTTTAAAGACATCAATGAAACCATCAGTGTGAGCCTCCTCAAAATCCATCTACTCCTTCTCAGACTTAGGTAACTTCTTAGTCGCCATATCAAAAATCTTGTTTTTTCTATAGAACTTTTGACCCTCATTAGGAATGCCTATGACATGAGCAATAAGATCCACTGAAAGCTCGATGGTCCTACCATCCATAGTAATGGATTCATTTTTCCATCCCTCAAATAAATTCTGAGTGACCACTTTGTCAAACCCATGAAGCCTCTCCAGAAATGAGGTGACACCTCCTTTCTTCAACTTGCACCAGACCATAGCCATATCATCCCCTTTGAGTCTTTTACAGTTATCAAGTTCCTCATGTTTAAGATCACCTCCCATATTGAAAAGATTCAAAGCCAGACACCAATAACTCTTGCCAGAATTGTGAGAATGCTTGTAGATATTGTACTTCTTGTTAATATAGCCAAAATCAGAAATAGAAACCTAGAAAGCATGGGAACTAATGGTAATAATAACGTCAAGTACATACTTCCACACTTTCCAATAACTACCTGCAGTCACCATAGTACTCATGCGAGTATAATTAGCCATATTAAATCTTGCCTTCCTTATGTATGATTTTATCATAATTAATTTTTTATTTTGTGTCCTCATTAAGATCCACTGCACTTTCCTAGGTGATGACATCATTAGAAATAACTCCAACATTTTCCAAGTTATCCACCATGGTTTTGCTTTCATGATACACATGGGAGATGTGAATTTTGGCACATTTGGCAATAATTTCCTTTTCCTTGGAGATGACATTATCTATAGTCCACAAAGGTATAGAATTTCCTTTAAGGCAGTTAACAATGTTCATAGATTCTCCTTCTAACCAAATGTTCTCAAAATTAAGCTTGTTGGTGATTTGAAGACCATAGCAAGCACCCATAGCTTCAACAATATGATTTTTTTGAGTTCCCAAAGGAGCCATAATAGCATCTATAAAATGTTCATTGCAGTCCCTGATTATGCTGCCACAACTAGTCGGACCAGGATTTCCCTTGGCTGCCCCGTCAAAATTTATCTTTATCCATTCTATCAGAGGAGAAATCCAAACATTGTTATCACGGTCATTTTTCTTAGGATTAGGCTCATTAAAATTCTAGTTGTGTTGGGTGGTACCCTTTAGAAGGTTTTCAAAGATACCTCTCTTAGCTTTCTCAAAAACCATGGCTGGTGTACTACACTTATCCCAAAAGATACAATTATTTTGTTCTTTCAAAATGTTCCAAGAAATGTGAGGAGTGACCAACATCCAAATCTTTTTATCCATCTCATTGGTACTAGGATAGCACCACTACTAACAGAAATCCTGGATGGAGTAGGGAAAAATCCAACATAAGTCCCAATCCTACATAAAGAAATACCACACCTACTAAGAAAAAGGACAATGTAAAAAAGGTGGTTAGTATCTTCCTCAGCATCACAGCAAAGTCAACATCTGTTGGGCATGATGAAACCCCTCCTTTTGAGATTATCAACTATGAGTGATTTGTTTTGGATGAAAATCTAGTAAAAAATCTCAACCTTAGGAGTGAAATCTTTGTTCCAAACCTTCACCCAGAAAGGAATTTTGGTAGGCATATCAAACTAAAGGAGGCTAGAAGAGGCCACTGATAAAGAGCCATTAGGAGAGGGGCCCCAAATCAAAGTGTCATCCTTGTTATCAGAATAGGTCTGATCCAAAAGGGCCTTGACTATCATTTGAAAAATGGGGTTTAACTTAGCCAGTTTCACCCAGTAGTTATTAATACAGTAGTCTTTCACTTTAGGACCAAATCTTCTAATGCACCTTATGATATCCTCAGTATTGTTACAAATTCTATTTAGGGTTTTTTCCATCAACAAGTGATCATCCCAAAATCTTATTTTATGACCACTTCCCAATTTCCATTTTTTTCTTTGCTAGCAAGATATTTGGCATCACTAATGTTCCTCCAGAAAATAGAACCTGCAACTTTCCCCAAATTGGATAAGAGATAATCAATGGAGGGAATATCATAGAGATATTTATGTCTACATATAGTGTTCCAATCCTTAGGATCTCCAAATATCCTCCATATCTGTTTGGCCAAAAGAGCCTTATTCATAACCTTGATAGGCCTGAGCCCCAAGCCCCCCAAGTATTTAGGTTTACACACCCTATCCCAAGAAATCAAAGGATTATGATTCTTTTCCTCAGCACCAGACTAGAGAAAACATTTAAGAATGCTATCAATTTTATCAGAGACTTTAGAAGGAATATTAAACAAGCTAAGGGCATAAACCATCATGATTTGAAGAGAAGACTTAATGAGGGTAACCTTCCCCACTTGGGATAAAATAGAACCTTTCTACCCAGCTAATTTAATGAAGAATCTATCCACCCGTTGATTCCAAAAAGAATCAGTAATATTGAGACCAAGGGGCAGGCCAAGATAGGAGGAAGGGAAATTGATGATCCTGTAATCTAAGATTCTAGAAATTTTACCCTATCTCTCCTTAGGGGTATTGATGAAAAATAAGGAACTTTTGAACCAATCGATTAGTTGGCCAGTAGCTTTGGTATAAAGATTTAGGGCAGCTTTAAAAGATCTGGCTTCCTTAAGGGTAGAAGTACCCATAGTGATGGTATCATCCACAAACTAAGCATGGGAAAAGGTTAAAGGATTGGAAGAAGGTTGAAGACCTTGAATAATACCCTTAGTCACCAAAAGATGAAATTATCTCCCCATGCTTTCAGCCAAAAGACTAAATAGAATAGGGGAGATAGGGTCTCCTTGCCTCAACCCTCTGGAATTTTTGAAGAATTTGGAGGGAGAACCATTAATAATAACTGCAAAGGAAGTAGTTGAAATAATTTGGGAAATGATTTGGATAACTCTCTCATTGAATCTAAATTTCTTAAGAATCAAACATAAGAAATTCTAGTCCACACGATCATAAGCTTTAGCCAAGTCAAGTTTGAGAAGAAAAACTTGTTTTTCTCCCATAATAGTTGAATGGATGTTTTCATAGACTAAAATAATAGAGTCAAGAATTTGTCTTCCAAGGATGAAACCATTATGCTAAGGGGCAATCAATAAAGGTAGGATTGTCAGAAGTCTTGAAGTTAAGATTTTAGAGAAAATATTATAAAAGGAATTGCAAAGACTGATAGGTCTGAACTGATCAAAAGACTGAGCTCCAACAATTTTGGGAATAAGAGCTAAAAAGGTGCCATTAATTTCTTTGAGCAGGCATCTGCTACCAAATAATTCTTTCACAACATTAGAGACATCCTTCTCCATGGGATTAGAGAAAATCTTATAAAAGGAATTGCAAAGACTGATAGGTCTAAACTGATCAAAAGACTGATCTCCAATGATTTTGGGAATAAGAGCTAAAAAGGTGCCATTAATTTCTTTAAGCAAGCATCTGCTACCAAATAATTCTTTCACATCATTAGAGGCATCATTAATTATTGAACTATTTATATCTAATTTAAAAAAAGGCAGTAAAATGGTTGACATAATGTTGCCAAATAAAATGACTAGGCACATAAAATGTGAAAATATAACCAAGGCACATGAAGTGTAACTTCTTGTTAATTACTTCAAGAAAATATTATCTCATAAAATGCAATGATATTAGCTTCAACATTAAACAAATTTCCTTTCAAATGGATTAGAAATTGTTAAATAAATGCAATCGATTCCATAAAGAGTTCTTCAGCCAAAGTGGGATCATAAACAAAAGACAATGTTGTTTCTATGAATGCAAAATGTGGGAACATAAACAAAGCACAAAACATTAAATCTACTAATAAAAAAAGGGATTTTAATTGTTAGACATAATGCTAGGTCTAAAAAAAGGCACATCAAAGGCACGTGAACTATTTAATAGGTCGCCTCAATGAAATATGGAATCATAAACAACATTATTTGAAGTGTTTAAGAGAGTGCTTGGAAGGGATGTCATCTCAAGGAATAAAATGAAATAATTAAAGAATGTGCATAGGATGATTCAATGAAACAATTGAGAAAACTTTCAAGTAAATGTTGTGGTTAAAATGTATTCAAGATGTGGAATCACATGCTGGAAAATATGAACTATTGATAAGAATTCCTCAAAAATATGAGATCTCATCAAATATAATGATTTTCGGATCTACACAAAATAGATTTGGTGGATTTTTTTTAATAATTGTCAAATAATGCAAGCAAACAATAAACAAATAATGGGTAGGAGATAGTTTCCACATCAAGTCAAATTGTGATATTTATGTTAGGATTCAACTGTGTAGTTTTTTAGTCAAAATCATTGATGTTGATCCCTAATTTTTGTTGTCCATTAGTGTCTAGCACTTAGTCATTTTCTAGGCAATTTTGGTTGGTCATCACTGCGACCGAGATATCTTGTAAAGGCTGAGTCATGGATAAACTTGTACATTTACCAAGTAGTAGTTACTGTCAAGAAAGTTAGAGGTCACTGATTACTTCAGTAATAGTCAAGGAATTTATGCCAAGTTATATGGAAGTGTCAGTGTCAAGCACCAGTATATGAAGAATAGTTAATGTCGAGTGTTAGAGACTTCATATGTCGAGCAAGCCAAATTTGACATATGTGTTTGTTATAGCATAAACACTTAGGTAAACCATTTTGGCTAACATCTATATAATATTTAATATTTGTTGAGGGAATCACTGAGGTAATTATGCCTTTATTTGTAATCATTAATCCATATGTAAGCTATGTAGCCTATCAAATTTAGAGAATGCTTAAGCGGCATAAGTAGAAAATCTAGATCGTTGATCTTGATCTAGGAGGTTGATTTTTTGTCTATATAAGATGAGATCTTAAACCCTAAAATGTAGTATGCATGTGTATGAATGCAATGAAGGAGATCTCATATATAGAACAAAGAAGTATTTTTCTATAGGCAAAGATTAGTCAGAGTTGAAATACCCCAAAATTGGCATCTTGCAACCCTAACCAATTTTGTTGCATTTAGTCTCATTCTATCAAATTCCTGAATCATCGAAGTCCTATTGTAATAGGCAATTCTATCTTCTTAATTGACTCTACTTGACTTAGTGCCAAATGCAGAAAACCCTAGATCTACATTAATCGCATGCTATATTTGATTCCTAAATATCAACTATAATTGGCTAAATAAACCCCATAATTGATTAATTTAATTATAAAGTCCTAGCACTTTAATTAAATTAAATTCACCCTCTTTAGCTAAAATGCATAAAAAGGAATTAAATAATATTTGGTTTTTAAATAAATATCCTCATTCCAATAATTGAATTTAATTATTCAAATAATTGAGAAAGCTCATTTATGAGGTTGTATTATATTTATTTAATCAAATATTATCTACAAAATCCTCACCTTAGTTCAAAAAAGGAAAGTTTGAGTTAACTGGAAATCCAAAGTGCAACAAGCCAATTAACTGCTCTACTCACTCAAAAGGCAAACAGTTGACTGTCTCTCTACAGGAAACATGTCATTCCAAACTGAGCTTCCTTTCAATCTCCACCGTTCATCTTGGTCAATCTCGACCATCATTTGAGCCCGGGATTCTATAAAAGAACTCTCATTTCTCATTCAGGTGGATACAACTTTTGAGTATCGAATCTCTATCGAATTATTACCTCAAGTTGCTTGCATTCAAGCCTTAGCTAATCTCATTTTGCATACTAGATTAATATAATTTTAGATTAATAATACATCTTAGTCTATCTTAATTGTTCTTAGATTAATCTCATTTTTTATTTTCTAGATTAATATTTCACTCTCATTCTAGGGTAATTGCATTTTACTTTCTAGTTAAATCCTCCATTCTAGTGATAGTCTATGGTTCCTGGACTCTCAATTTTGAGAGCTACTCAAAATCGTACCTAAATAGGAGGCAACAGGTTGAATCATCCAAACATGTGAGATGAATGATCTCATATTCATTCTTGTATGTGGATGATGATAAATGACTATATTGAAGTGTATGGCTAAGTTAGAGGCCCACATTTAGAATATACATTTCTGGCGCCCACCGTGGGGCAGAAAATTCAATTTCTGGCCTCATTTTTTTATTTTTTTTGTCATATTTCATACTCTGTCCATACGTCTCTATTGTGGATTCTCGCATGAAGTTTTATGTTGTATCGCACAAATTTGTTCTTGTATTATCATTTCCTCATGTGACAAAGGCACTCTCTTACGCAAAGCCATGCATTTTCTCATGTGAGCTTTGACACTAGAGATATCTACTTTCTAGTTTTGTACTTTCTATTCTCTACTGACTATTATTTCCATGTTTGTTGTAATTTCTTGATATTGTTTTTTGATACAGCTTAACAGTGGGTTGCAGGACATATGTCGAAGGCTCCTAAAAACATGACTATGCACACTTACTAATGGTTTGATTGTAGTACGCTTGTCAAAGATTGCCTGTCAAAGCACTTCAAACCCACTCAAAAATTTTGTCTGCTTTCTTTATTTCTTTACATAGTCTAATTAGGGCCTTGTTAAAATATATTAAGGGTCTTGATAGTAGAATAGGGTAATAGGCTCTTCATTACATGGAAGTGATGGCCATGAATGAATCCAAGACCCAAACATTGTTAGAAGGATAGATACCTGGGGGAGCAAGGAAAGGTAACAAATCAATTGACTGATCCACTAGTGAGGGGATTATGCTCTTCTGAGAGAATCAAAAACCCATAAGCTCTTGGATTTTTTGAGAGAGGAGTTAGCTCGGTGATGAAATTGTCTGGTGTGTTTGGGTAAGGTGCAAAGGTAGAGGATTATTTAGCCCATAGTGTAGACCAAAATTTACTAATGAACTTGCTATCCCTATCAAAAATAATGGTTTTTGGCAAACCAAAATGAGCCCAAACATGTTCAAAAAATAGCTTGGCAGTATCTTCTACAGAAATCATCTTTTTACATGCCACCATGATAGCCATTTTAGAAAACCTATCTACCACAACATATACACAATCATGCCCATGCTTGGTAGTTGGAAGTCCAAACATAAAATCCATTGAAATAGATTGCCATGGCTTATCAAGAATAGGTAATGGTAAGTATAGACCCAGCTTACAATTTTCTAACTTTGCAATTGCACAGGAAATACCAAAATGTCCTGCAACATGACTGTAGTGAGCTTCCCATATCATTTTCTTCCATTCCTCGGTGGGTACACATATGTGACCATTATGGCAAAGAAACCCATCCTGCAAGTGAAAATCAGGGACAGACTTTCCTTCTACCAAATTACCATAGATGTTAGCAAAGTTAGGGTCAGTACCATATAGTTGTTCCCAAGTTGATGATTGATGACCACATGAATCTAACACTATTATCAAACCTGCAATTGGAGGCCTACTCAAACAATTTTCCACCTTGTTACTACTTCCTTTTTTATGATGAATGTTGAGGTGAAATTTTTGTAGATAGGCTGACCACCATTGATGTCTGTCATTCTGTAGCTTCCCTTGTGTTTGTAAGAATTGAAGTGGTTTATGGTCTATATGTATAATAGTTTCTTTTCCTAGTATATAGTGTTTCCATTGTTTGTAGGCCTAAACAATGGCATACAACTCCTTATCATAGGTGGGGTACCTATGTATTGTATCAAAAAAAATTTCACTGTGATAGGCAACAAGATGCCCATGTTGCATGAGTACCACACCAAGAGCATAATCGGATGCATCTGTTTCTATCTCAAATGCTTGGTGTAGATCTGGAAGGACCAATACTAGTGTTGAACATAGTCTTTTCTTTAACTCCTCAAATGCTTGTTCCTTTGCCTCTGTCCACTGAAATTTTTCTTGTGCTCCACCCCTTAGTGATTGATTAAGAGGCCATGATATGTGTGAGAAACCAAACACAAATCTGTGATAGAAGTTGGCTAAGCCCAAGAAGCTGCAAAGCTCTGTGAAATTTTTAGGGGGTGGCCAATCTCAGATTATTTGAATATTTTCTAAATCAACATGAACACCATCAATATCAATGATATACCCTAAGTATTGAATAATCTACATACCAAAAGAACACTTCTCAATGTTAGCATAAAGTTTGTGTTTTTGCAGAGTTGAAAGAACTTGTTCAACATGCTACAAATGCTCAGACCAAGTTCTGCTAAAGATGAGTATGTCATCCAAATAAACAACCACAAAAGAATCAATGAATTTTCTAAGCACATCATTCATCAATCTTATAAATGTGGATGGGGCATTTGTTAGGCCAAAAGGCATGACCAACCATTCAAACAAACCTTCCTTAGATTTAAATGCAGTCTTCCACACATCTGCTGTATCAATTGGTACTTGGTGGTATCTAGACTTCAAGTCAATTTTTGTAAAGAAATTAGCCCCCCTAAGTTGGTCCAACAAATCATCAATATGAGGGATTGGATATCTATTTTTAACAAAGATTTTGTTTAATGCTCTATAATCAATACAAAGCCTCCATGTCCCATCTTTATTTTTAGCAAGGACAATTGGACTTCCACAAGGTGAAGCACTTGGATGAATGTGTCCTTTCTAAATCAACTCTTGAATTTGTCTCTTAATCTCATCATTTTCCAAAATTGACCTCCTATATATTGGCTCATGTGGTAGCAGTGTGCCTAGGATTAAATCAATAGAGTGCTTCACTTGACAGTGTGTTGGTACTCCCACTGGTAGTTTAAACACACTATGATATTCTTTCAAAATTTTATCCATCTGATTTTGTTGATTTTCTGTTACCTTAGCATGTGTATTAAGAATAACTAACTTTGTTTGTTCAGGGTGAATCATGAGTAGAACAAAAGCTCCAATTTTAGCAATCAAGCGTTTACATTATTTAGCACTAATTAAAGAAGTTGTTTGTGTTGGACATACCTCTGGTATTTGATACCTCTTCCCACCAAGCTTGATTGTAACAATACATGGCCTGGACTCATACACCCCATGCCTCTAATACATGTATGGCTGCCCCAGCAAGACATCACATACATCCAATGGTGCTACATCACATATCACTTCATCCTTGAAAGGCTTTATTGAATATGGAAAATGACACTGTTGATTTACTTGAATATCTTGTCCCTCATTTACCCATCCCATAGAGTATGGTTGTGGGTGTCTTGTCACATTCAAATTTAATCTTTTGACTTTCTCCCTAGAGATCAAATTCTTTTGACTCCCACTGTCAAAAATAAAATACAGAGGCTTTCCATCAACCCACATATGTGAATGAAAAAGTCTCTCTTTATCTTCACGAGGCAATACTTTAGCAGTTCCAACTATGGCATATGGGTTTTCTTCTATGATGGAATCATTCTCCTCTTTCTTAGAGTTATTTACTAGTGACGATTCAAGTTCAAATTCCTCTCCTCATATCTTTGTCATCAAATTTTTAATACTTCGACAATCCTTTGTGTTATGGGTTCGAGACTTATGCATCTCACACCACATGCCTATGTCTGTTTGTGTCTTTTTAGTAGACCACCATGTGTTCTTGGATGAATTTGAATGAGGTTCCTTGGTCACCTATTTTCCTACAAATTTATTGCCACCTTCAACCCTTGGCTTGTTGTTTGAAAATTAGTCCCTCTTCCGTTTTTGCTTGAATTTATCTTCAATTTTTGTAGCATATTTATAGGCAGTTGTCAATGTCTCAATATTCAAAAATTCCATCTCTATTTGAATATACCTATGAATTCCACTCTGATATTTCAAATTTTGATGCTTCTCTAAATCCTCAATAGCGAGTTTTGCTAAAAGTGAATGGAATGTATTGGTGTAATCTTGAATAGACTGATCCCTCTTTTATCGAAGAAGATACCACTCTATGTATTTTTATTCATATACATCCTTTGAAAGGTAAGCTTCTTTTATGTATTCCACAAATTCTCCCCATGTGGGCTTCTTATCAAGAGAAATTTCAAAACCATCTTCAACAAATGATTCTCATTATTTATTTGTGACTTTGGTTTCCCATGCTAATTTCACATGGGTTTCAGCTTTGAGGAGAGAAAATGTTATCTTTTATGTATCTGAGAAATTATTTATAGAAAAGTATCTATCCAACTTTGATAACCAGTTATCAACAGCTTCATAATCGACCTTTCCTTCAAAATTTGGGATGTCGAAATTGACCTACACTTTGAAAGGGGTATTTCCACAAAATGATGTTTCTGATTCAGAGGGTTTTTGATTCTTTAGGAGGTGTGAAAATTGACTCATCATCTCCTCTTGTTGCTTATTTAAAGCTTCCTCAACCAACTTCTTAACATCATCGTCTGACATCTTCAATCGTGTGCGTCTCAAAGGTGGGTATTTTGACAAATCTTGTGTATCCAATCCTAATCTTTGGTAGGAAGACCTTGTGTAAATTGGCATAAAGGAGCATTCCCGCTCTAATACCACTGATCTGATTTATGAAACTAGATTACAATACCTGGTGTGATACCTGCTGTATTGTAGAATTCAATACAAAAATTGAGAACCAAACTGCAAACCAAAAATTGATCCATTCTATTCGAATATTTGAGTTTATACAAGTCTGATGGATCCCAAGGGTCATCAAAATCGATTGGAAATGAAATGAAGAGCCATCATAATATTTATTACAAATAAACTATTCAAACTATCAAAAAAAACTATATATAAAAATTAGGTCTACTTGGAGAAGGCATAACTTTCTAGTCCTAGCTCCGATTTGTGAACTGTTTGATGCATTGGAAAGGTATTCAAAAGAGCTAGAGTCAAATTTCGGACACCATTTTTTCCCAGAAATGCACCGAGGACCCTCAAAAATTAAGTTTACTAAAACATGGTAAAATTTGAAAAAATAGATTTTAGTTTTTTTCCCAATTTAATCTTGAGCATCAGGGAAGAAAGATTTCATCCTACAATAGAAAGTGGTCATGTATTTGATAGATCAAGAGACTCAGATCATGAAGAAGAAGTAGAAGGATAACCTAATTCCTATGAAATATTGTTTCTCTTGCAAAGCGACCCAATATCAGAAATTGGTACCAATCTTGAACAAGAACCAGAAGAAGAACAAGCAGATGAATCTGAAGGAGAACAAGAACAAGGGATTCCTATTTTTTACACACCTCATTTTGATAAGGAACCAGGGGCAATAACTAAATAAGAACCATTTCAAGAGGAAGATAATTGTGCTAATGAAGAAGATGAAATACCTGTGACTATTGCCCACTTCTTGGGGGTTTTAGATGACAGTCAAGTAGACTCGCATGAATATGAAAGGGATATCCTTTTTGATTCTACCATGGATATATAGATAGATTTGACACACAAATTCACTTCTAGAGTCTTGATTGAAGAAGGAGATATTTCTAATGCTAAACCACTAGAGTTAAATTTGTTGGAGATTTTCCTACAAGCCAGTGTTGACTGTATGTTTGTCACTGATGAAAACATATGGTAAGTAGTATGCATGGAAGACTTATGTAGTAAGATTATAGTATATACAGCATGGCCATGTTATCATCATGATATCATGGACGTAGAGTTTAACTATTAGTACAGATAGTTATATAATAGCTTGTGTTAGCAGTGTTCTTGATAGAGTTACAAGCGGTATTCTATGAGTGATTGTCCATACAGTTATCATGGATCCTTGTGAATTTGGATATGTGATGGAGACATGTTAGTGATGTTACATTCATGGATGCAAAGTATGATGATCAGTAGAAGTGAATTTATGCAATCGCTATTCACCAGTAGCAGTTTCCTGTGTCTATTCAGAAGAGCCGACAGAGATTATATTGGTTCAGGAGTGGCACCTATCATTTCGGTATGCACCCTTGGATTAGTGCTTGGAGAAGAGTTAGTAATGTTTGGTTAAGAGTGCGTGATGTAAATCATCTTGAGGAGAAAGTTTTAGTTACTTTGGTAGAGCCGATAGTGTGTAGCGTGCATCTACATTTATTAATATTGGACAGGTCCCAGAATGTGTTGCGTGCTTAGTAGAGCCAATAGAATTATTATTGGAGTATGTTATGGTTTCTTTAATATGATTTCAAGGTGGTTCTAACAGGCCAACATGATTATATCATTTAGTGGAAAGATATTTATAGGAAGTCATTTGTGATTGCTAAGGCATGGTTTAGAGTTGATTGTGAAGAGTAGAGCAGAGTGTGCGAAGTGTTGAGCCATCAGTAGAAGGTCTATGTGACCAAGTAAAGTGTTTGTGCTATACATTGGAACTAATCTAGATAGTAGGTCAAAGTGCAGTTCACCAAGATCCAAATATAGTGTGTATCTATTATTCAGAAGGTTGTAGCCTTCACTCATTTGAGCAGTGTTCTCTCGGACAATGCATCCTCACCCCTAATAGGGTTAATTGTAAAAGTCTCCTAATGTACACACTCAAATGGTTCACTTCTCTAAATCATTATATCCAAGGGAATCCATGAAGAGGAAACCTTAGAAAGTGACCTAGAGCTCTCTATGAATGGAGTTGCAAGATTATTTGAAGTTTGCTCTCAGCTAGAGCTATTAAGCTAATGACCTTGCTAGTCAACCACACAATGAGAGATTCAAATGAAGACAAGGGAAAGAATGTCAATATCCCCAAGAATCACTATGAAATGAAAATGCAAGCTAGATTAAGATGAATATGCAAGCTAGAAATGAGAGGTGCAAACTAGGCTATGGAAATGAAAGTACAAACTAAACTATGAAAGGAAAGATGCAAGTGTTACAAATCCTTCCTAATTAGACTAGATGAGTTACTCTAAAGCTTGAAAGGAAATCTAAACTATGAAAGCATAAACATGAAGCTACTATGCATGAATGAAACTAAGAATGGAATGTAGATGCAAAAGCCAAGAATGCTCCAATTCTTCAAAAGCTCCAAAGTGACCTAGAAAACCTGCAGCATAACATTAGTATTCAAAAATGCATATGAAAATGAAGAAGAGAGCTCTTCTTTCATAGTAAATGAGAAGGAATGGACCATGGAGATTAAGAGGCAAAAGATTTAATCAAGGGTGGAGCTTGAAAGAGGAGCAAACCATGTGCACAAGTATCCTCCAATGAGAAAATAAGAGTTGACTTTTGTGTCCATATGAGACAAAAAGTGTTTTTCCCCTTTTTATAAAATAGGAATAATGATTTATTTGTGCAACTTAGGATAAGAGGAAAAGTGGGGGCTTTTTTATTTAATAAAAGGGGAGGAAATATTCCTTTTAATAAATAAAGACTTTAGGATAAAATGGTTAGCCCAAGGCAAATAATCAAAAATGATAAAATAGGATTTGATCAAGGAAATTGATATAATTGATAAATGCTGATTTTTGAAAATCTTGATTCAGAGATTTGATAAATTGCTAAATGGGGGCCCAAAGTCTAGGTGACCATTTTAGGGTGCATACACCTAGCAGGGTCTGACCCTTGACTAGGTCATTGTACTAAATGCATTTTAAAGACAACTCCTAATAGGGTTAAGGATCTTCTAACAAGGATCATAATACACTAGTGTAGATTATTAGTGGGTGTCAATTCCCACTGGGGTTTTTACCTATTTTGGTTTCTCCATAACCAAAATATTGGTGTTGTGTTCAAGTGTTATTTCATTGTGTTTATGCTTTATGTTTAAGTATACTTAATTGGATAAAGAATTGAAACTTGTAGATAACTAATTCACCCCCTCCCCCTCTCAGTTATCTCTTGGGACTATTCCTAACAATTGGTATCAGAGCCAAGTACCTTAGAAAGATAGTTTAACAACTTGAGGTTGATCAACTGGCATTCTTTAGAAAATAAAGTCCTAAGTTTGATGGTGACACATTTACAATGCATTGCTTTTGAAGTTTTTGATGTAACTATCAAAGAAGTTGAGATCCCTACTTTAGAAGACCTTGCAAAAGATGATGCTACTTAGAAACATAAGGAATTATTTAATCAAAATGCAATAGCCAAAGAAGCCCTTATCAGCACCCTTTTTGATAGTGATTTTTTAGAAATAAAGAAAGTAGATATAGCCCACAAGATATGGAAGCACCTAGAAGACATATTTGAAGGAGATAAACAAGCAAAGGATGTGCGTAGAAAAACTTGGAAGAAAAGATACAATGCATTAGAGATGCTACCTAAAGAGAAAATTAGAGCTTACAACCAAAGGATTAATGAATCAGTTGCAGGAATCAAGAACAATGGTGGAGAGATCTCAGAAGAAGACATTATGGATAAGTTGATGACCACTCTCATAGTAGAGTATGAAAAAAATATCAACATCCTTGATGAGACCATGCAACTTAAATCAAATTTCAAAAGAGAGAAATTGATCAGCAAAATTTCAGCTTTTGAGATTTCAAGATTGAAGACAGAACCTAAAATTGAGACAGCCTTCAAAGCATCAGTCCATGGTAAGAAATCTACAAGCACTTCTAGAAATTTTGATGATTATGATGAAGAGAAAACACTAGATGATTTCATTGCTATGATTGCTAAAAGAGAAAACAAAGGAAAAGGGAAATATGAAGGTCAATTTCCATTTAAATTTTTTTCATGTAATAATATTGGTCACTTTGCATCTAAGTGTCTTAAAAGAGTTAAAAGGTACCAAAATAACTAGAAGACAAAGTATACAAAGGAATGCTATTATGTTGGAGATGGAGTATTAGATGAAGAATCAGTAGAAGAAGAAATTGGATTCATTGCTCTTGAAGATGAAAAGGAATCACAAGAATTATCTCTAATTTCACAAGCTGACATCAGGATAGATTGGATCATTGATAGTGGTTTCTCACATCACATGATAGGAGACAAAGATAGATTTGTTCATTTAGATAGATACAAAGGAGGCATGGTTAGATTTGGAGATAACACTCCAAAACCCATCATTGGTAGAGGATCCATCACCTTGGATGGAAAGAATAGCACTAATGATGTTCTTTATATTGATGGTTTGAAACATAACCTACTAAGTGTTGGGTAGTTACTTCACAAAGGTTACAGATTGGAATTCAATGGAAATAAGTGCATCATCAACAACAAAGAAGGAGAAATTATAGCATTAGAATCAAAAACTAAAGCTAATGTTTTTCAGCTTAATCCAGAAATAATTTGTTTTGTTGCTAAAGTAGATTATAGTTGGTTATGGCATAAAAGACTATGTCATATCAATTTTGATAACATAGTAAAGATTAGTAATGTTAAGGTAGTAAGAGACCTACCTAGCATAGCAAAGCCAGTTGATACTATATGTATGGAATGTGTAATGGGAAAGCATGTAAGGAATTCATTCAAGAGCAAGCATAACTCAGCAAAGAACAAGTTGGATCTGATTCATACAGATCTTTGTGGATCAACTCAAACAAGATCATACTATGGTGAAAGGTATTTCATTCTGTTTGTAGATGACTATTCTAGAATGATGTGGGTTGCATTCTTGAAAGATAAGTCAGAAGCATTTGAGAAGTTCAAAATATTCAAAGCTAAGGTTGAGAATGAATCTGGACTAAAGATAAAGTGTCTTAGATCAGATAGAGGAGGAGAATTCACCTCTAACATATTCTATGAGTACTACAAAGAACATGGCATAAAAAGATAGTTAAGTGCACCTAGAACCCTTCAGCAAAATGGGATTGCAAAGAGAAGGAATAGGATCATCCTTGACATAGCGTGCACCATCATAATTGAAGGAAAAGTTGCACACACCTATTGGAGAGATGTGGTCAATACAATAGTCTACACCATCAATAGAATATAATTGAGACCAAGTGCGGACAAGACACCTTATGACCTATGGTTTGGAAATGTTCCCACAGTAACATACTTTAGAATCTTTGGAAGCAAGTGCTACATCAAGAGGGATGAATCAGTAGGCAAGTTTGATACAAGAAACGATGAAGGTATTTTCCTTGGTTACTCTACTAAAAGAAAATATTATAGATGTTTCAATTTAAGATTGAAGAAGATCATTGAAAGTGCTCATGTTAAGATTGATGAAAAGTTTATGGTTCAAGAAAGATATCATGATTACTCGCCTATGATTGAAGAAGAACCCAGACCCTCCAATAGTGAGACAGTTGTTGAAGAAATGTTTGACAGTATTGATGTTCTATTTAATGACCCTGAGACAAGTGAAAAAGAAACTCAAAAGGAAGATGAGACAGTATCACCTAAAGCTCCAAATTTTACATCTAGATACCATTCTAAAGATGACATCATTGGAGATCAGAGTGACAAAGTCACAACAAGATCAAAAGCAAAAAGTTTTGCAAGCAATGAGGCAGTATGTTTACTATCACAGATTGAACCCTTAAGTGTTGAAGATGCATGTAATGATTTAGATTGGCATGATGCTATGAAAGAAGAACTAGATCAAATTATCAAGAATGATACTTGGGAACTGGACCCAAGACCTACTAATAAGAATATGATTAGAACAAAATGGATATTCAAAAACAAGATGAATGAAGATGGTACAATAGTAAGAAATAAGGAAAGGTTAGTATGTAAGGGATATGCACAGAGAGAAGGCATTGATTATTCAGATACTTTTGCACCAGTGAGTAGATTAGAAGCTATTAAGTTGTTTCTAGCCTATGCAACATTCAAAAACTTCAAAGTCTATCAGATGGATGTCAAGTCATCATTCTTGAATGGAGAATTGAAAGAAGTATACATTGAGTAGCCAGAAGGATTCACCTTATCAGACAAACCTGATATGGTTTGTAGATTGAAGAAGGCCCTCTATGGACTTAAGCAAGCCCCTAGAGCATGGTATGAGAGATTGGATGGATATCTAACAAAAATTGGATTCAAGAAAGGAGTAGTAGATTGTAATCTATTCATAAGAGAGACATCTAAAGGTTTACTACTTGTAGCTATATTTTTTGATGACATTATCTTTGGAGGTAATGACAAACTTAGTGCTAAATTTTCTAAGGAGATGCAGAGTGAATTTGAGATGAGCATGATTAGACCTATCAAATAATTTTTGGGATTGAATGTGCAGCAAACAAAGAAAGGTATTTTCATTAATCAGTCCAAGTATGTGAAAGAGATATTAAAGAAATTCAAGATGGATGATTGCAAGCTAGTAGGGACACCTATGATAACTAGATGCAAGCTTACAAAAGAAGATGACTCACCAGTAGTAGATATAACATTGTACAAGTCTATGATTGGAAAACTCATTTATCTTACTCAAACTAGACCTGATATTTATAATGCAGTTGGCATAGTTGGAATATTTTCAGCAGAGCCTAAACAAATTCACCTTATGGCAATAAAAATAATATTTAGATACTTGCAAGGCACAATAGACTATGGTCTATGGTATCCTAATTCAAAAAATGTTGATCTTCATGTGTATACCGATGCAGATTGGGCAGGATGCATTGATGATAGAAAGAGTACATCAGGAGGATTAGTGTTTTTTGGTGATAGACTTGTCACTTGGACAAGCAAGAAGAAAAATTGTATCTCTCAGTTAACAGTAGAAGCTGAGTATGTTGCAGCAGCCCTAAATTGTTCTACAATTGTGTGGATCAAGCAAATGATAAAAGATTTTGGAATTCATATTTATTATCCTATTTTTATTCATTGTGATAACACTAGCACTATCAACATGTCAAAGAACCCTATGATGCATGCAAAGACAAAACACATTGAGATCAAGTATCACTTCCTAAGAGAGAAAGTGGCAGAGAAAGAAGTCAAGGTGGACTATGTGAGTACTAAAGATCAGTTAGCAGACATATTCACAAAGACCTTGCCTAAGGATACTTTTTAGTATCTCAAGGAGAAGTTGGGAGTAATTCCCTTCCCTGATTCTATTTAGAAGAAAGAAGAAAGAGCATCAGTCCTCAAGGACTGATGGATGGTTGAATACTCTACTTCAGGAGTAGTACCGATGCTTAAATTGATTGGCACCCTTTTCCATTGATGTCAAAGGGGGAGTAATATATAGTCATGAAAAATAGAAGTAAAAGGAGTAATATACCAAGGGGGAGTAGTATTCAGTTATGGAAGCAGTTCAGTTGAGGAAATGGAGAATGTTGAAGAATATTGCACCAGATGGAGGATTCATCCTTGGGGGAGTTTTGAAGAGGAAATGGAGAATGTTATAAAATAAATGTTCATTTGGATTGGTGGAGTGTTTCATTCCATATGTTTCTATCAATGCCAAAGGGGGAGATTGTTGGAGATTTGTCAGCAAGCCAGTGTTGACTGTATGTTTGTCATTGATGACAACATATGGTAATTAGCATGTGTTGGTTTCCCAAAATGGGAATTTATGTTCTAACAGACAACCAATGAATCTAAAATAGGACCTTGAAGATGGTTAGTCTTAAGTAATTGTAGTTCAGATTATTGGACCAACTATAGGGTCTTAGTATGCCCTCTTCTCCTTCTAGCTCTGCAAAACCAAGGCGGGTTTACCTAGTCCAAGGTATTCTCTTTCTCTTTTGGACCTTAAATAACAGATAAATGATAAGAAGATTTAAGTATCAACCTAATACTCTTAGGGTCTTTCCATTATCATAGGTAGGACACTTACAAACAGATGTTTAATAAATTTGTATCAAATGGGGGAGTAAAATAGAACCCTATCAAACATTGATCTCTGTAAAAAGGACTCACTACTGACCAGTGTCTTATCCATTGGGTAACACCTCCACTACAAGATTGTTATACATAAACAAATATACTAAACCTTGAATGATCTTTATCCTTTGAAAATGCTAATCACCTTGTGGTGGATTTTATCAAAGGACTCCTAGATTCACACTACTTACTGGTGTATCCTTAAGTAAAACTTTAGAGAATTTATGTCACATTCAAAGCTTATTTAGTCTGATCCTGGATCAAAGCTAAGAAATATAAACATACACAGAGATTATCCATGCAATGAATTTGAATAATTCATAACTCAAATAGAAATACTCAAGGAGAGATATAAACCTTGGATTTTATTTCAAATGTTATATCAGTATCATGTTAAACAAAATGCTTTACAGTGCAACTTTATGAATATTCAACCAGACCAGCAATACTGCTCTATACAAAAAACATGCCTAATACAGTCTACCTATACCCTAGACTAAGAGCAAGGTCATCAGTCAATGTTATGAGACTGAACAGAAGAATAGAATACATCTACTACCCAACCCACAGAGCACTTGGGACCAAGAAAAATTCAAACTCCAGGAGTTAAGCACAGCTTCAAACCCACTGTGGAGACCAGGATTTTGGAACCCTTACAATAATGAGAAGATTGGAAAATATGGGGGGAAGGAAAGAAACCTAAAAATATCTTCTATTATGACACCTGTATCTTTCCAAAAAAACAACTCTGCAAATAACTTCATTTCCCTCCAAAAACTATCCTCAGAGTTAAAATCACTCACTTCTCCTTCCCACTTGTTCAAAACTGACTTCTGATGGCGCCAATGAAACCATCATCTCACGGTGTTTCCAATGGTATACTACACTTGCATATTTGAGTAAAAATTCCACCCATAACATCATTTACAAATTTCAACTCCCAAGCAACTTACAAATTCAAAATTTTGAAAATAACATAAAGTTTGGACTTTATGAATTTGTTTAAAAATTTGCACATTGATTTTAATCAGGTGGGTCCCACATGCACCACATGGCACATTCAGATTGGTTCAACAAAACACCTCCTTGCCACCTCACCATCTAGTTGGATGCCACATTTCACATTTGCCACCTCACCGAAGTGCCACATGGCACCTTGTCGCATGATCGCACATGCGACCATCACCGGATGGTGGCACAAATCCTGAGGTCAAAGTCCTGCACAGTGCACCACTTGTCAAAAATTACCTCAGCAACATGTGGGGCCCGCTCACCATGTCATCACCAACTGGGTGCCTTGAAATGCATGCACATTCAAACAAGCCCTCCAACTGGGCGTCCAAGCTTAGACATTATACTACTGGGCGTTGGGCTATTTGAATAGCATTTTATTCTATTTTGCTATCAATGTGGGATAATTTGTTTGAGAGTTTTCAAAGACTTTCTTCAACTTTCATTCAAAATATGTAGGGCCCGTTGCACACAAAGACCTCCAGCCAAGGGGCCCACCAAGTAGCCTCTTGTCTCTTTGTTTACAATGCATTGGAGTGATGTTTCTTATAAACACAAAAATAAGCTCTCACCCAGCCAATGTGGGATAATTGGTCTTGAAGTTTTAATGGGCAGTTTTGGCAGTGCCGCACTCAGTCGCCCGTATCTCATGAACCAGGAAGAATGTGGAAAATCACTCCAATGAGAATCTGGAAAACTATTTTCTCGACAACATATCCGAAAATGAGCTCGATTCAACAGTTCAATAAAAAGTTATGCCCCCTGCACTATGACTGTGTTTTTCTTTTCTACAAATCCGTGTTTATAAAATCCATTGATTCATCTTTCCTAAGCAATGGTCTAGCATCTCCCTTTCTCTAAAAAGTGCCTCCATCACATGATAATGCCAATTTCCTTCATCCATCCATGCACACTTTCAATCTATATGAGCTACAAAGATATTTCCTTCAATGGCACAATTTGTCTCTACATTGTATCATGAACTGGAGCATGCCTTTCTTATAATAAGCATGCACATGTTATTGTATTCCTTTATATTAACCTTGGGTTGTGTGTGTCCCATATTCTTGTGATTGTCTACAAGTGTTAATATGAATACGCATTCAACCATGTATTCATACATCTTTCATCTTGTCCTAGCTGCAAGTATTTAAATGTTGGTAAAGCATGCACGCCTCATTAGTACTGGAAGGCATAGTTCATCCTTATTCACTTTTACCCCTTTGTTTGATCGGAATGCAATTGTTTGAATGAATTCAAGACAAATAACCACATCAAAATCACAATCTCATAGTGCACTTTGTAAAACTTGTCGATAACACTAACTGACTTTCAAAACTGATCTAAAAAACTAATCAAATGGCCCGGGAGGAAAATAACATCAAGAGCACATACTCACTCCCAACATTACAACACACTGGTCAAAGGAAAATGCTCAGAAAGATTTGAGCCCGAAGTTATTAATGACCAAACATGGCCACTTGAAAACTAGATCTCACCATACTGCCAAAATCACATAAGTTGCCACCAAAACCAGCCTTAAAAACTAACCAACTGAAACTTTCAAAAACTGGCAATATAAGCACTGATTCAACCTCATACAAGATACATGAATCCACAATCGTCTTTCCCAAAAGATCAAGTGGCCAATTACAATTAAACACCAAAGTCAGCATATTATAAATATTCAGGATTCAAAAAAGCAAAATATGCATAAACTGAGTTTAGAATTGGCTTCAGAAAGTGGTTAAATGGATTGGAAGAGACCCCAAAATCTTCAAACAAGTACTCTTCTAGGTCTACAATATGGATCATCCTTTAATTATGACTGACCTTGAACTGGGTGCAAATGGCAAGACCCCAAAGTATGCCACTTAGAAAACTAAACTGTGCACACATAGTAAACTTAATAATCTGCAAATGAAATGGCCCTGACAAATAGGTCAAACGGGTACATGGGGGGCTGAAAATTGGCATGGAAACTCTTTCTCATGCCTACAGCATGATGCAACAACCTACATGTTATGACCAATCACGCTATTCAAGATACAACATCAGGAAGAGGGCCTCCGACTAAACTGTGTAACCGATCCTTATTTAAATGTTAGAAGCAGCAAACGGGATCAGATTGATAAATTGCTCAAATAGCTTCATCATGATCTAAAAATTTTCATGGTAGCACTTTTTCATGATTATAATATGGGGGAACATTCAATTATTTATGACACTCAGTTAGGTGCAAGTTGCAAGGCTTCAAAGTAAGGCATTCAGAATTCTGCACTCTCATTCTGGAAAACTTAATAAATTGCAAACAAAATTGCTCTGGAAAACTTATCATATGAACTTATAGGAATCTACAAATGGGAATGGAGATTCTCTCTCATGCCTATGACACCTCAGACCAATCCTTATATCATGAAACATTATCAAGTCAGAGATGCAAGCATGCAAAGTAGGCCATTTGCTATAACTGGGCAATGTGCAGAATGCAGATTTAAGGTGAACACCTTTAAACAACTATCTCCAAAACTCACCAAATCTGATAACTGAAATTTGTAACCCATTCCATTTAATCCATGATAATTTTTTAACATGCTCCCCGATTGATATGTCATGAAGATCATCAAGTCACACTTTTCTTTGCACTACAAGTAGGCAACTTCAAAAAGTTTTCAGGGGTACTCACCTTGCCTTAGAGAAAATTTTGAATTGATCACTCCAAATTTGTGCCAAATTTGCGAGTACCAACAGCATGCATGGAAGAATTATGTAGTAATCTTCTAGTATATATAGGATGGACATGTTATCAGCATGATATCATGGACGTAGAGGTTAACTGTTAGTATAGACAGTTATATAATAGCTTGTGTCGGCAATGTTCCTAACAGAGTTATAGGTAGTGTTCTATGAGTGATTGTTCATACAATTATCATGGAGCCTTGCATGTTTGGATATGTGATAGAGACATTTTAGTGATGTTACATTCATAGACATAGAGTCTGATGATCAGTAGAAGTGAAGTTATGTAGTCGCTATTCACCAGTAGCAGTTTCCTATGTCTATTCAGAAGAGTCAACAAAGATTATATTGGTTCAGGAGTTGCACCTATCATTTCAGTATGCGCCCTTGGATTAGTGCTTGGAGAAGAGTTATTAATGTTTAGTTAAGAGTGCATGATGTAATTCAACTTGAGGAGAAAGTTTTAGTTACTTTGGTAGAGTTGACAATGTGTAGCGTGCGTCTACATTTATTAATATTGGACAGGTCCCAGAATGTGTTGCGTGATTAGTAGAGCCGAAAAAATTATTATTGGAGTATGTTATGGTTTCTCTAATATGATTTCAAGGTGATTCTAATAGGCTGACTTGATTATATCATTTAGTGGAAAGATATTTATAGGCATTCATTTTTTATTGCTAAGGCATTCATTCATGGTTCAAAGTTAATTGTGAAGAGAAGAGCAGAGTGTGCAAAGTGTTGAGCCATTAGCAGAAGGTCTATGTGACCAAGTAAAGTGTTTGTGCTATACATTGGAACTGATCTAGATAGTAGGTAAAAGCACAATTCACCAAGATCTAGATATAGTGTGTATCTATTATTCAGAAGGTTGTAGCCTTCACTCATTTGAGAAGTGTGCTCTCGGACAGTGTGTCCTCACCCCTAACAGGGTTAATTGTAAAAGACTCCTAACAGGGTCCAACCCTTGACCAGGTCACTATACTAAATACATTGTAAAGACAACTCCTAACATGGTTAAGGATCTTCTAACAAGGATCATAATGCACTAGTGCAGATTATTAGTGGGTGTCAATTCCCACTGGGGTTTTTACCTATTTGGGTTTCCCCGTAACCAAAATATTGGTGTTGTGTTCAAGTATTCTTTCATTGTATTTATGCTTTATGTTTAAGTATACTTAATTGGATAAAGAATTAAAACTAGTAGATAACTGATTCACCCCCCCCCCCCCCCCCCCCACCTCAGTTATCTCTTGGGACTATTGCTAACAAAATTTGCATAACACTAACGTGAATTCTAATAATAACGAACGTGACTCTAATAATCCTAACATCTATTTAGAAGAAAACTTAATAGAAGATATCTTGTGAGTTAATAACATTGGTAATAATGTGGTGCTGTCTCTTGAACCTACTAAATCTTTGTCCTTAAAATACCTTGAATTGATAGACTGGAATGAGCCTACGACCACAAGCCTGTTATCTTTTGACAATGACTATCCATTGCCTATTATCTAAATGCTTGTGAACCCTTCCTTTCTTCCACCAGTGTAAAGAGTGAAACCATGATTGAGGAGGATATCAAGTTTCTTAGTCTCAAAATGAAAAACAAAAAGAACAAGAGATCTGATGGTGAAAACCACCTAGTGGTAGTATCAAATCCTAAAAGAGAAAAATAAAAAGACGTATCCGATTGTGAAAACCTCCTAGATGCGCCAAAGGATGGGATTCTTGATATCCTCCCAAATCACTTTCAAGAAAGGTCCTCAGTTCTGATTGAACCTACACACCCCATTAACTTGGGAACAACAAAAGCTCCTCAACTAGTCCACATTGCTCATTCATTGACAGAAGAGGAAAGGATCCAATTCACCAATTTCTTCAAAGAAAAGAAGGTCAATTTTTCTTGGTCTTATTTAGATATGCCTAGATTGGAAACAGACTTGATCATGCATCACTTATCTATTTCACCTGATATAAAACCAGTAAAGCAAAAACTCAGAAAGATGAATCCACATGGGGCATTGCTAGTGAAAGAAGAATTGGAAAAACTATTGAAGGTTGGATTCATTAGAGCTATTGATTATGTGGAATGGATCTTAAACATAGTTCATGTTTCTAAGGTGGAAAAATCCATCAAAATTTGCACAGACTTTAGGGATCTAAACAAGGCTTGTCCAAAGGATGACTTTCCACTTCCCAACATAGATATTATTATGGATCTAACAATAGGATATGAAATGTATTCACTAATGGATGGATTTTCGAGATATAATCAAATCAAAATTTCTCTTGAAGATCAAGAAAAGATCGCATTCACATGTGCATGGGGAACATACTGTTGGAATGTGATGCCATTCGGTCTTAAAAATGCAGGTGCAACTTATCAAAGAGAAATGACCACTATATTTCATAACATGATGCATAAGAACATGGAGGACTATGTAGATGACACATTGGCTAAGTCAAAGATAAGGACTACACATATAGAAGACCTAAGGAAAATCTTTGACGGGATGGAACAATTTCAATTTAGACTTAATCCTAAGAAGTGTGCATTTGGTGTGGCATCTAGAAAATTACTAGGATTCATACTCTCAGCAAAAGGAATTGAGATGGATCTAGAAAAAGTGAAAGCTATTCTTGAAATGCAACCACCTAGAAACATGAATCAAATGAGGATGCTACAAGGCAAGCTACAATCCATAAGAAGATTCATATCTCAATTGGTGGATAAAGCACCACCTTTCACAAAGTTGATGCGTAAGGGAACTACATTTACTTGGGATGAGCCATGTGAAGGAAATTTTTCCCAAGCCAAGAAATATTTGATGAATCCTCCAATCCTAATGGCACCAATTTATGGAAAGCCTATATTTCTCTATATATCAGCTACAGATACATCACTAGTAGTACTACTTACATAATAAGATGAGACTAAGAAGGAAAGAGCTATATACTATATCAGTAGAACTTGGTCAAATTTCTCATTTTCTTGGTCAAACTTGGTCAAATAGTGTTTCTTTAACACTAAAATCAATCCAAATTGATTACTAACACTTTGCAAATGATTTATGCTTGATCTAGATTCATTTCAATTACTGCACTTCTTTCTAAATGCTTGAAAACAAATGATTTTATCTCAATTTATTCAAATTTTGGTCCCAAGGGGGCATAATCATACTAAAATTCCAATTATTTGAATCAAATTCTTCAACACCAGGGGCATGATGATTTCTTCAATCAAGTTGATATTGTTAATCTTTACAACATTGATCAATTTCATTGCTTCAAATCAAATTGATTATTTGTTAGCATGTTCAGTTACTGCAAACCAAATTAATTGAAATTTATTTTTAGAATCTCTTATTGGTTTTTGTTTAATCAAGCTCAAAACTGGTATGATCAATTTCTGTTCAATCAAGTTCAGAATTGATGACTTTTGAATCAAGTAGGATTTCGTTCAATCAAGTCCAGAGTTCTTGAATTCAGATTGGTTCTCTTTACCACTCTCTAAATCATTCAGAGTGGTTGTCTTTACCACTCTCTAAATCTTTTAGAGTGGTCCTCACTACTCTCTAAATCACTTAAGCTCGAAGTAGTTCTCACTCCTCTTTAAATCTCCTGAATCTGTCAATGTCTATTGAATCATGCTAAATCAAATTTTCTTTGAATCTATGTGTTGTTCGCAAAGCAATTCAAAGAGGGGAAAATGTAATCACCTAAAATTGGGCTAATAGAACCTAAGGCCCTATTTTCCTTAATTCAAGAGTAATACCTTAATTATGTTAATTTGATCTTTGATTATTAACATAATTCTTAAAGTTCAATAAAATCAATTTAATCTCAATTCAAGCATTTATCATCAAGGTATCAAGAAAAATCAAGTCAATTACCTCTATGCACAATTAATTAAATCAATCCCATAAAATACATGGCTAGAGTAATTAATTAAAGGAAATAAATAAATCCCTCTCAAATTAGAAAACACAACAAACACACTTTGAATCATTGAGAGGTAGTCACATGGATCATGGATCAAGCTTGGATGCATCTCAACCGTCCAAAACCTCAAAATTCCTATAAAAGAAAGTTCTCAAATCTTCAATTGGCCCCAATTCCTTTGATTTTAGTACTAACTCTTTGATTTTGATATTTAGCTCATGATTTTATACTTTCATTTCATATGCCCTTAGATAATTAGAAAACATCTCAATTGGGTTAATAGTAAAGAATTCATGATCTAATGGCTAATTGTGATGCATTTTCTAGTTTTAGCTTCATTCTTGCATAATCAATCTTGAATCTCTCATTTTAGCATTGCATTGTCACTGTTTTGGGTTAGATCTGAGAGCAATCTCTAATCCTTTCATACTTGTGCTAACTAGAGAGCAATAGGATGCCTTCAATTGTTTGTTTTTCTAAATTTGGTTTAAATCTCTCTAACAATTGATACAATGTCCTATTGAAGTGTTGTGTTGCATATTTGCAGGTTCATAACTCACACACATAAATATCACTTTGTATGTAGAGTGGTGTAAGGAGGACATATCTATGTGGCCAAGATTCACACTATTATAAACCCAATAGATATTATGACAAAGCCTATTAGTATAGAGAAGTTAATTTAGTGTAGAGCTTATCTTGGTCAACATATGATTTGATTATAGGTAGAGTTGGCAATGGTCTTTCTATAGAGGAATTATTCATAATTTAGGAGTTTGACTTCAAGTGGAATAATGTTAGAATGTAGAGTCATTATGGGGTACCGCATTTAGATTTTATCTAGTAGTGATGGTTAGTCATTATGGATCTCATCATAAATAGCAATTTTTTTTAGGAAACTTATTATCAATAGAAATTTCTGCATGTAAACATGTAATTGTGTGATTCATACTTACTATATCTAGTAAGTTGTCTTCAATTAGGATTTTGTAACTCGATTGTTATATGCTACTCAAACTCATGTTTTTAAGGACATTTTGGAGATTGTTGTAACTATGAAAATTCATGAGAATTAATACAAAAGGTATTTTCCTATGAATTTTTTCTTGGTATAATTTTACCAAGTTTTTCCATGTAAATATGAGTGTTGTGTGTTTTTTTCTTCTTTATATTATTTCTTCAATAATAATTTTCATAATACTGTATATCATGAAATCTCCAATATATCAAGTACTCTCTCATTGTCCCTATATCCTCTATGGTCCTTGGGATGACCCTATCGTGTCTCTTCTCATCCTCTAAATCTATCATATCAATATAATAGATAGTAAGCCTTGGTAGGGCCACAAATCTCTATACACATTCAGTCCATCATCTGTATATTGGAACCTCCTTGAGCACACTCTATGCAAGACCAAAGTATCACCTCACTCAATCAAAATAAAATGGCATCACTATGTACTCATTTTGACCCTCTAGAAGATGGTCACATTGCATGGTCCTAAGTTATTTTCCCATCTCTAACCATCTCACCAATAGTTTGTATGGCCTCCGTGCAATATGCTCTGGATGTAGATAGTTAGTCACAATTATCCAATAGAGAAAATATCATGTCTCTCATGTACCATTACATGGATTTGCATATTCTCTAGTCTCTAACTTTGTGATATCTATAGGAAATGACTCTATGATATCTATAGGAAACCCCATGGGCTTAGTACAAGATATGTTTTCAAACATTCATACCCATAGTAGTATATAATTATTCAATATCTAATGTTCATGATGAACGTATCTCCTCAAATCATAGAAAAGGTTTTCTAGAATGCTCTGACCTCATAAAAAGATAACATGCTCCTTCCCTATACTATGAATAGCATGAACTAGACCTACTGAGAATGTAGTTTCTCAGGCATATGGAGTCATGACCAATGAAATCATTTCCATCAAAACCTTCCTCAAAATAGGAAAACTTGGACCAACCTATAGAAGCACCTTAAGAGGTATATTATCTATCTAATTGTGAAGAATGGGTCTATCAATACAATAGATATGACCCTCTTAGATCTCTACCTCTATCTGATAAAAATTATAGCTCATTGTCCTCCAAGGAACAAACAATTTGATGATCTAATATACATATCCTAATGACAATATCATCTCCATCATCAAAGATGGAAGGAGGATGTGTCCATATCCCAACACTCCATGAGGACCATCAACATAACAATATTGCACCAAATGATAGTCATCTAGTACACCTAGTATAATATAACCTCTCTCAAGAGTTCCAAATCCTCCACAAAGATATCTTGTTCTTTCTCTCGTAAATAAAGCATGATCTAAGTACCAACATGCTCCTACATCTTGTGTGGCTCCTTCCAACATATAAACACATTAAATATTCATACACTATATAGTGCATCAATTATTTAAACCCCTAACTTCCTTGTAGTGCCTCTTCAATACTAGGGTTTCCTAGAAGGTCTATTGTGCCTTTTAGGGTCTTTGGTGCCCTGGAAGCTTTGGAGCTCCCTAGAGGGTGTGGGGTTCCCTATAGGGTAAATGGTACCTTATAGAGTCAATGGAACCCTAAGAGGACTAGGTTACCCTCCAAGGACCTTAGCACCTTGGAAGGATGGACCCACATATAGCCTAGGGTTGCATGCAAAACTCAATAAATTTTTGAATAAATTGAAAAGTCAATGGAAGTGGCATGGTGCTTACCTCCTTCAATGGTGTCCCATCCTCAAAGGCCATCCTAAAAATCTCAATCCTGATTAGTTGTGGAGGTTGTTTTGTTGGAATCTTTGTGGAATCCTTTGCACAATGAGGCAAAAACTATATAGGAAAAAAATGATAATGACTTTTTCACTATTTAAGAGGTAAGTATTTATTAAAACCTTACTTTTACTTTCAATAAATGTTTCATATCTTGAGCTAGGGAGCTTAAATTTTTACATTTTTTGTTGAGTTGATATTCTAATTTAGCTTTATATCTTTCCAAATGCACAATGAGTTAATTCAAACTATGAACCTATTTGACAATGTTTGTCACCAAATACATTTTTTATAATTTGATCTAGTAAACATGATACCCTGTTCTTGGACATCTTAATCATCAAGTAGAAATAGGGGGCCATATAGCTACCCTTTAATTTCATCATTATTAGTATGACCTAGGTTATTTATGATTTCAACTGACAAAGTGGTTTTGTATAACACAATTCCTAACATTGTATTGCAGATATTGCTATATTGGGGGCTTTGTTCAATAGCTTTTGGAATATCCATTTTCATAATTTACATGTATGTACTTTATCTTTCATATGCATGTGTTTTTATATGACTTCTCAAGTGGGTGATAAGTGTACTATTATATATTGTATACCTTTACTAAGGTGCCCAATTTCATGTTTTCTTAGCACTCATTTTTGTGTGTTTTATTTTAGCATGCATCCTAAGACTTCACTATGCATTTAAGTAATAATAAATTTAAAATAGGAGTCCTTTATTAATTTGATGTCATCAAATCTATATACAAACCCTTAATTATAGGTCTGCCCCTTTAAACATTTCTTCTATTTAATCGCCACTAGCATACATAGCCCCTATTTTAGCATATGTGCTCTTTTTGTATTTCATCTCGATATCTCATCTTGAATCTTTGCACATTTCTATAATACCCATGCAATTAGGTCCCCAACTTAAATATGAGCTTGGATTTTCCTGTATAGGTTGAGTGGGTAGGTATGGGGAAATTCCACTCACCCCTAACTTAGGAATTTCCACATACCCCATGATTCAGGCCTGAATTTAAAAGGTGTAAAGGCCTTTTAATTTTAGTGGAATCCTTAAAACCACGTCAGCCTCCCTCAAGTTTTACACACTGAAATTTCTTGAGAAGCCTATAAAATCACAATTATCTCTCTTCATTTTTTTAATTAAAATAATTGTGAGGATTTGGCTCTACAATTTCAAAAACATCCAATGAAGTGAAGATCTCTCCATCAAGGAAATCAACAAGTAACAAAGCTTAATTTTATTCTTCCTTTGATCATTTACAATATCATAAAGCATCTACATCAACATCAACATCAACATTGAAGCTTACAAGTGATTTTGAAAGATAATAGGATATTATTGACTAATGATTGGATTTTACTCCTCCCCTTGGGTTGTGTATGATTTCATGTTATTCTTATTTCTCTACACATAAGCTTTGAGTTTGAATTCAATCATTGAATATTACACTATCTAAAGAACATTTTATTTTGATATCATATGGGGTTTTTTTCTCTCACACACTTGAGTAGATATCTAGTTTACTTTTATGGATTTTATTTCATATCAATATTGGACACAATTAATATTCAAGAGAACCCAAAATTATGTTGGCATAACTAATGTGACTGATGTAGAGATCATATGAGTATGTTATGTCATGTGTTTGATGCAAGTTTGATGAATAGGTGATCAGTTATGATTTTGTCATTGATGTCAACTTAGTGATTGGTGGTTGACAGTATTTCTGTTATGATGAGATATGTTCAAGAGGTTGAATCCTGAGCTATGGTAAGAGTTGAAGTGTGCGATTGTGAAGGGATCTTAAGTGGTGTCTACAGATGATATATCCATGACCACATAATTTTATCTTATGTATGCAGTGAGTTATGATTGTTTGAAGGATGCCACACAGATAAGGAGAACAAGTTGAAGCCAAGGAGTAGTGATTTGATTATTGTGTCAAATCAGTTGGTATGATTCTTATGAGAGACTTAGGGTTGTATCTGGATGTATAGTGCATGACTGCTACTGTTGGTGTAGATCGGTAACTAAGTTATGATTGGAAGAAGGTTGGTAGTGTAACTACTAGAATAGTAAGTGACTAACAGTAAGTGATTTAAATGTTATTTCAAATTGATAAACAATTTGATAGAATGATCATAGGACATGATTGACAACATTGTCCATATACTATGTTGAAGATAAAGACTCATATTATGGACTGGTGATGATGTTTTAATTGACTAGAAGCAGTATTGATAGAATGAACAAATAAACAAGACAGAGTTCTTGAACATCTAATAAATATTTGTGAATTGGTGAAAAAATCTGAAGTGGCAATGGGATCAGTGATGTTATTTGTGAAGTATTAAGGTAGTTCCATGATTTTTGGAAAGTATTTGTGTAAGATATAAAAATGTGTGTAGTGTTTGCCAAAAGGTAAAGAAAATGAATGATCTCTATGTGTAGAAGGATTTGGGGAAGGTAAGATCTTCTTCTTAACCCCAAATTCTCAAAGGAAAGGTCCAAATTGATTAACCACAAGAAAATGGTCAATGCATAAATGAATCAATCGATTAGTAATAAGAAGAAAGAGGAAAAAATTGCATTCTATTATGGAAGGGAATATTAAAATCCTAATTGAAATGAATTGAAGACAAATACTAACCTCAAAGTATAGCAAATCTAGAAATTGTTGTTTTCAGGTATCTGTACTGAGTTTCTGTAAATTTTGCAACCGGATCTGGAATGAAAACATAGAGACAGAGAAAACCCAAAAATATTTTTCTTTTCAGAACTAGGTCAACCTTGACCCAAATGAAGGTCGACCTTGACCCCTTTATGTCAACCTTGACCTGCACTACTCCGATGGAAATTTTGTTCACAGATCCTAAAAGTTTGCCGAAAAGGGTATTTGAATTTGCTATGTAATTCATTGTTCCGCACCTACACCTGTAAGAAAAATGGTTTTGTTGTTTGGATGGGGGGTTTTCCTTAGTCAAACCCCAGTTTTGGAATTAACCTTGAAATAGAATTGAAATTGTAGTAATAAACAAAGTAGATGGAACAATTCACCTTGCTTATGTTGAAACCCTTGTGGAGGATTCGAATCCTTGAATCCACAAGTATGGATGCTCCAAATGGATATAGAATTGTAGGATGTAGGATGTCTCAAATCAATTTCCTTTAGATCTTCAACACCAATCTTGAATGGATCTCGGAATAGGAAGAAGCTTGAATAGATATGGATGGATAAATCTTCAACAAGAGGGATCCATAGAGCTTTGAATCCTTCAATGGCTACCAATGGATCTCCTTGATGAATTGGATCTTGAATGCTTGAAGTTTTGAAATACTTGAATGCTTGAAATGCTTGAATACTTCCTCTCTCCTTATTGCTTTCTTCTTGATCACTTGATTACTTGATTACTTATTTTGCTTCACATGAAATGAGAGGAGAAGGCTTTCTTATATACTAGTCTAGGGCACAAACTTCTAGAGAGGCTGACATAGGAGAAATAAATTCCCATTAGGCCTAAACCCCTAGGAGTGGACCTAAATTAAATATATTTTGAGATTTTACCATTTCAAAGCCCAAAATAGCCGACCTGGAAGTGGGAAAAGAAATCTTTCCAAAACCTGATATTCGTAAATCCTTAAATTTTGAAATTTGGACCCTAGATCAAGGTCAAGGTTGACCCTGACCTAGGTCAAAGTCAAGGTTGACCCTGACCTAGGTCAGAGTCAAGGTTGACCTTGACCTAGAAGGTCAACCATGACCCTGAGGTTAAGAACCTCAAATTCTCAAAGTAGGATGCCATAAATAGGCAGGAAAGAAGTGGAAAATAGGGCAGGATAGCGGAAAAAGCTAGATCCAAGTCAAGGACCCATTCAAGGTGTTTGACATGACCCCAAACCACTTACTCAAAGGGATAAACTAATTGTAAATGGAAGTGCTTCCATTTTTTGATGATACATTTAGCTCCCACTTTAGTAAGAGTATGGACTTGATGCAAATTCTTGGTAAAGGAGATCACAAAGAAAAAGAAAATCTTATTGAAATCAAAGGGACAAAGCAATCCTCAAGCCCCTACGGACTCAAGTTTTTGTCAACACCATGATTACAATAAGAGAGACATCACTAGAAAAAAAAGAGAAAAGTGTGTGATTACCTCGTCCAATGAGAACTTATGTCTCATTATGAACCACACAAGAAAATAGCACAACTGGAAAGATGGATTTGAACTACCTAGTGAATGTGGCTAGTCACTAGTCAACCCATCAAGGATTCACCCTCGGGAATATTCTATTCCAAAAGAGAAAAGTAAAAAAAAAAGAGATCCAATCTTAAGGACACCTTCGACCAAATTTGAAATTGGAGGGATCAAGAGATCCTATAAGGTAAAAATCCATGTTTTAAGGATTAGTCTCTAATCCATAAAGAGAGAAAAAAATTAAAAATATATTGAAAGTGCATGTGTGCAAAAAGTGAGCAGAGCATATGCCCCCATGTTAAAGTCATTGCTAACACTTTAACAGGAGTAATGGCTTGAACGGAAACATAAACAACTCCACTGATTATGTTTCCACTATGAGATGCCCCCAAGAGAAGACAAATCAAGGGAAATACCACATAAACATACAGAGAACATAGAAGGGATCTACCTACCATGGGGTCAGTATGATCATAAGATAATATATATATATATGATATTATTGCAAATGAATTGACATCATTCCCCAAAGAAAGTAGAACTACAATCACAATGGAGGAAAGAAAATGCAAGAGTTACGAAGAAGAGTCTTTTTGAATCAAAACATGGAGACCAAAAAGAATCAGTTCTTACCAAGTCAAAAATCCAAATAGACTACACAAGGAAAACATTTATGAACAATAGCATAGGTACAACATAACATGAAAACAACATATAGAAGAATAGAGATAGATATAGTGGAATAGTACAATAGGTTTGATTCCTTTATCACCTTGCACCAACAAAGTAACAAGGGTTGTATAAAAGAATCTAACAAACATTTAGCAAACACATTAAGGGAGGAACACAATACAACATGCAAACACACAAAAAGCTACCATGGAGGACAAGCCAATCAAGTGCATCACCTACCCTCCCCATCTCATTCTTTATCATTTAGGGCAGGTGGAAAACTCACAAGAGAGACTATATCCAACACAGTAGGAATAATAGTCAATTCCAAACAAGGATCCTCTTGAGAATCATGATGTTTGATACTAGGTGTAACTATCAATTGTGCTGAAAGCATATTAGGTAAATCAGTATCAATGTTAATAGTCTCGTATTCATCATTAGCATCATTAGTATCTTCTTCATCAAGATTAATCAAAATATAATCTAAGATATGAAGAGAATCATCATAATCATTCATCTTAATATCATTATTAACATTGAATTCTTCCAACACATCAAGCATAGTCTGGTCAAAAGAAGGTAAAGAACTTTGAAGAACATAGGCATGGGCCTTAGCTTGAGCTCGATGTTTCTTACAATGTTCATTGGTAGATTGGTTATGTTTTTTCTTGTTTGAAATATGTTGAGAACTAGGAGGAACAACCATCAGTTCCTTCATAGGTTCTATAGGAGGATTAGTAGGATTCTTAGGCTGAAAAGCCACAGTAGGAGCTTGATTAATAGAACTAGAAGCCATGGATAAAGGAGGTATGGAAGGCATAGGAAAAAGACCACTATTAAGATCCATCTAAGGAATTCTTAATACAACAATCTTGTGATGTTTATAGGTTTGATATGAGAAAAAAATGTTATCAGGTCAAGAAGAACATGAATTAGGTAGTGAAGGCCAAAAGAAGTCAAGGGTAGCACAATCCCTAGGCCTAGAAGGTTGATATAAACTATGATTAATCATCTTCACTTATTCATCATGAATGAATTTAATACACTTATGCATAGGAGAAGCAATGACATGCATGGAATTCAACCAAGGAAAACCAAGCTTAACTTGAAACTGATCAGAAGTAGGGACAAGAACAAAGGTAGTGTCCACAATTTTACCACAAAGTTCAACAGGAAAGTTAATAGAACCAAATGATGGATAGAGAAAACCATTACAAGTTTGGATCCACACATTATATCTATCATAACAATCACATTGTAAGTTCTTCATAAAAAGGTTTTCTTCATTAATGACATTGACTAAGGATGTATGATCAATAAGACAACCATGTGTAGGTATCTTAGAAATCCTAGCATAAATGTAGAGGGGATCATCAGGAGATTTAATAGTCTCAGAATCATCAAAGGTGATCAAGAGTTCCCTAGGTCATTTATTCTTAGGTTTTTTTTGAGGTTTAGGTTGAGGTTGAGGTTTAGGCTTAGGTTGAGGTGTAACTTGAAGTTGAGGTTGTGATTGAGTTTGGGGTAAGATCTTCATCTTAACCCCAAATTTCCAAAGGAAAGATCCAAATTGATTAACCACAAGAAAATGGTCAATGCATAAATGAATCAATCGATTAGTAATAAGAAGAAAGAGGAAAACCTTACATTCCATTATGGAAGGGAGTATTAAAATATTAATTGAAATGAATTGAAGACAAATACTAACCTTAAAGTATAGTAGATCTGGAAATTACTATTTTTGGGTATCTGTACTGAGTTTCTAGAAATCCTACAACCAGATCTAGAATGAAAACACAGAGATGGAGAAAACCCATAAATATTTTTCTTTTTGGAACTAGGTTGACCTTGACCCCTTTATGTTGACCTTGACCTCCATTGCTCTGATAGAAATTCTATTTGCAGATCCTGAAAGTTTGCCAAAAAGGATATCTGAATCTGCTTTGTAATTCATTGTTTCACACCTACACCTACAAGAAAAATGGTTTTGTTGTTTGGATGGGGATTTTCCTTGGTCAAACCCCAGTTTTGGAATTAACCTTGAAATAGAATTGAAATTGCAGTAATAAACAAAGTAAATGGAACAATTCACCTTGCTTATGTTGAAACCCTTGTGGAGGATTTGAATCCTTGAATCCACAAGTATGGATGCTCCAAATAGATATAAAGTTGTAGGATGTAGGATGTCTCAAATCAATTACCTTTAGATCTTCAACACCAATCTTGAATGGATCTTGGAATAGGAAGAAGCTTGAATAGATATGGATGGTGAAATATTCAATAAGAGGGCTCCATAGAGCTTTGAATCCTTCAATGGCTACAGATGGATCTCCTTGATGAATATGATCCTGAATGCTTGAAGGTTTGAAATAATTGAATTCTTGAAATTCTTGAATACTTCCTTTCTCCTTCTTGCTTGCTTCTTGATCGCTTGATTACTTGATTACTTATTTTGCTTCACATGAAATGAGAGGAGAAGGCTTCCTTATATACTAGTCTAGGGCACAAACTTCTAGAGAGGTTGACATAGGAGAAATAAATTCCCATTAGGCCTAGACCCCTAGGAGTAGACCTAAATTAAATATATTTTGAGAGTTTACCATTTCAAAGCCCGAAACAGGCGACCGGAAATCAGGAAAAGAAATCTTTCTGAAACCCAATATCCAAAAAAGCTCAAATTTTGAAATTTGGACCCTCCGTTAGGGTCAACCCTAACCTAGGTCAGGCTCGAGGTCAAACTTGACCCAAAAGGTTGACCTTGACCCTAAGGTCAAGAACCTCAAATTCTCAGAGCGGGATGCTAGAAAAAGGTAGGAAATAAGTGGAAAATAGGGCAGGACAGGGGAAAAAGCCAAATCCAAGTCAAAGACCCATTCAAGGTATTTGACATGACCCCAAACCACTTGCTCAAAGGGATAAAATAGTCCTAAATGGAAGTGCTTCCATTTTCTGATGATACAATTTGACATCACATTGCCCGAGTTATGTGTTTAAGGTGAATTATTCAAGAAGTTTCTTTTAGTCAAAATTATTTTTGAAGATGGTTCAATTTTCAAGGTGAAATCCATATGGAAGTCAACGTGGTCAGAGAAAAATGTTTAATGAGTTGTTAGATACACTTTATCTTACCTAACATGATCTGGATCATTTATATCTTAGATATAGGGTTTATTTTAAAAAGGTGGAAGAAAATATATATATATTGGAAGGTTGAAAAAGGAATTATTTGCTGATTGCAAATTGTAGAAGGATGCAGTGACAAAGAAAGTAAAGGAATCAAGTGTGATCAAGCTAGGAAAGAGTATAGTGTGTGGAGAAGAGTTTAAGAGCTTAACAAGATCTGATCATGCAGAGGTGGTATAATTTCACAAAGCATTTTATATGTTTCTTTCTAATCATTGTAACAATTAAATCCCTTAACAGGGTGGATCCTAACAAATCTTAGTTGTAAATACTCTAACAAGGTAGAATTTTTATTGAATTTTTAAAGTCCTCTAACAAGGTTATTCCTAATAGGGAAAAGATCCTAAGAGGACTATAAGTAAATCCCTTAATCGGGTAGTGTAATCACCCAAAAATGGTCACCTAGACTATTAGCCCCTTTTGCTAAATCATCAATTGCCTATTCTTGATCAAATCCTAATTCTCTCATTTATTTGATTATATTCTATGGGCTAACCTTCTTATCCTAAGTCTTTATTTAATTAAAAGGATTTTCCTCCTCTTTTATTAAATAAAAAGCCCCCCACTTTTCCTCTTATCCTAAGTTGCACAAATAAAGCATTATTCTTATTTTATAAAAAGGGAAAAATCACTTTTTGTCTCATATGGACACAAAAGTCAACTCTTATTTTCTCATTGGAGGATACTTGTGCACATGGATTTCTCCTCTTTCAATCTCCACCCTTGATTAAATTTTTTACCTCTTAATCTCCATGGTCCATTCTTTCCCATTTCTTATAAAAGGAGAGCTCTCTTCTCATTTTATCATCCATCTTTTGAATACTAGCCTTATGATGCAGGATTGCTTGGAGACTTTGGAGCTTTTTAAAGACATTCTTATATCCATCTTTCATTTCTTGCATCATAGCTTCATGTTTATGCTTTCCTAGATTAGCTTCATTTCTATGCTCTAGATTAGCTCACATAGATTAATTAGCTTGGATTGTAACACTTTCCACAAGGTAAGGAGTCTCTTCGAGGAGCAAGGGGGGTATTACAAATAGAAGCCCTTACTAAGAACCATAGATAGAGGCCACCCTCTTTTACCGCTTAACATCTTGGTGCAAGGATTGATCCTAGTGGACTAACCCGAATCACCCCAAGATTACTCACCATCTATGTTCCTTTGGTTGTGTCATTGACACCTCCACGACAAAGCCAACATCTATTATGGGAAACCACTTTGTGTGAGGCGATGGGACATCAAGTGTGGGCCAAGTTGCTAAGTATTGAGCCTTTTTCCTTCTAGGCTAGTAAGTGCTTGAAGTGTTCTTGTTGTGATCTACCTATGTAAACGTTCTCAAATATCAAACATCATGATAGCATTCATAGGATTTTATTGCTTTGATATCATAATTTCTTGTCTTGGTAAGGTTGCTTTCACCCTTGTGCAAGTGTTTTATGACATGTTTGATCACCTATTGTTTGCAAACTTGTCTGATTACTGCTAGTACTGTGTTTGGAGTCAAAAAATTGAACCATCAAACTGAAACATTGACCAAATTGCCTTCAAAATTGAGTTTTTTTATGTTCACTAGTCAAGAGTCATACAATACTGGAAAACCATCACACACCCTCCTAAGAAATATCACATGATACTTCATCGATGTTGTTGTATCACTTGCCTGTTATACATTCTGTTGCACCAGCTGCCTGGAAACTGTCACACTGCCTTATGCAAAATATCACCTAGAGAAATTATATCACTCTATTAGCCTGGAAACTATCATATAGAGTCCTTTTTCTATCTCACTGCTACTTGCAATCTGAAGTTGATTTGTGTCACTTCCAATCTTCCTTGGCCAGTCCAAATCTCAGATCTTAGGTGCTGTGACATGTTGCTCAATATCCAAATGAATTTCAATGGTATCTGTTAGCCATTTTTCTTGCAAAGGTAAACAACTAGATCATAAACCTGATCTCTCCCTTTTGATGCTCTTTTCCTAGCAAGAGAAATGCTAATTAACAAGGATAACTTCCTTCTTCACTTCGGGCTCCACAGACCCAAGCGGGTGTACCTTACTTCTTTGCTTATGCAAACTGATATGAACCAATACAAACACCCAATAAGCAGGTTCACTAATGGATTAAATAGAATAAATACGTCCTGCAATAGGATTCATGACTGAGATGAATCTCTGATATGGGAAGCCCACCCACATGCTCAATATATCTTTCAAACTCATCAACAAAAAGGGAAAGTTGATTTAAAAGATTTCAATTACAAGTCTAGTCAAACCAATGCCTAATCCTAGGCATGGAGTCATGAGATGCACGTCAACAGGAAACTTCAAATCTTATACAACTGGAAATCAAATAGTACACCTTGCACACCATTCTTTCTTCCCCCTATCTGGACATCAGATCCTTATGAAACATCATACTATCAGTAACAATCTTCAAGATATTACACTGTCCTTGAAAGAAACTCAAAAAATCATTACACCGTTTACCTTGTAAACAAGTATACAAAGATGCCTTACAAATTAGTATACAACAATTTGACAAAGACACAAAGAGACATCAGAAAAACATGAGAAATGATTATCATTGTACTTCATTGAATCATTCTGAAACTATACATTCAATCACAGCAAACTTAGAATCAAAAATCTGAAAATGAAAATAAAAACTTGCATTCATGGAACTCAAACTTGCAGAGCTCTGCTCATGCAAAAAGATTGGAACCCTTTGAATTGAAAAGAATCAAGACTAAGAAGAGAAGGGGGAAACACCAAAAAGCATCACCAACTGACACTTGTCAAACTCTGAACTACTCACTGAATGAGTCATGAAGTCTGGAACCACAAACCTGATCTTCTCTATCCCCTTGAAAACACATGAGTCACCGGACATAACAAATCAAATATCTCAAAAATATATTCCTGGCCCCCTTGAAACTTAAACTACAAATAACATGAGCAAATGGCCACCTATGCAAAATCTGATTCCAGAATCAGAATCCTCGTGTCGAGACCTTTTTGACGGTATATGATAGTACATAGTTGGGCAAAAAATAAAGCCCCCAGCCATTGAAATAGTCTCCCATGTCTGCAACTTTTAATATTTGAATTTTTTATATAGTTCAGACTATATAAAAATACATTTATAACTTTGATTTTTTGTCTCTTTGAATATGCACGGGCATGTTCTTTTGAATTTTTAATTCATTTTATGCTTCCACAGGTGCAAGACCCACTTTCCAAGTGGCAACAATCTGGTTGGTCAACTAGCCACCTCATCGCCACCTATTTGTTTGCCACTTGTCCATCTCTGGTTGGCTTGCTACTCCAATCAGGCACTTGAACTGTACCTTCCACCATGTCACAAGAGCGCCACATGGTGGCCTGGTGCATGATCACATGGGCTGAAACTGGCCCATGAGATCATGCTACCATCGTTGGATGGTGGCACAAATCCCAAGGTCAAATTTCCTACAGTCATACACTTAGTCAAAAATAACCTTACCTACAAGTCAGGCCCACCTGTCATGGAAACCAAGGCAGCCACTGAGCGCACATATGAGCATAACTTCCTCCAGTTCAATCTGCTTCATACGTTTGTGTGCTTGGTTATAAACATTTCAAACTCCTATTTCCACGTGAATGTGGGACTTTTCATTTCTTAGTTTTAAAGTCTTCTCTATACACTCAATGCCAAAATAGGGGGGCCCACTGTGCACTTAAGTCCCCAGCCACAAGGCTCGCCAATAGCCCATGCGCTTCTCATTTACCATACATCGGAGTGCTGTGGCTTATAAAATGTGTAAAGTCCAATTGCATAACCAATGCGGGATATGTTGATTTCTAAGAGTGCACAGCTCATATTCCATGACGCCTGGCTTTTGCATGTACCAACACTCTTTCCCCTTTCATTTTGAAAATACTCGCTTATGTGGGAGGAGAGCACTAGCTTTTATATTGACTGCTTGCTTATTACCTGCAATGCCAGCCCCCCAAAATGGTGTGAAACTCCCATACGCAAAGGTTCCTTACTTGCATGATCAACATGTATTCTATAGACTTCATCGCATTGGGTGATATAACATTCATTGGCAGCCCTCATTTGTGTGAGGCCCAACCATGTTGCAATGCGCTGGGTTTTCAAGTGTATTGTGTGGTTTCTACTTCACTAGCATGAGGCCTTCACCAGATGCTAGCCTCTAGTCTAATGCATAAGCGCTTTCCTCTTTAAAATGTTGGAAGCCTATACTTGCACAAGCCATGTTCAAGGCTGCGCTGGCATCTCCCTCAATGGCATCTCCAAAGCTGGCCTATAGCTTCAGACACTTTGCATGAGGCCCTTCAATGAAATCACGTAGGCAGCATCCTTTGCTTTGCTCCAAATCATCCTTCATGATATATATGTCATTCAACAAGACCTAACTCATCAAAGATCTCCTCAATATCCTTTTTCGCTGCAAGTTTATACAATGAGGCGACAAATAATTTATTCTTCATTGTGCCAGTCTGTTCCCGCTCACCATCAACAAATCTAACTTGTAAAGGACTTGTACCCCCAGGTAATGTTGTCGATTGTGAAAAGCACCAATGGCTCTCTCTGCCTCTTTTGCAAGGCTATGCACTTACCCAATGCATGAATTCCCTCTTCTGATACTTGCGTGGGTCTTCAAAGCATTATGTTGGCATGGTCTTTCTCAACTCACGTGCTCTAGACATGTCTATACGCTCTACATAGGGTATTCTCCTTAAAAACATGCCTGCAAATAGACTTCATTATAGTATAACAAATCTGCAATTTATGAGGATTAGCAATCTCCTGCTACCCATGCGTGGATACTCCCTTCTATGTGTGAGTATCTCTGCTTGTTGTGTGAAGTATCTAATATACCAACTACGCGAGTTCCCCAATTTATGGTGTGAAGTCCTCATTCTTATATGTGGGCTCCTTCTATTTGCTAAGCTAGCAAGTCCCCTTCCTTTTACATGAACACCCCTCCTCACATAATGCCAAATCCTTCTATGTTGTGTGCTTCAAAAATAATCATTTCATTGCACAGGACATCATTATTGCACTGGCATTTAAAATGAAAGAGGCCCCCAATTTATTTACGCAACACAACACATCTTTTACTCCAAAAACACATCATCCTCTAGTTCACACACCTCTTTTAATATGCACCTCCATGTCTTGGTACACACTCAAAAAGATCATGCACCCTTGATTGTTCCTTGCACTTAAGTGTCCTGCCGACATTTCTTCAAGTCTTCCTGCCTTGTTACTTAAACACAATATTTCAAAACAAGAAGTGTATCCCCTTGCATTGTCTTTGAATGGTACACATTACATTCCCTAACAAATGCTAGCCATTCAACATCTGGTACGTTGCCATATCTCACTTATTTCACCGTCAAATGACATTTAGAAAATGGTGAGAACACACTTGATAAATATGTGCAACACTGTTCACTAAAGGCACTCAATATGCAAAACAAAAATTCAATCTAGAATGGACACCAATCTGAAAGTGTGGCAAAAGGAAAAACCACCTTAAACTTCATATCTACCATTTGCCAATCCAAAACATGACCTCATGATAAGAACATGCCTTAGTGCATCAGAGAATTTAGCCATATTACCCATTTTCACTTTTCTACAAAACTAATTAGTAACACTAATTTGCTTCCAGAAAGCAGCTTTAAAAACTGACAAAATCACCTGACCGAGCCCGCCACTGAACAAGCCCATTCTCTAATACATAGTCATCCATCTTGCAAAATGACATCCCATGACGACAACCGAGGTGAAAGTTACAAGCCTTCAAATTTGCTCATTTCATTCTGCTCTACAAACCCTCCGTTAGAAAATAATAAACTGCAAATGCAACCATCCTAGTAAAAATAGCAAATGGATCCCAAAAGAGCCACAAACGGGCATGCAAGTACGTTAAGATTGTGTACATGAAAATGTGACACTTCTGTGAGTCTTTGCATGTGAGGAAACCCAAGAATGAGCCCTCACAAGTCGACCCACAGCTCTCTATCTGAGTATGTGCAGGGATTGATATTATGAGGCCCTCAGATCGACCTAGTCAACCCATGCAAGTACACCCTGGAATGAGAGATTCGCAGATGAAATAGCAAGAATGCTAATCTCTATTGAATCTTGTTCTTGCAATGCAAAAAATAAAAACTAATCTAAATGATTGCAAAATGCAAGAAATAAACTAGTTTATTCAAATGAAATATATCTATATGCAAATCAAACTAAGATGCAATATTAAGCTATATGCTATTAAACTAAAATGCTTATAAAATCAAACTAATATGTAATCTCAAAATGATAAAACTCAAGAAAATCTGTAGCATAAGTATGATGTGAGAATTCGGGGATCTTCAACTGAGAGCGAGAGGGCTCCTTTTATAGGCACAAGTGGAATTGAAGGCAAATCTAGAAGCAATGTGGGATAAATGGAAAAGAGGAAACAAATTTCATTTTTAGAAGGTTTGTAGGAAATGGAATTTTTATTTTATTTCTTTTATTAATCAACTTGTTTCTTTTTCCATCACAAGAGATATTTGAGAAGATATTTTATTTATTTAATTTAAAAGAATAATATCTCTCTTAATTAAATAAAGTAAAATTATATAATTTAAAGATAAATATTAATGAAATAAAATAAAATCATTTAATTAAAAATGATTTTTAATTAAATAACCTTATTTCATTTAAGGAATATTTATTTCAAATAAATAATATTATTTTATTTATTTAAAAGGGATTTATTTTTCTTAATTAATTAAATAAAATTAATGAAATATTCAAACCTTAGGAAGAATTGAGATATTTGAAATGGTTACGATTTGATCAAAGAATTTGATTTGAATATGGCAAAGCATTGATTCGGGAATTGATATTTGACAAATTGAATAAATGGGGCCCAAAGTCTAGGTGACCATTTTAGGGTGCATACATTTGCCCCTCTTTGACTAATGTGAGGTCGACTCAGGATCACATGCAGTCAAAGAATGGAATTGAAGTGTGAGATTGATTTGGGATCACAAAACAACCCAGATGTGTGTTCGATGGATGGGAACACATCAGGACATAGATAAACAGATTGAAAAAGACAAGGCCAACACCTATGAATAGGTAATTGTCAAGTCTCAAATAAGAGATAAGAATCTCAAGCAAGGTTGCCCCAAGAGAAGCAATTGATATATTTAATAAAGTCAAATCAAGGATTGAAGTTTGGTAGGTACTGCCCCCTCGTGATCAAAATCGAAATGAGATAAAGGAGAAATAGTAAATTGATAAATTTGATCAAATCAAACTAAAGATAAGGTTCTTGATGTAAAATGAAAAATATAAAAATCACAGAACCAAGGTAGATCAGCAAGAAAATTATGCCCGTAGGTTGAATTAGAAGAAAAGAAGTGGGGTGAAGGCAAGTGGAAGATAGAAGTTTGGAAGAAATGGAAAGAAATGGAGAGAAGAAAGAGAATTTGCCTCTAGAAAGAAGATGCCCCAAAATCAATCAACTATTTAAGATAGGGAATTTCGATCGAGATCACGAAAGAAGGTAAGGAAATGAAATCAAAATGTGACCACAGTTGACTAAAAGTCCACAAGAAAGATGAAGGAAACCCTCTCAAACTCATAATGTAGCCTAAAAGTGCAAATTTAACATGAAGCCTAAATAATGCAAGCTACATGAAAATGCAAAGGTGTACTTGCAATAGGGTAACATAGGATTTGTATGTTCATCATTTGTTAGAGAATGTAAGAGAATGTATTTTCATCATAGGGCCATTATTACCAAACATCGAACGATCACACAATCATCACTAGTCACAAATACAACTATGAAGATATGAATGTGATTGATATCGGATTGGAATGTGGAAAGATTCTAACATGAGCATCAAAGACATAAAGGTCAAGATGACTGCAATGTTAGCTTACCCAATTTAATGTAGAAAAACCACACTCGCGTCAAGGCATAAATGCTAGGATGACCATGAGAACGGTTGTGCAAAAATAGTCAAGGATGATGCCTTAAATCTCCTAAGTGTGTCAAGGAGACAACAAGAGACACTGGAGAAGTTCAAGACAAACACCCACAAGCAGAAAGTGAATAAAAACATGCCCCATGCCCCAAGTCTTCTAGCGATGCATCATGGAGAGACTTATTAGACAAGGACATTCAACAAAAATCAATATCAGTCAACACACAAAGAAAAGATCAAGACATATCTCAAACATTAAGTGTAGTGTTTAAAAATTTTAGTGTGTAAATTGATATTGAGTTCTGAGGATAAGGATCAAATGCTTGCTAGTAGGTAAGATCACATGACCAAACTGGATAAGACCAAACTGATAAGTGTTGAAAAACACTCGATGTCATGGGTTGTGTTGAAAAACACAGTTGGGTTGGTGTTGAAAAACACCATTTGCGAGGTGTCCTAAAGACAAGCATATCCAAGAGACCAAGGCTAACACAGTGATGCCCCCTAGACAAAGACAAAGACCAATTCCAAACCAAGGCAACAAGGACAAGGTATAATGGAGAAAGGCTAAGTGTCGAGGATGCATGCTAAGAAATAGGGGTGCAAAGGCCTCAAGTAGCACCCGTTTCCAGGTTTTCACCACTTGGAAGAATTTTTTCAGGACTTTTTAAAAAAAAAATTGTATTTTTGCTACCAAGGTGCCTGTTTCCAGGTTTTCACCAAGGCGCTTTTTCTTTTTTCTTTTTTTTGAATTTTTTGATTTTTTTTTGGTATTTTTGGAATATATAATTTTTTTTTGAGATACATCAAAGCGCCTATTGCTAGGTTTTCACTAAGATGAGAATTTTTTCAGGACATTTTCTGATTTTTAGAATTTTTTCAGCATCATATATGAATTTTTTTTTGAAATTTTTTTTTTCAGGATCAATAAGTATGTACAAAGGATATCCCCAGATAGAACGGGCATCAAGGATAGAACTTCTTCAGGTGCAAAACATTGATAGGCTTAGGGAGCTGCTCCCCCTTTTCAGTAGATAGTAGATAAGCACCTGTACCAAAGGCTGCTATGATAATGTAGGGTCCAAGCCAATTAGGTTCAAATTTTCCCTTCTGTTCTCTATTTTGTTGGTTCTTAGGATTCTCTCGCAGGACAAGATCACCTACTTGGAATTCTCTAGGGTGAACCTTTTTGTTGAATGCCTTGGACATCTGCTTTTGGTAGACCCTCATATGGTCAAATGATGCCTTATGCTTTTCATCCAGAAGTTCCAATTCTTGTAATCTCATGGCGCGATAGTCTTCATCTGTAACTAGACCTTTGAGAGAGACTCTAAGTGACGGAATCTCAACCTCTAAAGGTAACACTGCTTCAGCACCGTATGTGAGGGAAAAAAGAGTAGCCCCAGTTGGAGTACGAATACTCATTCTATAGGCCCACAAGGCCGGGTTTATCTGTAGGTGCCAATCTCTACCATTCTTATGAACTATTCTGTGTAAAATCTTTAGAATGGTGTTATTTGAAGCCTATGCCTGACCATTTCCTTGCAGGAAGTAAATGGAGGACCAATGTTGCTTTATCTTAAATCTTTGGCAGAGTTGTATAAGGTCCTTGTTTTTGAACTGACCTCCATTGTCAGTGATGATCTCAAATGGCACGCCATATCGACAGATGATATGGTTTAAAATGAAAAAAGAGATTGTCTTGCCGGAGGCAATAGAAAGTGGAACAGCCTCTACCCATTTTGTGAAGTAGTCAGTAGCAGTGATAATGAACTTGTGTCCACCTGATGAGTTGGGATGAATCTACCCAACAAGGTCAAAGGCCCATCGCTGAAATGGCCAGTGAGATATAGAAGGAATTAGCTCTCTACCTGGAGCATGTATCAGGTGTCCATGTTTCTAACATTTTTCACAAGACTTGGCAAAAGCTACTGCATCTATCTGCATCATAGGCCAATAGTACCCTACCCTAAGCAACCTTCTAGCCATGGAAAGACCATTAGAATGTCCCCCACATATGCCCTCATGGATGTCAACTAGCGCTTGATCAGATTCCTCCTTTTCTAAGCACCTAAGAAGTGTTCCATCTAGACCCCTCCTGTACAAATCACCAGAGATGAGGGAATGGAGAGAGGTGTTACGGACAAGGTTTCTTCTTTCAGATCGGTTAAATGTGTTGGGGATGATGCCATCATGGAGATATGAGTAAATAGCACCATAGCGAGAGGATTCATGATTGAAAAGGGTGCAAATGACATGGTTTTCAGGTGAGTCAAATATGGGATGACGTAGCTCTTCCACCAGGAATTCATATCTGGACTCATGTTCTTCTAATTGGAGAAGCGAAGCAAGGGTGGCCATAGCATCAGCTGCTTTGTTCTCAGCCCTAGGGATTTTCTGAAAAGTGACAAAAGTAAAATACCATCTTAATGAATCAACCATTTTTTTGTAAGGTATCAACTTGTCATCTTTTGTTTGATATTGCTCATTGACTTGATTAATGATCAACTGAGAATCCCCGTAGATATGTAGTTCTGTGATATTCCACTCTATAGCCATTTTTAGTCCATTTGTTAAAGCCTCATACTCGGCTATGTTGTTTGTACATGGGAAGAGTAACTTGTAAGATTTGGGAATAGTGTACCCATGTGGAGAGACAAACAACACACCAGCTCCAGAACCGTTTTGCATGTAGGAACCATCAAAGAACAATTTCCAGGATCTCTCAGTCATGTACATAAGATGTTCATCTGGGAAATTGACTTGAATGGGCATATGATCTTGAATTGGGAAATTAGCCAGTTGATCTGCAATAGCCTGGCCTTTGATTGCCTTGCGCTCAATATACACTATGTCAAATTCAGAAAGAATCATCATCCATTTAACAAGTCTACCCATGAGAGCAGCTTTACCGAGAAAGTATTTGAGAGGATCAATTTTTGCTATGAGGTGTATGGTGTGCGCAAGCATATAGTGTTGCAATTTTTGAGAAGCAAATACTACTGCAAGGCAAGCTTTTTTAATGCTAGTATAATTGACCTCATAAGCAACAAGAGTGCGGCTAATATAATATATGGCCCTTTCTTTCCCTTGTTCATCTAATTGAGCCAACAATGCCCCCAGTGAAGACTCAGTAGCTGAGACATACAAAATAAGAGGTTTTCTTGGAATGGGAGGCATTAAAATGGGAGGATTTGCCAAGTATTCCTTAATTTGATCCATGCTTTTCTGGCAATCCTCATTCCAGACACATTGAACACCTTTATGCAAGTTTTTGTTAAAGGGTTGTGCTCTATCTGCCAATTGTGAAATAAACCTCCGTATGGATTGAAGGCATCCTTGAAGACTCCTCATTTGACTGATATTTTTGGGAGGTGGCATGTCTATAATGGCTTGGACCTTTTCGGGGTCCACTTCTATCCCTTTGGCTGAAATGATGAATCCCAATAATTTTCCAGAAGTAACACCGAATGCACACTTTTTTGGGTTTAATCTTAGTTGAAATTGTTCCATGCGATCTAGAATTACTTCTAAATCAGCCAAATGTGTTCCTCTTTTCTTAGACTTAGCGAGGGTGTCATCCACATAATCTTCCATATTCTTATGCATCATGTCATGGAAGATGGTTGTCATAGCTCTTTGGTAAGTAGCTCCTACATTTTTCAATCCAAAGGGCATGACATTCCAACAATAAGTACCCCATATGCATGTGAATGCAGTCTTTTCTTGATCCTCAGGAGCAATCTTGATTTAATTATACCCAGAAAAACCATCCATCAAGGAATAGATCTCATAGCCCGCCATCATGTCCACTATCATGTCTATGTTAGGAAGTGGAAAATCATCCTTTGGGCATGCTCTGTTAAGATCTCTAAAATCTGTGCAGATTCGGATGGATTTATCATGTTTAGAAATAGGTACAATGTTGGAAATCTAGTCATCATAGTCTATGGCTCTAATGAATCCTGCACCAAGGAGCTTTTCTAATTCAGCTTTCACTAAAAGAGCTATATGAGGGTGCATTTTTCTCAACTTTTGTTTGACTAGTTTCACACCTGGAGCTATGGACAAATGATGCATAATGAGATTAGTGTCCAACCCTAGCATGTCCGAATATGTCCATGCAAAATTAATTTTCTTCTTTTGGAGGAACTCAATGTAGGCTTTCTTTTCTTGAGGTGATAAAGATTTAGCCAAGTGTATAATTTTTGGAGCTGCTTCTGTACCCAAATTAACAGCTTCTATAGGTTCAACCAATACTGATGATCTGTCCTGAAAATAGCTTGGGAGACTATCAAGTACCTCATCCGTAGGTGCCTCAGAGAGGTTTTCACCTTTGGATATGTCTTTTTTTGTTACTTTTTTTGGTTCTGACATTGCCACACAGTGGTTTTCGCCATCAGAACTCTTATTTTTCTTTTCTTTTCTTTTGATCTTGTGACTAAGGTACTTGATGTTAGGTTCTATCATACTGGTAGCTGGTTCACTGGTGGAAGAGACCACAGGTTCAATGCCATTTAGATAGCAGGTGATCTCATAGTCATTGTGAAATGTCAAGAGATGAGGCTCTTGATAATGTTGAGACCAATCAATAAGGTTGGGGTCAATAAGGGGTAGGTTAATGACTGGTTCAATATTAAGGATATAGGTGGTGTCATCTCTGGTGACCAAAGACTTGGAGTCTGTCAAGTATCCCTCTAAGGTGTCTAAATCAGAATTTACCCTATCGAGCGAAGAATCATCTACTAATGCAACACGTGGGTTCCAATCTTCTAATCTGACACATGACTCATCAGCTACATCAAGTTGAGAACTATAGGTATGGACAACATCCATATCCAAGTCAATTGTTGCGTCTGAGAATGAATCCCATTCAAACTCATGAGAGTCTATTTCTGAATTAGTGTTGGGGCCTCGTGATGTAGAAGCCTCAAGATTTGGAAGAGTTTCCTCTCCTCTAGCAATGTGCTCAATCACAAAATTATTTCAATTATCACCATCTGTTGCAACTGGGATGGAGACACTATCCATAGTCAATCTCGCATTCATATAGTCACTATCTATCGCAGCTAGGATAGGAGGACTGTCAATTGTTAAATCTCTGGAATCTCCCCAAAGGAGATTTGTTGAAGGTACCCAATCATCTGTCATGTCCTGTTGATTTGTCAAATCTGGTACATATTCTATGTCATCTTCACTATCCTACCTATCAGGAAAGGGGATAGTGTACTTGTTATTCTTCATAAAGCCTAGGCCAACTGGTTGCTTAGACTTACGTCCAAAAAGATCATGATTAAGTGGTTCGGCTCTAGCATCTAACCTGTGACTAAGAGGGCCATATCCTGGATAACCCATCTTCTTGACAAAAGTATATCCAATCTTCATTGTATATCCAATCTCGAATAGCTACTTCCTCTTTTTCATCTTGTATTGGTATTGAGGATTCCACAAACTTGTCAAATAGTGTCATTGCCGAAGAAGACGGTTTCATCTCCTGTGAAGGTTTTCCATAGGACCTAGGGGAAATAGGCATCTTTGCAAAAGAGTCAAGTTGATACCCCCCCATGCCAAGGTCTATTGATTTAAACTTGTCTTGACAGTCTGCTAAAGTTGCTTGATAATCCTCTACTTCTCGATTAAGAGGGACATGAACATTGGCTGAGATTGAATTGACTGATAAGGTGTTATCCCCTGGTATGCAAATTTCTACTCCATTATAGGGGAACTTAACACATTGGTGGTAGGTAGATGGAACCGCTTGCATGTCATGAATCCATGGTCTACCCAGTAAAATGTTGTATGCAAGGGGTCCAGTATCAACAATTTGAAACAAGATATCTTTTTCAACTGGGCCAATCCTAACAGGAAGGACAGCCAACCCCTTCGAACTTTGTTCTGCCTCATCATAGGCCTTTATAGTGATCTTCTTTTTAGTGTCGATCACTTCCTCTGAATAGCCCAAAGTTTTTAACAAACTTAAAGTACAAATATTTATCCCAACACCCCCATCTATCAACACGCACCTAACACAACTTTTATGAATCATTACTTCAATGTGAAGGGCAAGATTGTGTGGATGGCTTAGGGATTTGTCATCATCTTCTGAGAAAGAGAGGTAATGTGGGCTAGTAATGTGATTCACCATGCCTTGAAATTGGTCTATATCTATGTTGTTGGGAACATTTGCTATGCGCAAAGCATCCTCAAGGATCTGTTTATGTCTAGGGGACAACTCTAGGAGCTCCAAGATTGAGATCTGAGCTGGAGTTTTCTGTAATTGATCTACAAGATTGTAGTTTGGTTGAGGAGTAGTGGCAGACTTGGTGTCATTCTTGGATGCCACTTGCTTGGATTTATTGGATGGACCGGAACTAGGACCTCTAAGAACAATAGGGCCTTGACTCCTGGCGGGCGCCAAAATGTGTACACGAAAATGTGACACTTCTGTGAGTCTTTGCATGTGAGGAAACCCAAGAATGAGCCCTCACAAGTCGACCCACAACTCTCTATCTGAGTATGTGCAGGGATTGATATTATGAGGCCCTCAGATCGACCTAGTCAACCCATGCAAGTACACCAAGGAATGAGAGATTCGCAGATGAAATAGAAAGAATGCTAATCTCTGTTGAATCTTGTTCTTGCAATGCAAAAAATAAAAACTAATCTAAATGATTGCAAAATGCAAGAAATAAACTAGTTTATTCAAATGAAATATATCTATATGCAAATCAAACTAAGATGCAATATTAAGCTATATGCTATTAAACTAAAATGCTTATAAAATCAAACTAATATGCAATCTCAAAATGATAAAACTCAAGAAAATCTGTAGCATAAGTATGATGTGAGAATTTGGGGATCTTCAACTGAGAGCGAGAGGGCTCCTTTTATAGGCACAAGTGGAATTGAAGGAAAATCTAGAAGCAATGTGGGATAAATGGAAAAGAGGAAACAAATTTCATTTTTAGAAGGTTTGTAGGAAATGGAATTTTTATTTTATTTCTTTTATTAATCAACTTGTTTCTTTTTCCATCACAAGAGATATTTGAGAAGATATTTTATTTATTTAATTTAAAAGAATAATATGTCTCTTAATTAAATAAAGTAAAATTATATAATTTAAAGATAAATATTAATGAACTAAAATAAAATCATTTAATTAAAAATGATTTTTAATTAAATAACCTTATTTCATTTAAGGAATATTTATTTCAAATAAATAATATTATTTTATTTATTTAAAAGGGATTTATTTTTCTTAATTAATTAAATAAAATTAATGAACTATTCAAACCTTAGGAAGAATTGAGATATTTGAAATGGTTACGATTTGATCAAAGAATTTGATTTGAAATGGCAAAGCATTGATTCGGGAATTGATATTTGACAAATTGAATAAATGGGGCCCAAAGTCTAGGCGACCATTTTAGGGTGCATACAAAGATGTCTGCAACCCAAATCCACAACTGATTCGATCTGGGCACCTTTCAGAAAAAGATATAGCTCACTAAAAATAGGTACTTGTAGAAGTAAACTCAGGACATGCAGAAAAGTACTGAAAATTGCAAATGGAATCAGCTTCAAAAACTGAGAAGGTGGACTGGCAGAGAGTCCCAACTGAAACTGGAGAAAGAACCCTATGTCTATAATGTAATGCAAAAACAATTTCATTGATAGGTAATACCGGGTAAAATTTATTTGCTGGTAAAGTTGACCTCTGGCAAACTGGTGCACTTCACAATCTTTGCAAACAGCAGAAACTGCAAATGGAATCGCATTGGGAAACTCATCCAATGGATTCGTCATGAGCTGAAAACTAACAGGGACAAAGTAAAACTTGTTTAAAATTTATGTAAATGACTCATTTCACATGACCAATCATAGAATGTAACTTATAAGATCATGAACAGGGCCTCTGACAAAATTGTGAAAAGGTGCACTAGGCAGTTTTAAGAAAACACCCCTGAACAAGTGGATGCAAAACCCGTAAAAAATCATCACTATGACCTGGAAATTGAAACATGAGCTGCATGTAATTCATATGAAAAGTTCCCTAATCCACCTTTTCATGACACTCAACAGGACTTATTATATTCAGGCTCAAAGTGACCCTCCTAGGTGAATTTCACACTTAGCAATTTTCTGATTTAGAGACCCCCTAGGAATGAACTGATGCAAACCCATTTCAATATCCAAACTAAAGGCTAAAATTGACTCAATGGGACATATGCAAGGTGAAAAACATTTAATTTTGATGATAGGACCTAAAAACTACCCGATCCATATATGCACTTTTAGACAAAATAGAGCATTTAACAAGCAATTTACATGGTACTCAAAAATCCATGTTGCATTTTTTTATCCCAACAGTATCAAATTGAAAAAAATGACTCTTAGTCTTCTTTCTTCCACTTCTTCCATGTCTTCCTAGTCTTCCATTTTCATCCTTTCTCTTCTTTCTTCCTCTTCTTCCTAAATTCTTCATGTCTTTTTTATGCTTTTCCTCTTATTTTCTAGTCTACCTTCTTCTATTCATCAATTCTTTCACTTCCATGCTTGATTCCACCTCTTCTAGAACCATGAATTTCAATTATATTGTTATGGAACCTCTCTTGAGAATAGATGATCTTGAACTCATTGCTCAATTCGAAGAGTATTATTCTTCCAATTTTCCTTCTAGATATTGCATGGATGATAAACTTAAGACAAGAATAAAAGAAAAGATGCTTGAATCAGCCACCTTTGCTAGGATCATAGACATGATCTTGTCATGACCTCCTTCTTCCAAAAAAAATTCATCTTCTAAGTCTTCTCATTCTTCCTCATCTTCCAATTCTTACCATGACTCTTCTAGACATTATTTGCATTCCTCATTATCCAAGTCTTCTTCCTCCACTAGGTCTTCACTTTCCTCTTCTTCACAATCTAGTTCCTCTTCTCCCAAGAGTCTTACTTCTCTTATCAAGACATACCATGATGAGCAATATGATACTCCTTATGATACCTCTATTCCTAAGAGTCCTCCTAGTCATGTGCTTGTGCTTACTAGAAATGGGTCATCACATTTGATAGATTGTGATGGTGATCCATATGATTCTAATTTTGAACAAGACTTTGATGATTTCTATCAACAATACCTAGATGATGCATCCACTTTTTTTGAGGAATATAAAATGTACCACACTGATATGAAATATCAATATTATAAGAATCCTTCCTCTAAGAACCCTTATACTGAAGATAAAGATTTCGCTCTCAAGAAAGATTATGTTAATGATGGACCTTTGTCTTGTGATGGTTCCCTTCCATCCCCTACTTCCTCGAATACCCATACACTTCCTAAAGCTTCTGAGTCTTCCAAATCTTTCACAAATCCTTCATCCAATGAATGTCCTAATACTTTTCATGTGGTTCCCTATAGTTATCCTCAAGGGATACCTCTTAAAGAAACTCAAGCTAACCTTCACTTGGCTGAAAATGCTTTCAATAATGCTAAACCTAAAGATCCTAAGCCTTTATGCGCTATAATGCCTACTTCATCTAGTCCTTCACCATCTTTTCCAAAGTCTTCCATACAACTCCAACATGCTTCCTGGTCCTTAGAAGTGGCTCCATGTCAAGAGGACTCTAAAAATAAAGAAAATAACATAAAGAAAGATCAAGATCAAGAACCCTCCATGTCATCCGATCCTTTTCATGATGTATCTCATCCATTTCATGGTTCTTTTGATCCTCTATGCCCTTTCTCATTCATTCCACCATGTCTTAAGTCTTCTCCTAAGAAAGATCAAGCTACTCCTTGCACCATTGAGCTTATTGACAATCAAAATAACCTTACTCCACTTGCACTTCCGAAAGATGATACTTCCATTAAGGTTATTAAAAATGGTTTTGTTACTTCCAATGTTAAGCCTATTGAAAATCAAGAAAAAAATGATACGCTTATGCTATCCAAAGCTCCTTGTCAAGATCAAAGTCTTCCATCTTGTTCTACCACTCCATGTTCACTTCCACTTTCTACTCTTCCTAAGTCTTTGCAATCTTTGAACAATCCTATCAAAGAAGTTTCTCCTATTCAAGATGTTCATGATCCTATTGCAAATCCTAATGCTAACTCTAAAGATGTTGATATCATTGGTTGTCATATAGATGCTGATGAACTTCATGATTATCTTTTTGTATCTTCCACATCCATCCTTGGACCTCCTCCATCAATGCTAAGGGCTTCACATCTTCCTTCCATCTTGGGCCCTTATGTCCCTTCACTTTCCCCTCCTAACTCTCCTAATTTGTCATCCATCTTTGGTCCTTACGCCCCTCCATCTTCTATCTTTCCTCAAGATCAACATAGATGCATACCCTTGAATCCTTTTCATCCACTCACCCATCTAAACCAATCATATCATCCTTCTTCTTCCACAAGTCCCAAGTCTTTTAGAAGTAACTTTAATGTTCAATACAAGAAAAAGAAGCAATGTAAGAATCCATCAAAAAAAGAAGATCGCCATATCTCCTCTAATCGACATGGAGGCATAAAGTCAAAAGAGATATCTAAGAAGAAAACTACAAGACAAGTATGGGTTCAAAAATCCATCATTGAAGATATTCTCTCTAAATCATCAAAAATAAATGAAAATCCTACGGCTATATGGATTCCAAAGTCTCTCTTGAAAGATTCTAATGTTGAGCAAAAAGTGAAGTTGACATTCAAGTTTCCAAAGGCTTCCACTTCATCTTCTTCCAAAAATAGTCTTCAATTCCATGCGCCTAAACCACAACCTCTACTATCTATTCACCATATTCCTTCATGAATTCCTTCATTCACATTTCCTCCATCTTCTCACCACCCTTCAAGGTGTGTCTTGATGTTGATCTTTCCTTCCTTTCCATCTATGCTTTCACAATCCTTCCATTCATTATCCTTCTACCTTCTATCATTTTTCCTCATTTTCCTTTTCCTCCTATCTTCAAACCTCACTCACTTTACATAAAATGTTATCCTCCATTTTTCTCTTCCATCCCCCTTTCCCTATCGGCATCTTTGAGCATATCATGTTGAATCCTTGACATATCATGGTTTATCCTTTCAAGGAGCATTATCTAAAAAGCTTACCTTATTCCAAAAACATAAAATTCAAAAAGAAAAATGAAAAATTGAAAATGTGCCTTGGTGGAAACTTGGAAACAGGTGCCTTGGTAGCAAAAGTAAAGAGAAATAAATTCATCCTATGGTGAAAACCACTCCATTGTGGCACCTTGGATAAGTACAGTGATGAAAACCTGGCAATTAGGCATCATGCGTAGTTCTTCTACATATTTCATCCATTCCGTCTTCCATCTTCGATCTTGGCAATGTTGAGCTATATGCGAATATTTGGCTATCTTGTGAGCTATCTTACGATGATCTTGCTTTCATTCCATTCATGTTTAGCCTTCATATTTATTTTCCTCCATTCATTCTATCCTTTTGCTATCTTTTTCCCCTTTGGTCTTGATCTAATATAAAAAGGGTAAAACACGATGCTATGAAGCCTCTTGACATGTCTACTCCTTTGGACTGCATCATTTCCTTCTTTTACATTATGCTTTTGTGACTTATTGTATGTTGGCCTTTCATTGCTTGTCCAAATGTGCTTTACATGACAATTTTTTCCCTAGCTTGGGCACTCTTGAGGAGTTTTCCCTTGAGGATTTCTTCCCTTCATTCTCCTTCATTATCCTATCTTCCATCTCTTCCACTAGCTTGCTAATTCATCCTGTCCTCCACCTTGCTAGACATTGGGACTACACAATGTGATCTTGCTTGGGAGTTTGATGCCCATTCTATTTGGGGGCATCCTTTGTACATACTTATTGATCCTAAAAAAATTCACATATGATGCTGAAAAAATCCTAAAAAGCATAAACGGTACTGAAAAAATGAGCATCCTAGTGAAAACCTAGCAATAGGCACTTTGATGTCTCACCAAAAAAATCAAAAAATTCAAAAAATCAAAAATAAAAAATAGAAAAAGTGCCTTGGTGAAAACCTGGAAACAAGCACCTTGGTAGCAAAAATACAAAAAAATTAAAAAAAGTCTTGAAAAAATCTATCAAGTGGTGAAAACCTAGAAACAGGCACTGCTTGAAACCCTTGCACCTATGTCTATCAGTCTTGTGTGGTGCTCATTCGCTCCACTTCTTGCTTTGTCTCTCCTAGCCTGGAATTGAATCTTGTCTTAGTCTAGGGGGCACATGTTGTTTTAGCTCATCTTGGGTCTCTTTCTACATCAGGGTTTCTCAAGCCACTTGGTTCAAATAGTGTTTTTCAACACTACCCTAGCGTCAAGTGTTTTTCAACACTTGTCAGATGTTTACCCATAGTCTAAGTATGATGTGATATTTCCACTAGCAAATGTGATACTCAAAGATTAACTCTATGACCTACACACATGCACTTCAACATCTAAGACTCACTGAGATTTGCTCAACTTTATTTCTTTGTATGTTGTCTATCATGATTTCTTTGATGAGTGTTCTTTCCCTAAGAAGTTTTCGATGATGCATAGCTAGAAGACTGAGGGCATGAGGACATGTTTTATTTCTTTCTCTTCTTGTGGGTATATTTTGTTGGTCTTAACTATCATTAGCATTTATGCTTGTTCCACTTGACATTAGGATCTACAAGGTATTATCCTTGACTATTTTCACAAGTACATACTTAAGACATCTTGAATTTCTTGTGTCTTAGTGCAAGAATAATCTTGCTATACTACACTTAGGTAATCTCACTGCACTAGTCATCTTGACCTATATGTCTTTGGTGCCTAGGTGGGATTCCCACATATCTATCTGATATAGATCATATTTAGATTCACATAGTCATACTAGTGTGTATTGTATGATCTTGTGATGCTACCAATAATGCTTGATGATGAGTATTAGAGACTAATAGCTTTGTGACCTTGCAAGTAAACCATTTTCATAGTAGCTTGCATTCTTAGGTTCATGTTAGTTTAGTTTTGCATCTTGCATATGGAGAGAGCTCTCCTTTCATCTTTCATGGACCTTTCGGTCAACTGCGCTCACCTTTTCTTCTTCTCAACCATGTCCTTTTGCTCCTTGTCTTTTTCATCACATCTTGTTCCTGTCATCACAAAGGGTTAATTTTATCATCATATCTCTATCAACAAAAAAATCATTTTCAGAAACATGATTCATGAAAATTGCACCCATAGCTAATTTCGACATCCTGGATCCATTTTCAAGATTGAAATCAAAATCTGAGTTCATCTCGATAGTCAAAATCATGTTTTAAATTTTCCCTTCTTTTGTGTAGTTGGCTGACCATTTGAGGCCCGATCCTTCGATCTTTGTTGGGGCATCTTCATTTCTTTATCCCCATCTCTTTCAACCTTCTAGCCTTTCATTTCATTTTCATTCACTTCATCTCTCTGAGGTTTGACTTCATCTTAATCCTATATTTTTCTTAGTCAAACCTAGTCAAACTGGGGCATATCTTTACTACTTGATGGTTATCCTATCATTCTTCATCTCCTCAATTATGATTTCTAGTGATTTGATAATGTTTCTCTTGCTTCCTCCTTCCCTCTACCTAATTTCAATTTTGATCCCTAGGGGGTAGACACATCATATCCTATTGGCTATTCTCTAGAGCATATTCTTGACCATTCCATTTGCTCTGATCGATCTATCTTTGCACTTGACATGTTAGTTCTCATCTCGAGTCCTGATACTGTCCATCTCTTTCCTAAGTGTTCAATATTGTTGCTACTAGGCTAACCATGCAGGATTTGCTATCTTTCAACACTTCATTCTTTGGAGTTGGATCTCTATCTATTTGCCTTCTTGGCTGATCTATTCTTTAACGTAATGTGTTCTCAGATAGATCACACATTAGTCAAAGAGGAGCAAATGTAATCACCCAAAAATGGTCACCTAGACTATTAACCCCTTTTGCTAAATCATCAATTGCCTATTCTTGATCAAATCCTAGTTCTATCATTTATTCGATTATTTTCTATGGGCTAACCATCTTATCCTAAGTCTTTATTTAATTAAAAAATAATTTCCTCCTCTTTTATTAAATAAAAATCCCCCCACTTTTCCTCTTATCCTAAGTTGCACAAATAAAGCATTATTCTTATTTTATAAAAAGGGAAAAAGTACTTTTTGTCTCATATGGGGCACAAAAGTCAACTCTTATTTTCTCATTGGAGGATACTTGTGCACATGTATTGCTCCTCTTTCAAGCTCCACCCTTGATTAAATATTTTTCCTCTTAATCTCCATGGTCCATTATTTCTCATTTCTTATAAAAGGAGAGCTCTCTTCTCATTTTATCATCCATCTTTTGAATACTAACCTTATGATGCAGGATTTCTTGGAGACTTTGGAGCTTTTTGAAGACATTATTTCATCCATCTTTCATTTCTTGCATCATAGCTTCATGTTTATGCTTTTCTATATTAGCTTCATTTCTATGCTCTAGATTAGCTCACATAGATTAATTAGCTTGGATTGTAACACTTGCATCTTTCTTTTCATAGCTTAGCTTGTATTCTCATTTCTAGCATAGTTGCATTCCATTCTCATCTTGATTCTTGAGGATATTGGAATTCTTGCCCTTGTCTCCATTGAATCTCCCATTGCATGGTTTACTAGCAAGGTCATAGGCTTAATAGCTCTAGCTGAGAGCACTCTTAATATCTTTGCACTCCATGCCTAGGGAGCTGTAGGTCATTTTTCAAGGTTTCCTATTCATGGATTCTCTTGGAAGTAAAGACTTAGAGAAGTGCATATTTTAGTGTGTACAGGTAGCACCTAATAGTACTCTTGTAAACCTTTAACAGGGTAAGATCCTCACAAGGCATATTCTATAAGAGTACACATTCAGTGGGTACTAATCCCCACGCATGGTTTTTCCCATTTGGTTTTTCACAAGAAAAAATGTGTTATGTGTGATGAGTTTGTGGATGCTTGATATTGATTTCTTTTATTTTATTACAATAGTTATATGTTTTATGTTTTGGAATCTAATTCAAATTGATGGTTGAATTAGTTCATATTCTGCTTACATTGTTTCACCCCCCCCCCCCTCTCAGTGCCTAAGAATCCTAATAATTGGTATTCTATTATTGGTCCTCTTGGTGATAAGCCTAACAATTTGAGGGAAAATATCCTTAAGGAAGATATGGAAGGTTTGAGATATAGAATATAATTTGAAGAAGCTAAAGAAAGTCATGGGAAGAAACTTGAGAATGCACATAATATGATCAATGAACTAAACCTAAATCTAGAGAAGTCACTTGCAAAAAGAAGAGAAATCACTAAGAAATTGATGTAAAAACAAGACTACATAGATCAACTATCTAAAGGAAGTGGATCTTAGGAATCTAAAGCAGCTTTTGAAGCCTTGTCTCAAGAGAATGAGCAACTAGCTAAGGACAACAAGGACATGCATAAGGAGATAGAAAAGATAAAGCAAGAAAAGAAGAACATGCAAAGGGAGTTGGAAAGTTTCTAAATTAAGACAAGTCAAGAAATGGATGCTAGGAAAGCTCCAGAAGAATCTAAGAAGATGGAAAAAGATACCCTAAAAGAAAAATTAGCTAAACTTTCTAGATCTAAACAAGAAGTTGGTACCTTGTATATATGGCTTCATAAAACCAAAGATGAAATGCAAGATCTAAGAGGTGATCTCAATAATCTGATGATGAGAAATGAATATTTGGTAAGTGAAAATGAAGTCCTATGCAAAGAGAAGGAAAAATTGCAGAAAGAACTTGATGATGCAAACAAGTTGTTGAAGAAGTTTAAAGAAAGTTGTGAGAAGATTGATGAGTAGCTAAAAAATCAAAGAAGGAGCAATGACTCAACTGGTCTAGGTTATACTGACCAGACTACTTTTAAAACCAGTGAATCATCTGAAACCAAGAAGTCCAATCAAGATGATAAGTCTCCACCTAAGGTGAACAAGAAAAGATCTAGTAAAAAAGCTTATAAACTAGTTTGTTTTAATTGTCATAAAGTAGGACATGTTGCAAGAGAATGCAAGTTTAGACCTACTATTCCTACTTGCTCAATTTGTCATTAAGAATGTCATACTACTAAAGTTTCTAGGAATAAACCCAATGTATTTAATGGTCATTGTTATAATGGTAATAAGTATGATCATATAGCAAGTGAGTGCAGGACCAAGATGAACAATTAGGGATCATTTGTGTACTGACAAAGACCTTATCAGAATCAGAACTCATGGAATACACAATGTTTACATTGTGACAAGTATGGTCACATGGATGTTAACTACAAGTTGAGAGAAAAAAAAAAAAAGGTAATTCTAGACCTTGGAGATCTACTCGGATCGAATATTTTCATTATCATAAGGTTGGGCACATTAAAAGATTTTGCAGATCAAGGAATCAGAGAGACCAACTAGTGAATAATCCTAATAATGATTAATATAAGAAACCAATAGATATAGATGAAATCAAGAAGTAGATGAAGACAATATGGACTAAGAAAGGTGAACTCAATTCTTATGAATTGACATAAATCTCCACAACATCAAGAAATGTTGAGAATTCATCAACAAACTAAGCTTATTTTGGCTTAGGGGGAGCAATTAAGGTAATATCAATCTAAGACCCCCTAGAAGAATGAGTGGTAAGTTTTATCTACATACTTAGATGCATTATGATGCATTTTGATAAGATAAAAAGTTTGGTTGTATTACATGGAGTGTAATCTATTGATAATAAGTTTTAAAATGTCAAGAGGTGCTCAGTTATGCTTAATCAATAACAAAGATTAATAAGGAAATGAAGTGAAGCAATTCACCATGTTGAAGGAATTTACAAAAAGGAGATGAGTAGATAATGAAATTCAAGTAATGAAGTAGTGCTTTTAGGCACATCTAGTTCTACAGGTGTTGATGTTGAAGAGGTTGAAGCTAACAAGCAGTAAAATCTCCTACTGGTAGATGGTAAAGAATGAATGTATTTAAATTAGTGAAGGTCATTGGTGTGAGGAAAATAGAGAATTCTCAAGGAGTAAAGGATGTGAAAAAGAATGAATTGAAATTAGTTGAAGACCAGTAAAAGATGAAGGCCACGGGGGAGAAGTCTAAAAGATGTTAGAAGTCTATGACATCTAAAATGTGTAAGTTTCATTTCTTGTTGAAAAAATTTTAGTTAAGGATAGTAAATGATATTTCAATTAGATTCAACATGTATTTTGGAAAGAAGTAAGGATGATTGTTTAAGGCATGAATGAGTTAAAGTGGTATGTGAGTCACATGGTCAAATTCTTATGTCTTTTTATTTAGCAAGATGAGGCTAGTGTTCATGCACTAGTACATTTGAGACCTTTTTCTAATGGCCCTCTATCGGTATTCTGAATGTATACCATCGATTTTGTGACACCACCTGCCGTCATAGTTTTGCAGTCGAAAAAAATGATGGCTACATTTACCATCGTAATTACGACAACTATAGTCATCGCAAAAAGGGGGTACCAACATGGAAAACATACCATCGGGCCTATTTGTCACCATCACCATTTCAACATCAATCCATCACAAAAATACAAACGATGGCTACCCGTCAGAATCTTCCGACAGGTAGCTATCATTTGTAGTTTGTTTGCTAATGAGGATGTTGTTCATGTGACAAATACTTGTCATAAGTTTATGATGGATAGTCATCGCTTGTAGTTTTTTTCTGATAATGATGTTGTGCATGTGACAGATACAATGGATATCCATCATTTGTAGTTTTTTGCTGACAGCGATGCTATACATGCGACGGCTACCCGTCGTAATCTTCTAACAAATAGTCATCATTTTTAGTTTCTTGGCAATGGAGATGTTGTACATGTGATAGCTAAGTGTCAAAAGTGTCTGATACATATCCGTCACTTTTAGGTTTTGTCATCATAGTTACGACAGAAATCAGTATTTTTTATAATAATAAAAAATTGTCGATCGAGTTGGTATCGATTCAGAATAGTATTCTTGTAGATCTGGTTCAAGATGGTTGCAGATCTGGTTCTAGCTAGTTGCATTACTTTTAGATCTCAGTCAACTTGCAAGGTGGTTTGGTGAGTTGAGGTCTTTTATTCCTACTCGTGATTTGGTTATGTCATTCAGAGATGACTTTGCATTAGATTCAATAGCGGCTCGTGGATTATTGAGTCAAGTCTAGAGACTTGGATTTGGAATAAATCTGATCGAATCAAGATTAGTGACAGTGACTACTCTAGCACAAGAAGCTAGTGCAGTGATCAGAGATGCATTCTTCCTGATGTGTTCATGGGATATATGTGGACCTGATTGCATTCGGATATGATTCAAGTGACTTCTTGACTTCTTTGGTCTAAATTGGATGTGCTTTGTTCCTATGGAGTGTAGCAGTGACTTGACTTGGAGTTTGAGTAGACTATGCATTGATAGGCTTGAAGACATAATCGAGCTACTCTTTGTGTTGTTGTTGAGATCGGGTTGTGATGGATCGCTAGGATCATCTATCATTTTTTCCACAGTTTCAAATGAGTTAGATGTGATGTCGAGAGAATGACTTGTAGAAATTGCACATTGGAGATTCGTAGATCACTATGGTGTCTGTGATGACTTGGGATAAGTCTTATTCTTGGTGAACTGAGATGAGAGACTTGGATTACAAAAATTGGGTCATTTGATGTGACTTATGAGACATTGGATGCCTCTTCATAGCGGGTTCACGGTGCAGTCTATGGTGTTTCTTTGCAATTGGGTTCTTGTCAGAGATCTATTGATTTGGTAGCTATTGAGATGGATCGATATGACTTGATCTTGGGTCAAGACTTCTTGAGATGAGCTGAAGTGATCATTACTCCTTGAAGTGATATATTTTTCTAATAGATAGTTTTTTCTTTTTGTTTTGCCATCATTTATTCTGTGGTTTCCATCGTAATGGTGACGGCTCACACTATTTTTTAAAAAGAAATATATATTTGTCATATGTGGATTGAGATCTTAAATTATTGAGCTTCTCTTTGTTTAAAGAATAGTTTAACATTCTCTACTTAACAGGGCCAACCACGTGAAGGTGGAAGCTCATCTGGCCCCTCCTAGGATCCTCTTATGACTCTTTACGACACTTTAAGACCTCTACGATGTATTCTTAGGGATCATAAAGGGTCATTAAGGGTCATCAGGGGTCCTAGGACACAACAACTAAGAAACATAAATGTAGGCATCATGGTCACAATTGTTTGGAAACACAACATAATTGAGTGGTATAGCACTACTCCTCTAGTTCCAAGTCCACACTGTAGCAAACAAAACCCATAAATAAAGAATAAATTTAGAGAGTGAAGGAGGAGGGCCATAACAACTGAAATAATAGGGACCCTATATTATTTTGGTCATTACGTCCCTCCTCCGATCTCTAAATTTATTCCTTATCTATGGGTTTTGTTTTCTGCAGTGTCAACTTGGAACCGAAGGACTGATAGTTGTGTTGCATCTTCTGGGTACACCATTTAATTATGTTGTGTCTCCAAAAAATTGTGACCATGATGCCTACATTTATGTTTCTCAACTATTGTGATATCTATATTTATATTTCTTAGCTGTCATGTTTATGTGCATGTTATTTATGTGTTTGGCTTCTCTCCCTTGCATCCAAAATAAGATTTTCCCACTCTGAATCAAGAATGCACAACAAAAAAGTTTATGAGTTTATCAAAATATGTCCAACGTATCTACTAGAAATTCTAAAAAAAAATTAGTATCTACAATAGCCCTCTATTAACCACATTTACACATATGGTCCCAACAAAGTAGTGCACAAACTACACAAAGAAGGCATCACAGAAATATTATTTCTACTTTCACCATTGAAGCAATCTTGGCGACACTAGCTGCCTCTCGAGCCTTGCACAAGTTGCACTCATTTCCTACATTAGGTATAGATGTAGATGGGGTACATGTAAATTTAGTTTCATCAACCCACTGAAATTATTAACATCCACTATTTCCTTGCAATACCAAATGTATATAAGTACTTCATAAAATGATTAGCTGTCACATTATTTTTAAACCTAAAATATAATTATGTATCCAAACCTTTTTCCTATTTGGGAAAACCCAAAATTGATGCCCAAGATTACTTTTTGTGCATGACATCTTCAACATGCATGGCCCAACACCACATTGACACATAGGCACATTGACCGAAGTCATCGATGCTATTTCGATAAATATTGCATTGTCATTATTTTCTTCATTCATACTAATTATAATTACAATAACAAGAAACATACTAATGTAGACTTGTAGAATTATCTCACTCCATTGCAGAGAACAAAGAGAATCCCCTGTGATTTAACATCATTGATGTGCAAGGAAATAGAAAATTAGCAGAAGCAACTCTCATAAGATAGTATTTAGATTAAATGCATTGATATAAAAAAATACCCCATAAAATTATAAAGAGAGGTAATTTTCTTAATCATGTCACTAATTTGTGCATGTCTAAATACTGGTGTCTTTCAAGTGATTTGATTCTTGTCATGCCCACTACAAATGAGAACAGTCTTAACTAGTGAGGTTGTTTAAGCATATAGAGATTATATACACTCTTTTAGAATGAAATTTCTCTTAACAAAAGATCAAAGATATAAGTAGGACATATAAAACAAGGTGAATAAGATTAGTACATATAAAAAAATCATTAGAACATGCCAAACATCTGGTATAATTGTACATTTCATTCATGTCATTGATATTCTTCTTCATCCATCTCATCATCAAGATCATTGTTGTCGATGACATCATCACCACCACTATCATTGTTGTTGTCGTCATCATCATCAGCAGCATCATCATCCTCATCATCATCATCATCAGTAGCAATAGCATCAGCATCATCCTCATCATCATCCTTATCAGTAGAAGCATCATCATCATCAATAGCAGCATCATCATTGTCTTCTTCTTCATATTATTCTTCGACTAGCATCTTGATTGTGATCATCATCTATATCATCTTCCACTTCTTCATCTTCCTCGGTATCTTCTTCCATCACATTATGCTTTATTGGCCTTCCTCTTGGATCATGTCTAACAACAAATGACCAACCCAGTTTATGTGGAACCTCTAAGTAAATTACTTGCTCACATTGGCTTGGAAGAACATAAGGCTCTTCTCCAACTGGCTCAAACAACCTTGTATTAATAATTGAAAATCTATTATCATGTTCAATAACAGTTCTATCAGGATCATTTTTATTGAGTCGTAGTATGTACCATTTCACAATGAAGAGAACTAATTTGAAGGAATTAAAGTCACAATCAAGTATATCAACCAAAACACCATAGTATCAATTTTGTGACTCTCAAGGATGTAAGTCATTTCTAGATGAAATATTAGTCACTTGGAACACTGCACTTATCCTAGAATCACAAGCTCTCTTCCTGTCATCCAACTTTTTGATACAAAATTTATAACCATTGCATAACATAGCCTTGTGGTGTTTCACCTACAATAATGTCAAACATGTATAAATTATTTCATCACGAGTTGAAAAACATACAGTTGATTAATTAACAAATTTATAAGTACCTGGTGATCTCTTAAACCATATGCTAAATCTATTTCCTTTTGTGTAACATTGGGATCTCCATTACAATGAGCTTGTATAAATAATGAATACATGGGTTCCCATGTTAATCTATGACCATCATGTTGACATCGTTCAATCCATACCATCATTCAATCTTGATTGTTTGCAATAAACAAATGTATTGCATCCCACTCTTTAGCAACTGTACAAAAGTAAATAGATGACTTACAATAGATTTATTTTGATGATTAAGAATTAATTAACTACAATAACATCTCATAATTTATTACCTTTCAGTTTCCTAAATCTATCATTGCCCACCAAGTACTCTCCAAATTTTTTAATGGAGTCGAGATCCCAAATGTAATCTATATGGGTCTTTGCTGCAAGATTAGAAAGATATTAAGTAACGTACACCATCATCTAGTATACCATATATCCCTCAACCATAGAACCCTTCGGAATTGCTCTTTGTCATACCAAACCCTTCAAAAATTTCAAGTGTCTCTCAACCATCCACATTGACCTAGCATGTACAGGTCCACACAATTCAATCTCCTCAACTTGGTGTATGAGGTAGTGTTCTTGTGCATTGAAAAAAGCTGAAGGTAAACACTTTTTCATTTCACACATTAGTCCACAAATTATTTTCTTCCAATATTTTATATCTTCTTTATGTATTTCTTTAGATGACAACCACCTACAAGGGATTCAAGACACATAAATATATAAATATGAGACTTTACAATATATTACTTGTTTGATATTATTGTTTGATATATTGAACAAATATCACTACTTACCTCATGTATTTTTCAAGATCATATATCACTTTTTTGATATTATTGTCGAAGTTCTCTGGGAGAGATAGGGGTAGAAAATACCGCAACAATTGTCAACTGATCATTTCATACAATGAAAATTGAATGCAGTTACACAAATATATTGTAAATACAAAAGACTATGACTTACCTTGATGAAGGTGTGTCAATCATGCATTTTCATCCCTGACCCAAAATCATTTTTCTTTGATATGAGATTACTTATATCCACAGAAAATCCTGTAGCAAATCAAATTTTTCAGATGACTTCTTTTATGGCATTATTTTGTTGCTTTGTTAATAACCAGGGAAGAGCACTTGCATTAATCTGATCTTCCTTGCTATTTGATTCAATGATATTTTTCATTGCATGATTGGAATCATGAATGTCACTATAAATTTTGCCAAGTTTTTCTTTGTCGCACCTTCCGTCGAATATTTTCCACAGTGTCTTTGTTACATTCTTTCCAATATGCATAGTATCAAACAAATGCACAATTTGTAGTTGCTCATAGTAGGGCAGCCTACTAAGTTCTCTGGGATAACATTTTAGTCCCTTTGGAAGTTGGTCGGTGATGCCTTCATGACCTTCAAGATCATCAACTACATAATTAGCCAACAAAACACAATCAAAATATATAATTTCCAAACATCTACCATTAGGTGGAATGATATTACTTTGAATTCGATTATATTCCAATTGCCATAAGTGAGGTTTCATTCTTCAGGGCTTTGATGTAGTCTCTTCTTTCCCATTGAAAAGATGTCTTTCCGCACTTCAATACTTATGATTTCTAGGGAGGAAGTGCCTATACTCATCAAACACCTACTTTCTTAAACTTTTGGAATGATGAGATTTCATCTTTGGATCACACATTAGACATGCAAATTTTCCCTTTTTTTGAAGACCTACAAGATAATGATACAATTGGATTAAATATGTATATTTTTAGAATTTTAATAATTGTGTACAACTAAAATTCACCATAACATACCATAAAAATGTGTCAACCCTGGAGCATCATGAATTGTCCACATAAGCATTGCATGGAATTGAAATTGTCTTTGTCCAATTGGTCTAGAGATGTCATACATAGTGAAACCATTCAATAACACCAACAACTCATCGATAAGAGGTGCAATATATACATTCATATCTTTCACTTGGTAATTACCTAGTTGAATTAACAACAACATCAGATAATTATTGTGGCCATTTCACTCCAAGACTTATAATTACATCTAAATAACTATAAAATAATAAGATACCTAGAAATATCATTGCCAACATAATGTGCTCCCTCTTTATTGACATCCATGGAGGAAGGTTATTGTTTATAACAAAAATAGGCCACACCAAGTAAATAGATCTCATCTCTCCATGTGGATTGACACCATCTGCTACCAGAGAAAGCCTGAGATTTCAAGGTTCTTCTTTAAAGTGTGGCCACTTTTTCTCTATGTCCATAAATGATGAACCATCCACAAGCATTCAAATAATTTTATCTCGACTTCTGTCGCATGCATGGTAATTCATAAATTGTGCCAAGCTATTGCACCTGAATAATCATTTTAGACATGGAATAAAGGGGATGTAACAAAGAACCTTGCAAGGCACCTTTTTTGTCATTTGATCATCTCGATATCTGCTTGTATGGAATTTGGGGAATTATGTTGCATTTTTGTGTTCTTTATGATAAATAATATGATCTTCGAGACAAGCATCTATGCTTGATACTCTATTCCAATATGTTTCATAGTAGCACATAATTCTCAGTAAGAGCAAGGGAGAACATTTGATGGTGGTAACAGAAACTCACCTATAAATCTACAACAAATAATATAATTCATTACTATAAACAATCTTAATGGTACATGTTTCACCTTTTATAGACTATAATGACATATATGACAAACCTTAGCATACGTGACATTGCTATGTTGGATAAACCATTCATAACCTTCAAATTGACCAACAACAATACAGTAGAGAGAAGAGTAGATTGGGAGCCTTCGTAAAGGGTCTTGTTCACCTTCTGAAGTAGAGGTATATCATGGAAGACATCAATGTCATCCTCATCATAATCATCATCATCATCAGTAGCAGCAACACAAGCAATACCAGGACCAAATGTGTCAATGATTAATGCATTCATACCATCATCTTCAAATATGTTTTATGGTGCATGATCATCATCTTCCATGGGATCATGATCTTCAACTTCAATACTCACACCTCCATATTCCTCTATATTCACACTAGGGAGATTGACCTATATAAAAATGATGATAATCAAACCCCCCTTCATTGTGATAATCAAACCTCCTTCCATGGTTCATATGTATATTAATTGTAAAAACAATATAACAAACAACTTACCACTGGATGATAATCAAACCCCCCTTCAATGTGACCATTCTCCTTACAATGTCTCTTTGTTTTTTTATTTTGATTCTTCTTATCTTTAAGCCATTACAACTATTGCATGGACAATAACATTTTGCATCACCTTCTCTTTGAAATTTAGACAACAATCTAGCGATTGTCTCCCTATTTTGATCGAATTCCCTTGTATTATTTGACATGATCCTTGATATGTATACCTTCAAAACAAATTGGAGATTCCTCCTTTCATTAGCTTCATGTCACCTTCTCATAGCTTCTCATAGCTTCCTATGTGTTTCATCCTTTATTTATACACTTACTTCGATCAAACTTTTAATTTTCTGACAAATTTTGCCAAAGGCTTTGTAGGAAACCAAGTAAGGGGTATTCTTGAGTTCAAACACATTGAGCTACTACAACTAAATTATAAATCATGAATTCACTATAAAATTAATTTACTATAAATCAAGGGCCATTATAAATCATGAATTCGCTATAAAATTAATGTATTGCTCTAGATTTCATATGGACATTTTGTCAAATGGTTGGTATGTATTTTTATTCAAATGGAGTTATATCATTTGGAATGGATATATGATAGGTTGATATTGAATTCTATGTCAACATTTATAGCATTAAATTGATCATAGTTAGAAGACTCAGACACAAGAAGAATATGAGTATAGCAAATTTTTAGAATAATATGAATGAATGAAAACATACATAAGTGGATGAACATAAATAATGAAGGTCCAGATATTGCCTGAAGTAATGAAGTGTTGACCCACGGTTCAATCTAGTATGCTCATGTATGATCCAGAAACTGCAAGGAAGGAAAAGATGGGGTTAGATCCAAAGGATTTAAGAAATGCTTGACACCCTATTATTGATCCTCATCTACAATTATGCATGTGCATTTTTAATCCATACACTTCTAAAATGAACTATGCTACAGAACATGTGCACTCAGAAAAATGCACTCAGGAACATGTGTAGTGTATAGGCACTGGAATCCAAATGAAGCCCTACATTTATGTCTCTATGAACACCTAGTGAATCACTATTGTGACTGCATCATCCAAATAGTGCAACAACAACACCAGATGTTGTTGTTCCATCTGGTGTTTCTATGGCATCATTTCCAAATGATGCATCCACAATAGTAACCCACCATGCACATCAACACAAAGCAATCATGATCAAGCATAAGCAATGGAGGGGACATTATCAAGGTCAAATCAGAGGTCAAATTTCATTCCTTGAAATTTTATATTTGTACAGTTATAAAATTTCATGCCTTAATAAAATCTTATAAAATAACATATATTGTGTGAAGTGTTTGATCTCTCTTTTTTTTTCTATTGATATTCATTATGTGGTACTCCCTATTTATGATCATTTCATGAGGAAATGTCTTGATGGCTTATGGGTTGTAAGCTAGGGCATCATGCATTGTTTATGAGCTCACTGTTTGAGCACCTCATGTCTCTATTTGATTGGTCGGTGCTCTATTTGTTATATTGAGTTTACATCATATATTTAGTCTTAATAAATATCTTATAAAAAAACATAAAACCAACCCAAAATACTTTTTCTTAATAAAATCTTAATAAAATAATATATTTTGTCTTAATCAAATCTTATAAAACAACATTTATTGTGTGAAGTGTTTGATCTCTCTTTATTTGTTTTGTTGTTGATATTCACTATGTGGTACTCCTTGTTTATGATCATTTCATGAGGAAATAGCTTGATGACTCATGGGCTCCAAGATAGGGCATCATACATTGTTCATGAGCTCATTGTTTAATACCGGCATTGTTTACATCTTTTCATTTGGAATGCTTGATGACCTACGAGCTTTGAGAGCTAGGGCATCATTTCTATTACCTTCAAGGCATTGTGTGAAGTGTTTGATCTCTCTTTATTTTTATTTTTGTTGATATTCACTATGTGGTACTCCCTGTTGATGATCATTTCATGAGGAAATGTCTTGATGGCTCACGGGCTGCAAGCTAGGGCATCATGCATTATTTATGAGCTCACTGTTTGAGCACTGGCCAATCAAATAGGGACATGAGGTGTTCAACAAGTGAGCTCATAAAAAATGCATGATGCCCTAGCTTTCAGCCCATGAGCCATCATGATGCAGGAGAATTTTGGGTTCCTAAATATCTTTCTTAGTCTTGGAGGAATTCCCTGTCAGAGGGATTCAATACTTTATTTTTGGCAGTTTTTTGAGTTTCTGGGTTGTGATGATCTGTGGAGATATTTAACATGTGTGATGAAATGTGTTTGTTCCTTTATGTATGTGGAAGATATTTCTAAGGTCACATCTCTTGAGGTGGTATGGTTTGGGAGATATTGGATGAACTATTTCAAAGTTAGAGTTGTTTTCCTTGTCGTCGGAGCAGTATTTTCCTATAGTTTTGGTGCTGATTGCACATAGTGGAAACCTTGATCCTTAATGAATCATCCTTTTCCCTCTTATTGACTTAAAAAGTACCTAAATTAATATCTTTTCCCAAGGGTGAAAATCCTAATTCATTATGAGTAAAAAGTTATGGCCATTTTTCTTGGGTACCTATTTTCTGGCAGTTTTCACGCGAAATGTGGAGTGTTTCTTCTTGCGCAGTTCCATGTGATGAGATGGGGCCTTGAGTAGTTAAGGAAATGTTCTTGGTTTATGTTTGGACCTAAATCTTAAGGCACATTAATTTTTTGTCATTCTTGCATTAGTTTCAGTTTCTCTTATTGGACTGGACCTATATTGTAATTAAATGCTTGACTGGCCAACGTGTGGCTTAGCTGGATATATATTGAGAGTTTGGGTTGATGTAGAGGGAGGATGATGAGTAGTAGATCATTAGGAAAGATGTAGATGTAGTAGTTCTATGATGGAAGAGTAGAGTAGAAGCAGATTTTTGAATCTAGGACTTTGTAGCAGAACTAGTGGCCTGCGGGCTTAGGACAACAAGAGGTTGCTTGGTGGATTGCGAGCACAAGTTTAGATCCTGTGTTGGTTGTTCCTATCAGAGGCTGCCTTTTGAAAATTTGAAGTAGTTTCTGGTCCCTTGGATCTTGCAAGATCTTTTTGATACTTTTTTATTTCATTGTAATAGGCCAAAACTCGGAAGGCCTTACAGCCAGGCATGTTGAATGAAATTCTATTTTGAAACATAATCTTGTTGTATTCCATTGTGCTTGTTATTTTCATATTTTTTAGTGTAGTTTTGGACTGTCTTTTATTGGATCCTCCATCCCTACCCTACATCAAGTGGTATCAGAGCTTGAAGATCTTGAGTGTGTAAACTAATTGAGGTTGTTTGCACCAAGACCTTGATTTGAAGATGCCTCCAAGGAGAGAATATTTGATGTGAGAGATGAAGATGTACTTGAGTGAATAGATCATCGAATTGAGGTAGGTTGGGAAGATCAATAGTAGATCACTGAGTGTGTGGAGGCAACTGGTATCTTGCAATCAGATCACCGAGCAGAGGTAGATGCACTTTGAAGGAAATTGATTGATAAGTTTGGTTAGCTTTGGCCTAAATTTTGAGAGAGAAGACATCTTGACAAGGTTTCTTGTGATAGTATAGAGGTTGAAGAGGTATGTGATATTGGTTTTTGTGATTAGTTGGTGGACTCTAACATGAAACCTACAAAGCAACTTGTGACTGTTGCTAAGATACCTATGTTTACTGATACTATGGTTGACCTTGTTGAGGTTGGTGAGAAGATTTGTTTTCATGTTCAGTCGGTTGTGTCTAACATGGAGATTGTAGAGCATCTGGTTGATGAGTTATCTATTACTGAACACCTTTGTGATGGTGGTGTTGGTGACTTTATTTTGTTCATTGTTATGGTGCAGATCTTATTTGCTAGTTGTAGACTTGAATTGTTGGTTGACGGTAATAAGTCTTGTGATGACTTGCAGAAATGGGATGTTGATGATGAGGGATTTCATATTGATGTGGATCTGACTTTGGATCTAATTTTTGGAGAGTTGGATACTCTTATTGTTGAGATTGGTTGTGGTGATCAGTTGTATGCTGATTGGATTGTTTAGATTTATGTGATCCTAATGTTTGAATGGATGAAGCATAGATGGTTGATTTTTAGATTTGTTCTCTTATCCTTGAGGGATTGGAAGCCTTTGGTGAAGATGAAGTTGATTTCAGGTAATTCTCTTGAGATTAAAGTATGGGACATACTTTCTATTTACCTGGGTAGTCTGATGCAGGAGCATTTTTGGTTCCTGAAGATCTTTCTTAGTCTTGGAGGAATTCCCTCTCAGAGGGATACAATACTTTATTTTTGGCAGTTTTCTGAGTTTCTGGGTTGTGATGATCTATGGAGATCTTTAGCATGTGTGATGAAAGGTGTTTATTCCTTGATTTATGTGGAAGATATTTCCAAGGTCGCAGCTCTTGAGGTGGTATGGTTTGGGAGATATTGGATGAACTGTTTCAAAGTTAGAGTTGTTTTCCTTGCCGTCGGAGCATTATTCTCCTCCAGTTTTGGTGCTGATTGTGTGTAGTGGTGACCTTGTTAAGAATGAATGCTAAATGTTTGGCAGCCATTCTATAGTAGTTTTTATTTCATTCATAACTATGATTTTCATTGATGTCAACACAGTGATTTACCGAAGACTTGCAGAGAACCAAACAGAGTTTGGATTAGCGCACGTGGGTTATTGCAGTTGGAGCTATGTGATGTTGAGGTTATACTCTTTGATATGTTATATGTCTATGGTTAAGAGCACAGATAGTCATTCATTTATTCATGGAAGTTATGATCATTTTGGTGGAAGCAGTATTTAGGCAATGTTCCTAAGTAGCGGTTTGTGGAAATCAGATGGTATCTCCTAATCAAGATGGAATCTAGTTTTGTGCAGTTAAAGGGAAGTTGAAGACACATTGATAGTGATTTGGATGATACCATAGACTTTGAGGTCACACGAGTGAAGATTTATTGTATTTGGAAGCTAACAGTTTTGTGTAATTTTGGTGTAGCGTGTGGAAACTTTTATTTTGTAATTGTATGCAGACTCATTTGTAATTATTTGAGTGTGGTATAAAGGAAGGAATTTATTTTCTTTTTTTAGTGGGTAGTAATGTGAAAGTGTGTAATTATGATATGGTAGCAGTGGTTGTGTGTGATGTTGTATACATGAAGTGAAGAAAAGAGCTAAGTATGAAAGCAAATTTGTGAAGGAAGACATGCGAGGTATAGAGATCTGAAATTGAGATCTGATGTAACAGTGAGTGTGGTTTGGCACAGTCAGAGAAGAGGTAACATATTATTCTATTGATTAATGCAAAGATTATTTGGACAGTGTGTTCAGTGATCTTACCCTGAAGCTATTTGGGCAGTGGGTCCTTCTATCTTCCATAACTCTTAACAGGGTTAAAATCTTTTAATAGGGATTCAAAATCTCCTAACAGGGATTCATATGTACTGAATTTATTTCATAAGACTCCTAATAGATTCCATCCTTTCACAAGGAATATTCATATTAGTGCATCTTTTGTGGGCATCATTCCCACCAAGGTTTACTCTTTGATCAAGAGGTTCCCTAGTCAACATATCTTGTGTCATTGTGTTATTGTGTATGAATATCTTTTATGATTGGTAATTATATTGCTTATATGGTTTAATGTTCTTGAAGATGATAAAAGTTATAATTATTTGATAACTAATTCACACCCCCCCCCCTCTCAGTTATCTTGGTGGACTTTACTTTCTAACAATTGGTATCAGAGCGGCAGGTCCTTGAAAAAGAAGTTTAATAGCTTAAGGAGATCCATGGTGAATTTTAGGAAAGAATGCCCTAAGTTTGATGGAGTAAATTTTGATAGCTGGAAAGAAAAGATGAAGAGACACCTACTATGTTTAGGACCAGGTTATTGGTTGATTACAAAGAATGATAAGACTATCATTGAAGAGGACAATCTTGAAACATGTACTGCAGATGAAAGAGATCTATTCATGTGTAACATACTTGCAAGAGAAGCACTTTTGACAGCACTTCCAAAGAATGAGTATAGTCAGGTAAAATGTTTGAAAAAGTCTCATGAAATTTGGAAAGCTTTACACTCTACTTTTGAAGGTGATGAACATACAAAAAGAATTAGATTACATAATTGGATATGTGCATTTGAAGATAGAAGAATGTTGGAAGATGAATCTATTAGAAGTTATATTGGTAGAATGTCAGAAATCATTACAGGTATAAAATCTTGTGGAGAAACAAAGATAGAGAATGAAGTGATATGGAAAATTCTAAGGATATTGACTCCTGTATTTAAGTAGACAACATAGATGATTGAACAAGTCATACCTTGTACAACAAACTTTACAAGAGAGACTCTTCTTGGAAGATTGAAAGCAGCAGAAATGAACTTGAGATTATTAGGAGACTTACCTAGAATGGAGATAGCATTCAATGCTCTTAGTGTTTGCCCTACTTTGTCAAGAAGCATCAATGTGAATGGAGATTATGCTGGCAGTAGCAGATCTAGAAATAAAGAAGATAAGAAGATTGAAGAAGGTATTGCCTTGCTTGTGAAAAGAGAACCAGATGGTAAGAAAATATTTAAATGTTGGACTTGTCAAGAATATGGTCATTTTGCATCTAAATGTCCTAAGAGAGTTAAAAAGTATAGAAGCAATTTCAAACCTAGAAGATCTAAGGAATGTTATTATGCTAATGATGAAGATCTTGAAGCTAGTATAGAAAGAACTTTAAGTGAAAGTGATACTGAGAATAATGATGACATAAGATTTGTAGCTATTAAAGAATAGAATCCTGAAACTAATGTTAAGGAAGAAAAAGCCTTAGTTTCTCAAGTTGAAAAGAAAGCTAATTGGATTATAGATAGTGGTTGTTCACATCATATGACTGGAGACATGAAAAAGTTCATAAATTTGAATGAATATGATGGAGGAGTTGTTAGAGTTGGAAACAATGCACCTTGTTTTATTAAAGGTATAGGATCTATTACTCTTGATGGAAAGACTAATGCTGATGATGTTTATTTTGTGGATGGATTGAAACATAATCTTTTGAGTGTTGGACAATTAGTTGATAAGGGATATCAAGTTTGATTTACTGAGAAAACTTGTGTGATAAAGGATAAAGATGGAAATCTAATTGGAACTGGATCTAGAACCAAAGATAATGTATTTCAGTTGAATCCTACTGAGATGACATGTTTGATTACTAAGATTGATGACAGTTGGTTATGGCATAGAAGGTTTTGTCATATAAACTTTGATAACATTGAGAAAGTAAGTACTAAACTTGCAGTAAGAGATTTACCTAAAATTATGAAGCCTACTAACATGATTTGCAAAGAATGTGTAATGGCTAAATAGAAGAGAAGTTATTTTCCCAGTAAGAAGTTTACATCTACAGAGAAGCTTGAGATTGTTCATACAGATTTGAGTGGTCCTACCAGGACTAGAGGATTTTATGGAGAAAGGTATTTTATGATTCTTGTTGATGATTTTACAAGAATGATGTTGATTGCATTTCTTAAAGAAAAATCTGAAGCATTTGATAAGTTTAAGATTGTTAAGAATAAAGTTGAGAATGAATCTAGAATGAAGATTAAATGTTTAAGATCTGATAGAGGTGGAGAATTTACTTCTAGAGATTTTAACACCTTTTGTGAAGAAAATGGAATTAAAAGACAGTATTCAGCCCCTAGAACACTTGAACAAAATAGCATTGCAAAAAGAAGAAACAGATCAGTGATTGAAGTAGCAAGAGCTATGTTGTTTGAAAATGATTTGGCAAAGATATTCTAGAGAGAAGCAGTGAACACAGTAGTGTATACAATGAATAGAGTACAAATCAGAGTAGACACAAACAAGACACCTTATGAATTATGGTTTGGACATGCACCCTCAATTAAGTATTTTAGAAGTTTTGGAAGAAAATGTTATATAAAGAGAGACGATGATATTGGAAAGTTTGATCCTAAAAGTGATGAAGGTATATTTCTTGGATATTCTTTGAAAATCAAATCATATAGATGTTTCAATAAAAGAACTAAGACTATTGTTGAAAGCGCAAATGTTAAAGTTGATGAAAAGTTTAAAATTCAGGAAAGAATGCTTGATTATGAATCTAATGAAGAATCTCATCCTAAACCTAACACTGGATCTACTGAATCATTTTATGAAACTGACAGTGATTTGTTGAATGAAAGCCACAATGAAGTTATTGAAGAACCTACATCTGAAGAGAGATCTGAGACAGTGACACCTAGCAAGAGTTTGTTAAGGAATCATCCTTTTGAATAGGTTATTAGGAGTATCAAAAGAGGAGTTCTAACTCAAAATAAGGCACAAGAATAGTTATGTTTGATTTCTCAAATTGAACCTAAGACTACTAATGAAGCTTTTGAAGATGAAATTTAGACTAATGCTATGAAAGAACTAGATCAGATTGAAAAGAACAAGACATGGGAATTGGTCCCTAGACCCAAAGACAAGAATGTTATTGGAGCTAAATGTGTATTTAGAAACAAGATGAATGAACAAGGAGAAGTAGTAAGAAACAAAGCAAGATTGGTTTTGTAAGGGTTACTCACAACAAGAAGGAATTGACTATGAAGAAACCTTTGCACCTATTGCAAGAATTGAAGTAGTAAGAATGTTTTTGGCTTATGTAGCTTACAAGAAATTCAAAGTATATCAGATGGATGTGAAGTCAGCATTTCTGAATGGAGAATTGGAAGAAGAAGTCTACATTGAGTAGCCTAAAGGTTTTCCTTTAACTCAAGAAGGAGACATGGTATGTAAATTGAAGAAAGCTTTATATGGACTTAAACAAGCACCTAGAACTTGGTATGCAAGACTGGATAAGTATTTGTTAAAATTGAGATTTACAAAAGGAACAGCTGATAGCAATCTATACACAAAAGAAATTGAAAATGGTTTGTTAGTTATAGTTATTTTTGTTGATGACATTATCTTTGGAGGAGAAGATGAAGCTAGTGACAAATTTGCTGATGAAATGAAGATTGAATTTGAAATGAGTATGATTGGTGAGATGAAATACTTTTTGGGATTATAGATAACTCAAAACAATGATGGTATCTTTGTAAGTCAGACAAAGTACTTGAATGACTTGTTGAAAATATTTGGAATGAAGAATTGTAAACTAGTCAGAACACCTATGGTGACCGGACATAAGTTATCTAGCACAGATGAGATTCCTACAGTAGAATAGAAGAAATACAGATCTATGATTGGAGGATTGCAGTATTTGACTCATACAAGACTTGATATAGCACATTCAGTTGGAATTGTAGCAAGATTTCAAGTTGAAACTAGAGAATCACATTATGTAGAAGTAAAGAGGATACTAAGATATTTAAGAGGTACAATGGACTATGGACTATGGTATGTAAAACTTGATGATTTTACCCTATGTGCATTTAAAGATGTTGATTGGGGAGGCAGTGTTGATGATAAGAAAAGCACCAATGGTGGAGCATTTTTCCTTGGAGGAAGATTAGTTTCTTGGCTAAGCAAGAAGCAGAATTGTATCTCACAAAGCACAACAGAAGTAGAATATGTAGTAGCAACAAAAAATTGTAACCAGATAATTTGGATGAAGAAAATGCTGAAGGATATTGGAATAAAATTTGTTGAGCCTGTTGTCATACATTGTGAGAACACTAGTACAGTTAGTATGTCTAAGAATCTTGTATTACATTCTAAGACAAAGCATATAGAGATTAAGTATCATGTTGTAAGAGAGAAAGTTACTGAGAAAGAAGTCAGACTTGAGTACATAAGCACAAAGGAGCAGATAGCAGATATATTCACAAAGCCTTTGCCTAAAGATACATTTGAGTATCTGAGAGGTATGCTTGGGGTTATGCCCTAGCCTACTTTTGAGAAGTGGTGCAGTTGGTTGCATCTATCTAGTGGTATATGAGCCTTATCTTTCTTCTGGACTAGATGTTGGTACTTCCTCTATGGGGGAGTATGTGTATCTGAGCTGAGTCATAAGGACTCTAGTAAATGTATTTTCTGAAAAGTGTCTTTTGACATTGAGTTGTTGTTGACATAGTGATGAAACTTCTTTCATTGATGTCAATGGGGGAGAAGTGTACATGAAAAACAATCTGAGACATTTGTTGGAGAGAACTGATTAGGTTAACGAAGCAAGATTTGATTGATGAAGAGGATTTGAAGAAGCAGTGTTCCAATATTGGATTTTTGGAACATTGGATGTTTTTCATCTATGTTGCCATCAATGCCAATGGGGAAGATTGTTAGGAATGAATGCTAAATGTTTGGCAGCCATTCTATAGTAGTTTTTGTTGCATTCATGACTATGATTGTCATTAATGTCAACACAGTGATTTATCGAAGACTTGTAGAGAAGCAGACAGAGTTTGGATTAGCGCACGTGGGTTATTATAGTTGGAGCTATGTGATGTTGAGGTTATACTCTTTGATATGTTATATGTCTATGGTTAAGAGTGTAGACAATAATTCATTTATTCATGGAATTTATGATCATTTTGGTGGAAGCAGTATTCAAGCAGTGTTCCTAAGTAGCGGTTTGTGGAAATCGGATGATATCTCCTAATCGGGATGGAATCTAGTTTTGCACAGTTAAAGGGAAGTTGAAGACATATTTATAGTGACATGGATGACAATGCAAACTTCGAGGTCACATGAGTGAAGATTTATTGTATTTGGAAGCCAACAATTTTGTGTAATTTTGGTGTAGTGTGTGGAAACTTTTATTTTGTAATTGTATGCTGACTCATTTGTAATTATTTGAGTGTGGTATAAAGGAAGGAATGTATTTCCTTTTTTTAGTGGGTAGTAATGTGAATGTATGTAATTATGATATGGTAGAAGCAGTTGTGTGTGATGATGTATACATGAAGTGAAGAAAAGAGCTAAGTATGAAAGCAAATTCGTGAAAGAAGACATGCGAGGTACAGAGATCTAAAATTGAGATATGATGTAACAGTGAGTTTGGTTTGGTACAGTTAGAGAAGAGGTAACATATTATTCTATTGAGTAATGTGAAGATTATTTGGACAGTGTGTTCAGTGATCTTACCTTGAAGTTGTTCGGGCAATGGGTCCTTATGTCTTCCATAACTCTTAACAGGGTTAGAATCTTTTAATAGGGATTCAAAATCTCCTAACAGGAATTCATATGTACTAAATGTATTTCATAAGACTCCTAATAGAGTCCATCCTTTCACAAGGAATATTCATATTAGTGCATCTTTTGTGGGCATCATTCCCACCGGAGTTTACTCTTTGATCAAGAGGTTCCCTTGTCAACATATCTTGTGTCATTGTGTTATTGTGTATGAATATCTTTCTATGGTTGGTAATTAAATTTCTTATATGGTTTAATGTTGTTCAAGATGATAAAAGTTATAATTATCAAATAACTGATTCACCCCCCCCTCTTAGTTATCTTGGTGGACTTTACTTTCTAATAGACCTTGATCCTTAATGAATCAGCCTTTGCGCTCTTAGGGCCTTAAAGAGTATCAAATTACTATCTTTTCCCAAGGGCGCAAATCCTAATTCAGTATGAGTAAAAATTTATGGCCATTTTTCTCGGGTACCTATTTTCTGGCAGTTTTCACGCGAAACATGGAGTGTTTCTTCTTGCACAGTTCCATGTGATGAGATGGGGTGTAGTACCTCGCCCCTAGTCTGATTTTATAAATATCATAATTAATCTAAGATGATAGATTATATGTTAGGAATTTGTTGATGATTATGAATTTTACTAATCCCATACTTGCATGTGTATGGTTGATGTGTTTGTTTTACATTTCTATTTGACGTGTTTGATGTGGTTGAGGGATGGAGTCATAGTTACTTGCTTGCGAGATCCACTTGATCGGCCGATCCCCGCCATTCTCTATTATATCTCTATATGTATGCACATGCTTGTCTCTTATGCAGGTTCACAGGTACTGGGCATCGACTTCCCTGAATTGTCAGGATGAGCGTGCCCTATTGCTAATCTCAGTGGTAAAAGAGGGGAGATATTATTCAATTCCAAACCCTAACCTAAGCCAAATATTGTCCTAAAGTAAGGGACAAGATTATGTGCTTCCACCCTTCTAAACTCATCCAATTGGCAAGAGTTTACACCTTTGTCCTAAGTTTGAATGTGGGTCCTTAGGTCTTTCTGATTCGTTGGTTTGTGGCGTTTGATGTGAATTCTATTTTTAGATCATGTTATTTTTAGCTGTGGCATAATATTTAAATGGTAATTAAATAAATGTATTTATTTTAGTTTAATTATTATTTATATTATATAGTTGATGCATTAATTAATTGAGAATTAATTTTATGCTAATTTGAGTGTGGTTGAAATATTTAATTAATGTGAATTAATTGAATATCTTCACTCTTGATTTATTTAAATCATGAAATTTAACCTTTGTTTAATTAAAATATATTTAATTAAATTGAAAGTTATTTTGGCATGTGTTAATTATGTTAACTAAATGTTCTAATTTTCAATTATTTAAATGCATTAAGTTGCACATTCATAATTGATTGAAATTGAATTAATAATTCAAGTTGAAGTTTGGTTATGTGCTTTCAACTCAAGTCAAAGTGAAGAGGAGACTTCAGTTCAACTAAGACTGAACCATGAACTAAAGTTCATCTTCATGCAAAGCCCTCTTGGAGTTGAGTTTGTATTTTATGCATGAGAAAGGAGATTCCTTTAAGTATTAGGGGTTTTGGCCATTATTGGATTACACAGGTTTTAGAGGAGGAATTTTGGAGATAGTTTTGGGACAGATTTGGGAGAGTTCTTCGAAAAGCTTGGATTTTGTATTCTTTGTTCTGGTCATCTTCGAATCTGTTTAATTTCGATTTGAGGTAGGTTTTGAAGTTTATTCTTGTTATTCCCTTTCAGATCTTTGTAGGAATGGTAGAGTGTATCTTCCTCGTGCCTGTTGTTTGTCTTGTCTGGAAATCTTGTTCTATGAATTCTACCTTTATTCTGTATTTGGTCATAATAAATTTTCTTCTACATGCATTCTCTAATTTTGTATTCTAGAATAATTTTCATTTACATTTGTAAATTGGATAATTTTGGTTTAAGAGATGCTCTTTGGATTTGATAGTACATGGGTCAAGTAGGAAACCCTAGTTTCGGGAAAGATGAATTTGGGCAAATAGAAGTTATTTATTTTATTATTTTTGTATTCCAGCCTCCTGTTATTAGAGTTAAGGTAAATTTATATATATATTATTTGCAATTATATATATTTATTTCTTTTTTTTTAAAAAAATTAATTAAGAGTTTTAATTATAAAGAAAAAATTTGGTTTTGTAAACAAATTGTTGAAAGAAAGTTTATAGCAAAAAAATTTATATTAAATAAAATCTTTATTGGAAAGTGTTTTCTTTCCCTTACAGTAGCCTTGGGCGTGCACAGTACCTAAAGTATTGTCGCACTATGGATGTGTAAGGGACAAGGTGGTGTGTTCTGATAGGGGTGTGGGGACCCGCGAGTACCCCCCCCCCCCCCCCCCCCCCCCCCGATTTTCTTTATTCTTTGTTTATTTTTAAATTCAAAAAAACTTAATATATGTTATGTTAATTTTTATTTGTTATTAAATAGATTTTTTATTTAGTTTAGTTTTAATATTTTTTATTTAATTTTTATTTTTATTTTAATTTATTTATTATTTTATTAATTTTGTTTGATAAGTTAGTTAATGTTAATTAATTTTAATATTAATTCTTTTATAAGATTTAGTTTTGTTATATTTGATTTGGGTGTTTAAGTTTATATTGAAGGAAATTAGTATAAACTAATTTCAATTTTATTTTCTTTCTTATTTAGAAATGATTATTATAAGGAATGTTGTTGATATGGGTTTAGGGTTAAATGTTGTTTATATTAAATTGGATTAGTAATTTATTTTTCCCCTTTTAATTATAAATCTAATTGGATTATTATGCTTTTAGAGATGTTTCTTTTGTGGAGTGTTTATTCCTGTGAGAATCAAATGATGCAATCTTTAACGTACATGCTTTATATGAAAACTTTTGATGCCCTTGGTCAATTTGACTTGTATTGATTTTTAGGGGTTATAGTTATCTTTTTGCCATGTTGTTTGCCATGCATGCGTAGTTAGAGTGCATGAGTTGTACTAACCCTAGGTGGGTTTGATCCTAGTGGTTCCTAGTCATGCATGTTGAATCTAGTTATGAAGATTCTAGAGTTGTATTAACTCCTTGATCATATTGTTCATGTGAAACCCTAGAGTAGGTCATCTGAGTGTATGTTAGGAAGTGGCTTGTGAATTGGTGCCAGAGCCCGGAAGTGGCTACCAGGAGATCCCATTACAAGTGGTTTAACAAGTGATAATTAATAAACATTGGGAATCTAAAATGAACCTAACAATATATTTGTGCCTCACCCATGTCTGAGTTCCTGATTGAGTTTAACTAGGATGGGAGTTGAGATGATGCTTTCCACCTATATGGACTAGATATGGCATAGGTAGTACCTTGTCTACACAAGAGGTTACTATAACCACATAGAGTCACTAGGGCACCGAGGTCTGCAGGGACTACCAAGATAACCCTAGAGTTGGCTTATGTGATGACACTTCTTGTATGCATCTTAGGTTTCCCATGTGTATTGTATGCTCTGGTAGAGTTTTGTTATGCCTTGTTATACTTCTTGGTATCTTTGAGTTAGAATCTTTTAGGACCTCTTCCTTGGATTGTTGTTGTTTGTTATTCGAGTGGGTTCTGATGTTATCTCCTCAGCATGGTGGGAGTGGACTGTTTAGGTTCACGAGGTCAGGTGGTAGTGGTTCTTTTACCATTTGAGATTCCAATGTTCATGCACTGAGGCTGGATGATCCATGTTGTGGTTGTTCTTTCTTGTTCTTCTTTCTTCTTGTGATCTTGTGTCATTGTATCAGGTATTCAGAGATATCATGTTGTATTTCTTTTTAGTTATTGTATTCACATACCCTGCGACATGTGTAGTGGATGCAGATTATTATGGTCACCTTATGGTACCAATTGTATTTATGTATTCATGCATATGATGTTGTATTTATCTTTCAGATGTAATCTTGGAATTCATATCTTTATCTTATATTAATTAATTAACTCTTTCGTAATCTACATCAAGGAACCCTTGAGAGTTGTAACCCATGTTAGTTGTTTATTGCTTTGCTTTGCTTCCGCAATGTGAAACTTTGATGTTAGTGATTGTTAACTTTAAAAAAAAATTATTCTGCAAACTTAGTCATATGTTTTAGGTTAAATTCTTCTGGGTTCCCTGGCAGTGCATTACACTTGGTATCAAAGCACCAGGTTCTACATTGGGAACTCTGGGAAGTTGTGTGCCCATTAGATGTCTAGACTGTTAAACTTGAAACCAAACATAGACATATAACTCTTTTGTGTTTTGATAACCATTAAACTACATCTAAACATTTATGTTATGCTTCTCCTAAATGCCTTTGAGATATCACTGGCCTAGTGATGGTCATAGGTGTTTGACTATTTATTGTGTATGGTTACCTTCTCTAATGCATCTAGGGTGAAATACCTTGGATGTCATGAAGCGATTACTCCCTTGAGTGTGGCTACTACTAGTCACCTTGTTATGTGGATGTTTTTTGATTGATGTTTCATTTTTGGTTGATGTATGAATTGTTCGTGATGTGTATGGGCTAGCATTGAAATTTTTTTGAACTTTCTTATGATTGGATTAGTCACCTAACTTTCTTTTTGTCATTTATTTTGTGATGCTAGTCACACTTGATTTATTGTTGAAATTGAGGATCCCTTATGATTTAATGTTGGACTTATGATTCCCCCACTTGGGTTTTACCTTTTTGAGTTATTATGGTGGCTACTCTGAATATTTGTTATTGTTGTCCATGTTTTGTGATAAGTATTGTTTCTATCATGTTCATCATGAACCCCTGATAGTATGTATAATGGAGGACATCGCAGAGATGGTACTATATGTGATGTGTGATATTAGAATCATTGTGTGTTCTTTATGTTGGCATAAGTGTTGCATTAACTAGATAATTTTTCATGAATTTCTTAACTCATTATTTGTTATAGCTATGAATGTGTTCTCTATGCAATCGATCCTAGATGTTTTCTATGATAATGTATGAATAAGTTTTAGATTTATTTTTCGAATTGTTAATGAATTATTGATCAATATGATATTTTTTGTTGTTCCTAAACTAGATATTATAATGTTCTTAATGATTGTATATTATGATCTTATGTTATGACTTGTTTTCCAATGTCATGTTTTATATTTAGTAAATGCTTTGTGTTTGGGGGGATGCATATCGTCATCTATTGTAGGCTTCGAGTAGTAAGCCTAATCCTAGGGGGGGTGGATGTAGTACCTCACCCCTAGTCTGATTTTATAAATGTCATAATTAATCTAAGATGATAGATTATATGTTAGGAATTTGTTGATGATTATGAATTTTACTAATCCCATACTTGCATGTGTATGGTTGATGTGTTTGTTTTACATTTCTATTTGACGTGTTTGATGTGGTTGAGGGATGGATTCATAGTTACTTGCTTGCGAGATCCACTTGATCGGCTGATCCCCGCCATTCTCTATTATATCTCTATATGTATGTACATGCTTGTCTCTTATGCAGGTTCACAGGTACCAAGCATCGACTTCCCTGAATTGTCAGGATGAGCGTGCCCTATTGCTAATCTCAATGGTAAAAGAGGGGAGATAATATTCAGTGCCAAACCCTAACCTAAGCCAAATATTGTCCTAAAGTAAGGGACAAGATTCTGTGTTTCCACCCTTCTAAACTCGTCCAATTGGCAAGAGTTTACACCTATGTCCTGAGTTTCAATGTGGGTCCTTAGGTCTTTCTGATTCATTGGTTTGTGGCGTTTGATGTGAATTCTATTTTTAAATCATGCTATTTTTAGTTGTGGCATAATATTTAAATGGTAATTAAATAAATGTATTTATTTTAGTTTAATTATTATTTATATTATATAGTTGATGCATTAATTAATTGGGAATTAATTTTATGCTAATTTGAGTGTGGTTGAAATATTTAATTAATGTGAATTAATTGAATATCTTCACTCTTGATTTATTTAAATCATGAAATTTAACCTTTGTTTAATTAAAATATATTTAATTAAATTGAAAGTTATTTTGGCATGTGTTAATTATGTTAACTAAATGTTCTAATTTTCAATTATTTAAATGCATTAAGTTGCACATTCATAATTGATTGAAATTGAATTAATAATTCAAGTTGAAGTTTGGTTATGTGCTTTCAACTCAAGTCAAAGTGAAGAGGAGACTTCAGTTCAACTGAGACTGAACCATGAACTAAAGTTCATCTTCATGCAAAGCCCTCTTGGAGTTGAGTTTGTATTTTATGCATGAGAAAGGAGATTCCTTTAAGTATTAGGGGTTTTGGCCATTATTGGATTACACAGGTTTTAGAGGAGGAATTTTGGAGATAGTTTTGGGACAGATTTGGGAGAGTTCTTCGAAAAGCTTGGATTTTGTATTCTTCATTCTAGTCATCTTTGAATCTGTTTAATTTCAATTTGAGGTAGGTTTTGAAGTTTATTCTTGTTATTCCCTTTCAAATCTCTGTAGGAATGGTAGAGGGTGTCTTCCTCGTGCCTGTTGTTTGTCTTGTCTGGAAATCTTGTTCTATGAATTCTACCTTTATTCTGTATTTGGTCATAATAAATTTTCTTCTACATGCATTCTCTGATTTTGTATTCTAGAATAATTTTCATTTAGATTTGTAAATTGGATAATTTTGGTTTAAGAGATGCTCTTTGGATTTGATAGTACATGGGTCAAGTAGCAAACCCTAGTTTCAGGAAAGATGAATTTGGGCAAATAGAAGTTATTTATTTTATTATTTTTGTATTCCAGCCTCCTGTTATTAGAGTTAAGGTAAATTTATATATATATTATTTGCAATTATATATATATATATATATTTCTTTTTTAAAAAAAAAATTAAGAGTTTTAATTATAAAGAAAAACTTTGGTTTTGTAAACAAATTGTTGAAAGAAAGTTTATAGCAAAAAAATTTATATTAAATAAAATCTTTATTGGAAAGTGTTTTCTTTCCCTTGCGGCAACCTTGGGAGTGTGCAGTACCTAAGGTACTGTCACGCTACGAATGTGTCAGGGACAGGGCGACATGTTCTGACAGGGGTGTGGGGACCCGGGGGGTACCCGCCCCCCCCCCCATTTTCTTTATTCTTTGTTTATTTTTAAATTCAAAAAAACTTAATATATGTTATGTTAATTTTTATTTGTTATTAAATAGATTTGTTATTTAGTTTAGTTTTAATATTTGTTATTTAATTTTTATTTTTATTTTAATTTATTTATTATTTTGTTTGATAAGTTAGTTAATGTTAATTAATTTTAATATTAATTCTTTTATAAGATTTAGTTTTGTTATATTTGAGTTGGGTGTTTAAGTTTATATTGAAGGAAATTAGTATAAACTAATTTCAATTTTATTTTCTTTCTTATTTAGAAATGATTATTAAAAGGAATGTTGTTGATATGGATTTAGGGTTAAATGTTGTTTATATTAAATTGGATTAGTAATTTATTTTTCCCCTTTTAATTATAAATCTAATTGGATTATTATGCTTTTAGAGATGTTTCTTTTGTGGAGTGTTTATTCCTGTGAGAATTAAATGATGCAATCTTTAACGTACATGCTTTATATGAAACCTTTTGATGCCCTTGGTCAATTTGACTTGTATTGATTTTTAGGGGTTGTAGTTATCTTTTTGCCATGTTGTTTGCCATGCATGCGTAGTTAGAGTGCATGAGTTGTACTAACCCTAGGTGGGTTTGATCCTAGTGGTTCCTAGTCATGCATGTTGAATCTAGTTATGAAGATTCTAGAGTTGTGTTAACTCCATGATCATATTGTTAATGTGAAACCCTAGAGTAGTTCATCTGAGTGTATGTCAAGAAGTGTCTTGTTAATTGGTGCCAGAGCCCGAAAGTGGCTACCAGGAGATCCCATTACACTGGGCCTTGTGTGGTTAAGGACATCTTCTTGGGTCATGTGTGGACCTAAATCTTAAAGCGCATTAAGTTTTTATCATTCTTGCATTAGTTTTGGTTTCTCTTATTGGACTGGACCTATATTGTAATTAAATGCCTGACTGGTCAACTTATGGCTTAGTTGGCTATATATTGAGAGTTTGTGTTGATGTAGAGGGAGGATGATGAGTAGTAGATCATTAGGAAGGACAACAAGAGGTTGCTTGGTGGCTTGTGAGCACAAGTTTAGATCCTATGTTGGTTGTTCCTATCAAAGGTTGCCTGTTGCAGATCTGAACTAGTTGGTGGTCCCTTGGATCTTGCGAGATCTTGCCGATACTTTTTTATTTCATTGTAATAGGTTGAAACCTGGAAGGCCTTATAGCCAGGCATGTTGAATGAAATTCTATTTTGAAACATTATCTTGTTCTATTCCGCTATACTTGGTGTTGTTATAATCAGCAGTGTAGGTTTGGACCATCCATTATTGGATCCTCCATCCCTGCCTTGCATCACATCAAGACATTTCCTCATGAAATGATCATAAATGGGGAGTACCACATAGTGAATATCAATAGCAAAACAAATAAAGAGATATCAAACACTTCACACAATATATGTTGTTTTATAGGATTTTATTAAGACTAAATATTTTGTTTTATTAAGACAAAGTATTTTGGGTTAGTTTTATTTTGTTTTATAAGATTTTATTAAGACTAAATATATGATGTAAACTCATAATTATACTTGATATATATAATACAATGGTATGTAGTATAATCTATACATTTGTGAGATGTGATTAATTCTAGTTAAATGATGTTTTGGGATTAAATTGGTGAGTTTGTATACTTTCTCTATTTTAAACTAACCTATCACTTCAAAGCAGGAATTATGAAATATAGTTCTAGGTAGTTATCTCTTCTATAATGATGGAGTGAAAGGTAATGATCAAAGAGGTTGCTACTACTAGATCATACATTAATACACTTACTATTTTGAATTTGAGCTCAGGCAGCATGCAATTTTATTGTTGTCATTGCATGCTTGTTACTGTTGTGCACCATATATTGTTTTATACACTGTTTATTTCATTGAGACTATGAGCTTGGCATTTGTAATATATTTTATGTTATTGGATCAATGCTACCATGTTGTTGAGGCTGAAGATGCATTGAATCACCATTGTCATTCTATTTTGATATCAGCAATATAACAAACAAAGCATTGGCCAATCAAATAGGGACATCAGTAAGACATTTAATGCATTATTACTTCATCATGATGATAAAAATTTCATTGGCTCAAAGCACATAGAATGTGGGTAAATGAATTAAATCGCCACTTCCATTCTATTTTGATGAAGAGGAATCACCACCTCCATTCTATTTTGATGAAGAGGAACTATGTTATAAAATTTTAAGGCATGAAATTTTATAATTGTACATATATTTTATGAGTATAACTGTACAACAGAAGAGCACCCACATGCCTTGGTTGTTATTATTCTATGAAAGGTTTTGGTTTGTCTTTCCCAATTGAGATGTCATCCTAAGATTCAAAAGGACCAAGGTAATAATAAGTCTTGAACATAAATGCATGATTGTGGATCCTCAACTAGGATTTGTGATGCAAAGGAAGAACACGTATATGGGTTTACCCACATAAGGACAATGTTTTCATTCATCTTTCTTTCAAGTTCTCTTGGGTACTTTCCTTGGCCTCTAGGCTTGGGCATCCTAGAGGGGTTGAACCAAAATTATGAAGGCAATAAGGACACATAGAACAATAGGTTTGGGGACTTAGACTTATGTCCAATCCTTAGTAATGTTTTGGGGAACTAATTACTAGATGAGTGACTACAGTACCTTATTTTGCATTATTAGATGATCTTGTTTAATTTGTGTTCATTTTATGCAAAGATGCATGTAAAGGAAAATAAATTTTTGCATCTAAAGATTACATGTATATATATATAAAAACACTTGTATATAAATTACAAGGAAAATAAATTTCAGAAGAAAATGCAAGAGTACATGCATACATAAGAGGATGAACATAAATAATAAGGGTGCCAGACATTGCCTGAAGTGATGAATTTTTGACCCGGGTATGAATCTAGTGTGCCCCTATGTGATCCAGGAACCTACAAAGAAAAGAGAGATTGGGGTTAGATAAAAGATATCTAAGCAATGAATGGCATCCTATTACTGATTCCCATCTATAATTATGCATGTGCATAGTCAAGCCATACACTTCTAAAAGAAAAACCATGCTACAGGACATGTGCACTCAGAAGAATGTTGCAGAAAGTAAATGGCTACATTTATGTCTACATGAACACCTGGTGAGTCACTATTGATCACTATTGGCATTCTATGTTCTTTGAGCCAATGAAATTTTTATCATCATGATGAAGTAATAATGCATTAAATGTCTTAATGATGTCCCTATTTGATTGGATGGTGCTCTGTTTGTTATATTGCTACTATCAAAATAAAATGGTAGTGGTGATTCAATGCATCTACAGCCTCAACAACATGGCAACATCGATCCAATAATAGAAAATACATTACAAATGCCAAGCTCATGGTCTCAATGAAATAAACAGTGTATAAAACAATATATGGTACACAACAGCAACAAGCATGCAATGACAACAATAACATTGCATGATGCCCGAGCTCAAATTCAAAACAGTAAGTGTATTAATGTATGATCTAATAGCAGCAACCTCATCGATCATTACCTTTCACTCCTCCATCATTATAGAAGAGATAACTACCTACAACTATTTTTCATAATTCCTCCTTTGAAGTATGTATATATACATATATATATACATATATATATATATATATATACATATATATATATATATATATATATATATATATATATATATATATATATCATACATATATATATATATACATACATATATATATATAGACATACATATATATATACATACATATATATATATAGACATATATATATATACATATATATATATATATACATATATATATATATATCTATATATATATATATATATATGTATATATATATATATGTATGTATATATATATATATCAATATATGTATATATATATATATATATATATATATATATGTATATATATATATATATATATATATATATATATATATATATATATATATATATATATATATCAAGTATAATTATGAGTTTACATCATATATTTAGTCTTAATAAAATCTTATAAAACAACATAAAACTAACCCAAAATACTTTGTCTTAATAAAATCTTAATAAAACAATATATTTAGCCTTAATAAAATAATACACTTACTATTTTGAATTTGAGCTTAGGCATCATGCAATGTTATTGCTGTCAAAATAATAAGTGTATTAATGTATGATCTAATAGCATAAATGTCTTGATGGCTCGTGGGCTGCAAGCTAGGGCATCATGCATTGTTTATGAGCTCATTGTTTTATCACTAGCCAATAAAATAGGGACATGAGGTGCTCAAATAGTGAGCTCATAAACAATGCATGATGCCCTAGCTTGTAGCCCGCAAGCCATCAAGACATTTCTTCATGAAATGATCATAAATAGGGAGTACCACATAGTGAATATCAACAACAAAATAAATAAAGAGAGATCAAACACTTCACACAATGCCTTGAAGGTAATAGAAATGATGCCCTATCTCTCAAAGCTCATGGGTCATCAAGCATTCCAAATGAAAAGATGTAAACAATGTCAGTATTAAATAGTGAGCTCATGAATAATGTATGATGCCCTAACTTGCAGCCCGTGAGCCATCAAGACATTTCCTCGTGAAATGACCATAAATGGGGAGTACCACATAGTGAATATCAACAACAAAACAAATAAAGAGAGATCAAACAGTAAGTGTATTAATGTATTAATATAAGATTTTATTAAGACTAAATATATTGTTTTATGAGCTCACTATTTGAGCACCTCATGTCCCTATTTGATTGTTCGGTGCTTTGTTTGTTATATTGATGCTATTAGATCAAATAGGGACATCAGTTATAAAATAGGGACATTAGTAATAAAATAATACACTTACTATTTTGAATTTGAGCTCATAAAGATTAAGATGTCCCTATTTTATTACTGATGTCCCTATTTACATCTTTTCATCAAATGACCCAAAAACATCAAGAATGGTCCTATATGGTCGCTAATAGCCAAATTTTAGAAGAATATGAATAAATGCAAACATACATAAGTGGATGAACATAAATAATGAAGGTACCAAACATTGCCTGAAGTAATGAAGTGTTGACCCAAGGTTCAATCCAGTATGATCTTGTATGATCCAAAACCTGCAAGCTAGGGCATCATGCATTATTTATGAGCTCACTATTTGAGCACCGGCCAATCAAATAGGAACATGAGGTGCTCAAACAATGAGCTCATAAACAATGCATGATGCCCTAGCTTGCAGCCCATGATCCATAAAGACATTTCCTCATGAAATGATCATAAACAGGAGTACCACATAGTGAATATCAATAGCAAAACTAATAAAGGGAGATCAAACACTTCACACAATGTATGTTGTTTTATAAGATTTTATTACTTGACTAAATATATTGTTTTATTAAGATTTTACTAAGACAAATTATTTTGGGTTAGTCTTATGTTGTTTTATAAGATTTTATTAAGACTAAATATATGATGTAAACTCATAATTATACTTGATATATATAATACAATGGTATGTAGTATAATACATACATTTGTGAGATGTGATTAATTCCAGTTATATGATGTTTTGGGATGAAATTGGTGAGTTTGTATAGTTTCTCCATTTTAAACTAACCTATGAGTTCAAAGGAGGAATTATGAAATATAGTTGTAGGTAGTTATCTCTTCTATAATGATGGAGGAGTCAAAGGTAATGATCAATGAGGTTTTTGCTATTAGATCATGCATTAATACACTTACTGTTTTGATAGAAATAACATTGCATGATGCCTGAGCTTAAATTTAAAATAGTAAGTGTATTATTTTATTACCAATGTCCCTATTTGATCTAATAGCATCAATATAACAAATAGATCACCAGCCAATCAAATAGGGACATGAGGTGCTCAAACAGTGAGCTCATAAACAATGCATGATGCCCTAGCTTGTAGCTCACGAGCCATCAAGACATTTAGCTTGCAGCCTACGAGTCATCATGATATTTTAGGATTAAATTGGTGAGTTTGTATAGTTTCTCCATTTTTAAACTAACCTATGACTTCAAAGGAGGAATTATGAAATATAGTTGTAGGTAGTTATCTCTTCTATAATGATGGAGGAGTCAAAGGTAATGATTAATGAGGTTGTTGTTATTAGATCATACATCAATACACTTATTGTTTTGATAGCAATAACATTGCATGATGCCTGAGCTCAAATTCAAAATAGTAAGTGTATTATTTTATTACTGATGTCCCTATTTTATTACTAATGTCAAAAAGTATAAAATTTTATGCCTTAAATTGTTATAACATAGTTCCTTAGCAGTTGCCATATGAAGATCAAAAGGCTCAAAGCTTCCAAATCAAGATCGAGCTTCACAATAGAAGAGCAGTGCAAAGTGGCAACTTTCTCATTTTACCATAGTTAGGGCCCTCTTTTACCATGCTTTATGAGCTTTATATTTTTACCATGCTTTATGAGCTTTATGTTTTTGTTTAAGTCAAGACAAAGATTATCTTAATTTTTTTCTTTAAATTTTATTCATTTTATGATTTTAAAAATTAAAATATAAAATATAAACTTTTAAGAAACTTTTACATCTTTTCATCAAATGACCCAAAAACATCAAGAATGGTCATATATGGTCTCTAATAGCCAACTTTTAGAAGAATATGAATGAATGAAAACATACATAAGTGGATGAACATAAATAATGAAGGTACCAGACATTGCCTAAAGTAATGAAGTCTTGACCCAGGTTTCAATCTAGTATGCTCTAGTATGATCCAAAATTTGCAAGAAAGGAAAAGATGGGGTTAGATCCAAAGGATCTAAGCAATGCATGGAACCCTATTACTAATCCTCATCTAAAATTATGCATATGCATAGTCAAGCCATATACTTCTAAAATGAACTATGCTACAGAACATGTGCACTCAGGAAACATGTGCATGTAGTGAGTAAATCAAGACCAAAATGGAGCAAAAGGTATGATGTCAAATGTGTTATCAAGCAACACCTCATGGGTTGTGAGTCAACATGGTATATATGTTGTTTATAAAAGATTAGTAAAAGGACATCTACAGCCTCAACAACATCACAACATTGATCCAATAACAGTAAATACATTACAAATGTCAAGCTCACAGTCTCAATGAAATAAACAGTGTATAAAACAATATATGGTGCACAACACCAGCAAGCATGCAATGACAACAATAACATTAGATGATGAGCTCAAATTCAAAATAGTAAGTATATTAATGTATGATCTAATAGCAGTGACCTCATTGATCATTACCTTTCACTCCTCCATCATTATAGAAGAGATAACTACCTACAACTATATTTCATAATTCCTCCTTTGAAGTCATAGGTTAGTTTAAAATGGAGAAAGTATACAAACTCACCAATGAAATCCCAAAACATCATATAAATAGAATTAATCACATCTCACAAATGTATAGATTATACTACATACCATTGTATTATATATATCCAGTATAATTATGAGTTTACATCATATATTTAGTCTTAATAAAATCTTATAAAACAACATAAAACTAACCCAAAATATTTTGTCTTAATAAAAAATTTTAAAAACAATATATTTAGTCTTAATAAAATCTTATAAAAAACATATATTGTGTGAAGTTTTTGATCTCTCTTTATTTGTTTTGTTGTTGATATTCACTATGTGGTACTCCCCGTTTATGATCATTTCATGAGGAAATGTCTTGATGGCTCACAGGCTGCAAGCTAGGGCATCATGCATTGTTTATGAGCTCACTGTTTGAGCACCTCATGTCCCTCATAATAAAATAGGGACATGAGGTGCTCAAACAACTCATAAATAATGCATAATGCCCTAGCTTGCAGCCCATGAGCCATCAAGACATTTCCTCGTGAAATGATCATAAATGGGGAGTACCACATAGTGAATATCAATAGAAAAACAAATAAAGAGAGATAAAAGACTTCACACAATGCCTTAAAGGTAATAGAAACAATGCACTAGCTCTCAAAGCTTGTAGGTCATCAAGCATTCAAAATGAAAAGATGTAAACAATGTCAGTATTAAATAGTGAGCTCATGAACAATATATGATGCCCTAGCTTGCAGCTCACGATCTATCAAGACATTTCCTCATGAAATGATCATAAACGAGGAGTACCACATAGTGAATATCAATAGCAAAACAAATAAAGAGAGATCAAACACTTCACACAATGCCTTGAAGGTAATAGAAATGATGCCCTAGCTCTCAAAGCTCGTAGGTCATCAAGAATTCCAAATGAAAAGATGTAAACAATGCTAGTATTAAATAGTGAGCTCATGAACAATGTATGATTCCCTAGCTTAGAGCCCATGAGCCATCAAGACATTTTCTCATGAAATGATCATAAACGGGGAGTACCACATAGTGAATATCAACAACAAAACAAATAAAGAGAGATCAAACACTTCACAAAATGCCTTGAAGGTAATAGCAATGATGCCCTAGCTCTCAAACCTCATGGGTAATCAAGCATTCCAAATGAAAAGATGTAAACAATGCTAGTATTCAATAGTGAGCTCATAAACAATGTATGATGCCCTAGCTTGTAGCCCACGAGCCATCAAGAGATTTCCTCATGAAATGATCATAAACGGGGAGTACCACATAGTGAATATCAATAGAAAAACAAATAAAGAGAGATCAAACACTTCACACAATGCCTTGAAGGTAATAGCGATGATGCCCTAGCTCTCAAAGCTCATAGGTCATCAAACATTCCAAATGCTAAGATGTAAACAATGCACTATTAACATTCATATTGTGTCATTAAATCAACAAATGCCATCAAAATGAAATTGAGTTAATGAGAAGACAAAGCTCAAATGCCTACCTCAAGTGCCAGTACCCTCTTTCGACATAGTGTCGGCCTCTTTGTGCATGCCAAACTCGAATGCCCTCTTCGTGCCACGCAAAAGTGCAGTGTCATCTTCGCGGAAGCTCTTTGAATTATACACAAAAATTACAAATGACACTCTCTTTTTCTTTTTTTTTGTTTATAACCAAGCGGGTGTCACAATTACGATGGCATCATCGCTATTACGATACTGTTGGGGGAACTTGCAAAAAAAACACAATTGGTAGTGGCATCACAAATTGGTGTCGAAATTCGACCCCAAATTTTGTAGTGATGATATAGATGAGGTTGATAAGTTTTTCAATCAGTGAGACTTAATCAGTACATGGTATGTCTGAAGCTATATTGATGAGATGTATTGGATTGAAGAAATAAGAAGAAGATTTAGTGCATGTTTTTAGAGATGGAATAACACAATGGAAACCAAAGTTCATACATTGGAAAAATTTGAAGATGACAAGATCACATTTGGTAATGTTTATGTTTCCTATGTTCCTGAGGAATTAATGGAGATACTCGTAATGTTAGGAATCATTCAAGCAATGGTAATTGATGAATATACCTATGAGTGGGGATTCAATTAAATTTACTAGTAGATGTTGTAGCCATAGGAGATGAAAAGAGTGAACATGTGCATGCTAATGTTGTGCAAATTGAAAGTGAAAAAGGAATGTAAGATTATGTAGTAGAAGGTATTTCAATCAATGATGAAGAGAAGGGAATAGTTGTACAAAATTTGAAGGTATCAATGTTGATGATAATGGTAAACCGGTCATTCAAGGACCTATTGATATCTACGCTCTGAGAGCTGATATAGATTATTATTGTCTTACAATCTAAAGCTAAGAAATTAGTGATGAAATTACAAAGTAAGGAAGCCCAAGTCAACAAGAGATGTTATGGAAAGATTTGGTATCAGAGATTGACTATGATGTGAAATAGGTTGATTGTGATGAGTATGTTACATTTGTTGTTTAATCTGATAGTTTGGTGACTAATGTAAGAGATTATTAAAAGAATTCAGTTTATCAGTGAGTGTGTTTCATCGGAAGTGGTAAGAATATTAAGTTGAAGAAGCAAGATTGAGTAAGAATATAGGATTGAATAAAGTTGGAGTAAACTTAGTTATATTGGATATGTATGTACATTTAATGTATTAGAGGAGTCAACATTGTTGTTGTGTGGACATATTGTTTAATTGGGGAACCTATTGAAGAACTGGAAAGTTGAGCTTTAAGAATTGACGACAAGTTTTTCAAGAGGGAGTAGTTGCTTCTGTATATTTGAATCATCGGAGAGTGATCAACTAAGGGTGACTAGTCAAAAGATGATGAAGAAAAAAGAGTAGATGAAGTCTAATGTAGATGAATTTTGTTGCACCTTTGGCATTTTTTTCAGAGGGGAAGAAGTATAAAGAAAGGGGGAGAATTATCTAATTAGAGGAGAAGTAAACCAGAGGAGAAGTAGTGAAGAAGATGTTAAAGAGTTCAAGAACAGTCAAGAGCTATTTTATTGGTATTGTTTGTGTTGACACTATTTGGTGTTTCCATCAATGGAAAAGGGGGAGATTGTTAACATAAGTGATGTAAATGATGTAGAGATTAGAAGAGTATGTTATGTCATATGTTTGACGTATATTTGATGAATAGGTGATCAGTTATGAGTTTTTCATTGATGTCAACTTAGTGATTGGTGGTTGACAGTGTTTCCATTATGATGAGATATGTTCAAGAGGTTGAATCCTGAGCTATGGTAAGAGTTGGAGTGTGCAATTGTGAAGGGATCTTAATTGGTGTCTACAGATGATATATCTATGACCACATAATTTTATCTTATGTATGCGGTGAGTTATGATTGTTTTAAGGATGTCACACAGATAAGGAGAATGGGTTGAAGACAAGGAGTGGTGATTTGATTATTGTGTCAAATCAGTTGGTGTGATTCTTATGAGAGACTTAGGGTTGTATTTGGATGTATAGTGCATGACTTCTATTGTTGGTGTAGATCAATAACTAATTTATGATTGGAAGAAGGTTGGCAGTGTAACTCCTATAATAGTAAGTGACTAACAATAAGTGATTTGAATATTGTTTCAAATCAGTAAAGTATTTGATGGAGAGATCATAAAACATGATTGAAAAAAATTTCCATATACTATGTTGAGGATCATGACTCGTATTATGGACCGGTGATAATGGTTTAATTGACTGAAAGTGGTATTGACATAATGAAGAGATAAACAAGACATAGTTCTCAAACGGGTATTGAAGATTTGTGAATCAGTGAAAAAATCTAAAGTGGCAATGGGATCGGTGATGTTATTATTGAAGCAGTAAGGTAGTTCCATGTTTTGTGGAAATTATTTGACATCACATTTCCCAAGGTATGATTTTGAGGTGAATTCTTCAAGAAGTTTCTTTTGGTCAAAATAATTTTTGAAGATGGTTCAATTTCCAAGGTGAAATCCATATTGAAGTTGATGTGATTAGAGAAAAATATTTTATGAGTTGTTAGATACATTATATCTTACCTAACATGATCTAGATTATTTGTATCATATATCTAGGGTTTATTTTAAGTTGGTGGAAGAAAAGCTATATATTGGAAGGTTGAAAAAGGAGTTATTTGTTTATTACAAATTAAAGAAGGGTTCAATGACAAAGCAAGTAAAGGAATCAAGTAAGATCAATCTAGGATAGAGTATAGTGTGTGGAGAATATTTTCAAAGCTAAATAGGATTTAATCATGTAGAGGTAGTGCAATTTCATAGATCATTTTATCTATTGCTTTCTAATCATTGTAATAGTGAAATCCCTTAACAGGGTGGATCCAAACATATCTTAGATGTAAATCCTCTAAAAAGGTGGAATTAATATTGAATGTTTAAAGTCCTCTAACAAGGTTGTTCCTAACAAGGAAAATATCCTAACATGTCTATAGGAAAATCCCTTAACCGGGGTAGCACCTAATAGTGCTTTTGTAAACCTTTAACAAGGTAAGGTCCTCACATGACGTATTCTAGAAGAGTAAAAATTTAGTGGGTACTAATCCCCACATGTATTTTTTCCCATTTGGGTTTCCATGAGAAAAAAATATGTGTCATGTGTGATGAGTTTTTGGATGCTTGATATTGCTTTCTTTTATTTTCTTACAATAGTTATATGTTTTGTGGTTTGGAAGCTAATATTGAAGTTATTCATATTGGTGGTTGAATTAATTCATATTTTTCTTGCATTGATTCACCCACCGCCCCCCCCCCCTCCTCTCAATGCCTAAGAATCCTAAAAAGTACATGTTTCTAATATTGGATATTTGTGGAAGTAGAAATCACCAAAACAAGGGGTTGACTAAGGAAAACCCCTATATAGCCACACACACAACATTTTTCTCCTTGAGGTGTTGACACAAAATTTAGGATCCAATTATGATAGTAGAAACATACTTCTAAGACCCATAAAATCACATATCTTTAATATCAAGTAGAATTTCAAGGTCAAGGATGAATCCTTGGCTAGGGTTGAACCCAGTTTCCCTTGACCCTTCTAGTTGCCTTATACCTCTCAAAAATTACCTAGATTCGAACTACAATATAATAGACTAGTTGGATACAAAGATCTAAAAGCACATCAACTTATGTATTCTCTATCAACATATTCATCTCTTTTCTACTAAAACAACCTCAAATTCAATTTTCAGGTGCATAACATTATTATAAATTTACTCTTATAGGTTTTTTATCTAATTTTTTGGGTTATTTTCATAATTAAGTCAAAATTTCTATATTCCAAATCTCTTGGTCCTAAAAAATAATGGATTAGAGGCCCTAGGAGGATAGATACTAAGTTTAATCCTTTGATCAAAGGGTTGGTCAATCATATTCATCTATTGGTGGCCCTGTATTCAAATGTGATGTGGAAAAAGGGATTCTTGAACCTAGTCTTGACTCGTTCTCATTTCCATCTCCCACACTAGGTAGTCCTATAGTCGATGTTACCATCAATTTAATATTGATAATTAATACCTTAATTGATTTAGGAGTACCCATTAATGTAATGACAAGAGAAACTATGCAGACTTTATAGTTGATAAACCTAAGACCAACACACATAGTCCTACAGTTAGTAGAAAATTCTATAGTTAAGCTAGAGGGCATAGTACAAGATCTTGTTATAACACTTGACTCATGGGAATACCAGATATACTTCATGATCCTATAGCCTAAAAAAAAAATAGGTGATTATCCCCCAATTCCTAAGTTCATGGATTAAAACTATAGATGCTTTTATACGATGTAGGTTAAGATAAATGATAATCTCAAATGGAAATATTGTAAAGAAGCCAGTCCTATATCCACCAAATTAGCCACACCAAGAGTCAGAACCAAAATATGGCCTAACCAAGGATGTGGAGAAGAAGATTCATTGCAAACCCTTATGATGATAGAAAAAATTATCATGTTTAATTTTCAAGATAAATATATATTGTCATTCCATGTAATCCAAAATGATTGTCACTAAGACCCAGATGATTTGACTTGTTTAACATGTTCATCCTACCCACTACATACCTTACTTCCTACAACAAAAACTAAATTCCATCTTTCTACCTATGCACTACTACATAAGCTCTTGACTCATATGTAAAATTATAGGATCATATGCATAAATGTCTCATCTATGAATCTCCTCACTTTATACACAAAAAATAATAACACTTGGAAAATATCTCAACACCAATACCAACAATAGTTAATTACTTTACTATAGGAATGTCTCTTATCCTTTGCATGGGATTATTAGGACATGAAAGGACTTGACCTAAATCTCTATACACATAGGATATATATGAAGGAATATTTTAGAAGTTAATTAGGTAACCTTAGAGAAGGATGAATCTAGAAGTTAAAGAAATAGTCAAGGAAGAACTATAGAAATTGTTGAATGTGGGATTCATATAGCCAATGGATTTCTCCATTGGTGATTATTCCTAGAACAATTAGAAAATAGAGAGTCTATTTGGAATATATAAATCTCAATTAAGTAGCCAAGAATGATCACTTTATACCTCCTTTCATTGATCAAGTATTAGACTCCCTAGCTGGTAAGCAATACTTTTCATTTTTGGATGGGCTTAGTGGCTACAATCAAATCAAGATAACCCCAAAAGTCCAAGATAATACAATGTTCACCTACTCATGGGGACCATATGCCTATCTAATTCTTCATTTTGGCCTTTATAATTCCCTTCAATATTTCAAAGAGAAGTGTTTATCATCTTTTTTCAAATCTCACGCATGACTATATGGAAGTATATATAGATGATTTCACCACATATGGCGATACTTATGAGGAAGCCGTAGTGAATTTATATAAATTTCCTGAGAGGTGCCAAGAATATAATTTATTATTAAATAATTAAAAGTGTTATATGATGATGCAAGAAGTGGTTCTAGGACACTACATCTCTAAGCATGGAATACAGGTTGACCCAATAAAGATTTAAGTGATAAATAACTTGCTCATTCCATAAAAAAAAAAAGGATGTAAGAAGATTCTTAAGTCATGTTTGTTACTACAGGTGCTTTATCAAACACTTAAGTAAAATTGTTGTACCTTTTTACACTTATTAATTAAGGATCCAAAATTTGGTTGGACTACTCATTGTTAAACAACATTCCAATTGCTCAAAAAATTTCTAACTGAAGCACCAATTTTGGAGGGGGGATTGGAAACTACCCTTTCCCATCCATATAGATGTGTATGAACATGAAGTTGGAGAAATACTTGGATGGACGAAGGAATCATTGAATATGCAGTCTAATACATCACCAAGAACCTACAAGTAGTCAAACTCAACTGCACAATGATAGAAAAGGAAATTTTAACAATCATATATGCTATCAACAAATTCTAACATTACATCACTAGATATTAGGCATTCATACATAGTGATCATGCAACAATAAGATATATAATGAATAAACCTATTGTTTGTGGTTAGTTGTAAGATGGTTTCTACTACTACAAGATTTTAATATTACCATAGGAGATAAGCTTGAAAGAAGAAATGCAGTTGCAAATTTCCTTTCTAGGTTGACTCATGGAGAAGAAGAGCCTATTGTTTAGCATATTTTTGAACTTCAAACATATACTCCATGGTATGTATATATTTCCAATTAAATAGTGTCAATGAAGCCTCTAGCATATTTCTCTCCCAAGGAGAAATGATAACCACATACAGAGGATCTTAAAGCATAATCTACCTAGCAGAAACCAAAATGCAAAAAATAAAGTCAAAAAAGCATAGAAAACATTCATGAAAGCAATGAATCTTGAAAAAAAAGGGCTAAAAGAATAGTTGATATCTTTCATTGCTTCAAATTTCCATTACAATTTTAAGGCTTGTTAGAATAGCCTTTAATGTAAGAGTGAAAGTCACTCTCCTCCTTCCTTTTTTTTACATCACAAAGCTCTATATATATAAGCCATTCAGGAAACGATGGCTCTAAAACCCTAATAGAAAGTGGATCAAATAGTGTGCCATGTGTTTATTTCTACAAGGCTTGAGATCTCTATCACTGGCTTAGCAACTAAAAGCTAGCCCTTGATTCACAAATGAGATTGGATCCTCTATTACTCTACTCAAATACCACCCCTCTACAATTATGGAATTTCAACTACCATCTCCTTTGAAAACATGATGGTAACTTTATTGGAAATTGCACCAAAACTGAAAGAAATAATGAGCTCACAGAGCTAGACCTATGGAAACATGTGGCCACAACAAGAAGAACTCATGGCACACTAGCTCAAAATCCTCCCTCAAACAAAAGTTGAAGCTTCATAAATGCCTGTGAGTCACACTCATGTCATGCTTAGAAATATTTTGGGGCACACAGATGGAATATTTTTTGCTAACAAAAAGAAGAGACACACAACACTTGAGCAAGGTTTCTACTTTCATAGAAAACCTTCATTCCTCCAAAATCTCATGAAACACCCATGAGTCAAGCTCAAGATGATGCATAGTCCTACCATTAATTGAACCATTGATAACACTCAGAGGACACATGAATTTCATGTGTGGACCTTCCTTAAAATAAAAGAACACCATGACCAAAATATAGACCATGCCGACAGGTGGAAAAAGTGCATCGCTTTGAAGAAAAACTATGTGGAATTGTGAATTTGATTCACAAACAAAAAGTTGTATTTCCCATCAATTTTGAGCACAAGACACTCAAAACTACCTTAAAAATTAGTATTGATATATATAAAGTACAAAAGAAAATAATAATGCAATTGGTATTAGATGAACTAAGGAAGGAGGAACACTATTATACTAAGGTAATACAATCACAAAGAATGAAGTGGTATGATCTAGGTATATCTAGACAAAATATTGTACATGTAGAGGTTGGACAATTTTATATTGTTCTAGGTTTTGAGACCACCAAGAGAAGTTACAAATTCATTGGCTTGGGCAATATGAAATAGAAAAAGTCTTCATAAATGGATCAATACAATTGTAGGCCATTGATCTAGTTTTCTTCTCCTTACCTATCAATGGACACCATTTGTAGTTATATAAGAAGCCATTAGTTGAAGAAGACTTCCTTGAGAAGGTTCAACAAGAGGAATATCTAGGTTTTCCTACAACCATACTATTTGAGGAAATCATTGTAGATCTCTTTGCATAGTAATAATCTATATGTATATATTATAATAATTTGTTTGCATTATAGAAACATTTTCTATTTAAAATAAAAAAATCCATTCTAGCAGAAGATTGTGTTACAAGTAGTAGTTGTCATTGCACCAAAAGATCGACCTGTTAATGCCCGATACAACCACTAGACTTATAGAACATAGAAGGTTGTTAAACAATGTCATGAATCCTAAAGGGAGACATTGGTGGTTAGTCCAACAATCCCCCCCTCAGCGTCACCCGAGGGGATTCGAAACCTGTGACCAAGCTCTGATACCACTTGTTACAAGTAGTAGTTGTCGTTGCACCAAAAGATTGACCTATTAATGCCTGATACAACAACTAGACTTATAGAACACATAAGGCTATTAAACCATATCACAAATCTTGAAGGGAGATGTTGGCAATTAGTCCAACAGATTGAACAATTTACAACCAAAGAGACCTTCTCCCGCAATAATTATGGGACTTTCTACATCCAAAATAGACAATCAAATCTAGTTAACTTTTGATGAAGTTGTAGTGCATGCAATTCCAATGTGGAACTTAATAAACCCCACAATATCCTAGTGGATCTTTAAACTTATATTGTATGGGTTTGATCTTGACAATTGTCACTGCTAACCACCTCTTCACCTCTTGAGCATAACTTCATCATACAATGCAAATTCAAATTAATTTTCTACCTCATTCTTATGTTCTTTCCATAACTTATACTTCTATTAGAGGTTATATGATCTATTAACAAGGTACTCAAATTTCCACATGAATGACATCTTCAATTCGATTTACATTTTTTGTACTAATAGTCCATAATCATTTTCAAATTGAATTTCATGCTACATTAAATAGAAAATTAATAAGAGAATTAAGCAGAGTGGTATTATTTTTGGATGATATTTTTTAAATAATGTTTATGCATGTAATTTTTTGCAAGTATGAGTCTTTTAGCAATCGCCTTTTTAAAAAAATTGTGAATATTTTTGCTTGCAATGTTATGAAGTGATCAATTAATGAAGATTGAATGATAAGCATGCTCATATCATTAAATTTTATTTTATCCATTAAAATTTATCTTTGAATCTTGTTATTTTTTATTCCTAAGTCCTTGCATGAGCCCTGCAAACTTTCTAGGAAGAAACCTCATCGAATTTGAAGCTAGAATTTAGGATATTTTCAAAATTTACAATTTAGTAGTGGTTTGAGGATGAATTTCAATCTTAGGAGGAGACCCAATTCATAGTGAGATAACATTTCATAATATCATAGTGTCATGCCCATAAATTCCACACAAAAACACACCAACTTTTTTTAAAAGGATAATAAGTCTAAGGTTTAATAGGTTAATAGTTGACTAAGATGAATGGTTGAAACTGAGAGGGTGAGGGTCAACTTGATTGTTGCAAAATAAAAGTTTGTGGATGAGTTGAAAGGACGGAACTAGTTCAACGCTAAGAGATGATCTACCTATTGAAATAACCTTCCTAGAACCAAGCCCTCCTCTGAACAATGTCTTCTACATCATGCAAGGAATAATTTATCTTAATTTATTTATCCAATGAAAAAAGCATGGAAATACAGATAATTTGATTACAATTTATTCTTTGACAAGGATTAACTACATTAATAACTTAAGCTAATAATAATTTTTAATAAAAGATTTATACATTTATTAAACCTTACTATTAGATTAACACTAATGATCTATAATTGAAGAATTTAATTACACTAGGCCAAAATAAATATAGCCAAGGTATATATATAATTAATAATTAAATCTATTAATCAACAAATATAATTATCATTGAATAATTATATTTATTGATAAATAGAATTATTAATAAAAGAAATTATTAATAGATAAACTATTAATAAATAAAACCATTAATAAAATTATTAATAAAAGGAATTTTTAATAAATACGACTATTAATAAAAGAGATTATTAATAATTAAAACTATTAATAATTAAAACTATTAATAATAAAATTATTAATAAAATTAAAAACAAATTAAAAAATTAATTAAATTATTAATAAATAACTAAATTGATTAATAACAAATTAAATTAATTTGAAAAAAAAAAAAAGTTAATTTTTATAGAACTACGTGAGTTCTTTTTCTAAAGTCCCTATGGACTTGGGGCGTGGGCCTTCCCCCCCCCCCACGTTGTCATGCGCAGGGGGTACCCTGCCATGGCAGGTACCTTCCTTGGGCATGGCAGCGCTTGGGAAGGGAAGGGGCCCAAGGGGAGTGGGGCCCACGGGTCCCCCCCCCCCTTCATAAATTTTTTGAAATTTTTTTTTTTAACAAGTTTTTTTTTTAAAACAATAAAGTTTTCCAACATGGGTTATATTTTTGCATAAGGCTTTTTTCTATTATATTCAATTTTTTTGAAATATATTTATATACACTTTTTTTTAAAAAAAAGGTCTTCAAGTAGTCCTTTTTGGGCTTCTTGGGTGGTGACCTAGATGGGTCCCACCCAAGCAGACTCATTTGTGGATGACTTGTTTGACTAATATATTAATTTATTTATTTTTTAAGGTTAGATTTACAAGTGGGATTGGGAAATCATAATTTATTAACTGTGGCATGAAAATGTATGGGAATTTTTTTCCCATACATTTTCCAGAGACTTGTAGGTCTCATTTTCACAACTTTTTGCTTTTCACTTATTTTTTTGACTTGCTTTGCTTTCATTAGATTACTTCTTTTTTTTTGTTTTCTTTTGTGTCTATGATGTTTAATAGTACTAGTCTTTTTGGAAGCATAAGGTAGGAAGAATTTTTTTTAATATCCTTTAGAGTTAACTATGATTTTAACACAAGCAAACTTTCTGAAAACTCATTCATAAAACTATCTAAAACATGCTTCAAGTACTAATTTCTTTCTTTCTCTATATGAGATCATGAATGTAATGTAAACTTGATTTTCTTTCTTTCATAGAGATCATCATCTTTACGTTTACAAGAATAGAATACATAATTCATTTTTCTATAGATGCCATTTTACAATGAACAAGATCATTTTCACTAAGTCTATTCCAAAGAGAAACTCAAGGAAACTAAAATACATTGTTACAAAAATTAAGGCAACAAGATCTTTATATTGGAATGAAAGGAACACATTTCCCATTACACCATTTAGTCCATAATACATTACAAGATCATTACCTTCCTACCACTTGATATCGGAAGAAAAACATAAATTCAATACAAATTTCATTTCAAGTTTCAACAACCCATTATTGAACAAGATGAACTATTACAAGGAGAAATGAGTTCTCCCATTCAAGACTCAAAAAAGAATTTAATACAAAGTTACAATTATACAATTCTTGGAGTGGTATCAAGTTTTCAATCCACACAATGCTATTGCTTCCATATGACATCAAGGAGTCCACTCCAAGAGCCTTTTCCACATGAACATAGCCTCAATAATCCTGCAAATAAAATTTATGAAAAAACCATGGGAAGCTCACCTCCCATCCTAGGCTTCTAAGAAGCCATCCTCAAGCTTGGGGAACCATAACATAGAAAAGGTTTCACACTCAACAACCACAATCACAATAACACAAAACCACATTTAAACTCCTATTCAAGGCTAAAACAAGAGTCTCCAAATGACTTATAAAATTAGGGTGAAGGTGGAACCAAACTCAGGGGGAGAAAGCACATTTCATAGAAATACAAGACAATCCTACTCTTGGCTTTCTCAACACACAATTTTCCACAAACTCTCAACCCAACAAAACCTCCTTATGACCCCCAAGGCTTCAAGCCACAAAATCCCTTATGACCCCCAAAAATAAATGGCTACATGGAGCCCATATATCCATGTTTCTTCCCTCTCCATAACAAGGAGAGACTCTACACCCATGGTTGTCCCAAAATTCCTTTCACCCCCAAGGCTACTCTTCCCTCCCAAGGGTGAGTGTGGCCTTGAGAAAACTCCCTTAACAATACAAAAAAACAAGAAATCTTCAAGAGCAACAAAGCTTTACATTAACATAACAAAGAAATCATACACTTCAACAATCTCAAGAATTCACATAAAAACTTCTCACATACAATAACAAGATTCACAAACAATAAGCACATAATAACACAAAACTAGTTTCTCCATGCAAGAATGAAAATATTCTTGAGAGCTCATTCACATGAAAACATAACAAGTAGAAATATGAATGCCACCAACCTAGAATCCAAGCTTAAGGAAGAAAGTTGATGAAGAGCCTCCTCTAGGCCTCCCTTCTCCAAACTAGCAAAGTCTCCCAATTCTAGAGAGTGGGTGTCAACCCAATTCTTCCCCCAAAATTCTTACTAAAAGAGGTCCCCCACCAAACCCCCAACTAACCCTCATTAATAGGCATGGCTCATGGAGATTTTCCATCCATCCTTGTCTCCCCTCATAAATGATATGGAGACCAAGAATGGGGAAAGAGGAATGGGCTTGTCCTAATTTGCCAACCCTCCATTTTTTAAACTTCACTTGAGAGGTACTTTTGAAGGACCATAAATGAGTTATGGGCTCAATATTGACTAAAATTTAACACCCAAACCAAGATACATCAAGTGGGGTGACTAAAAAAGACCCTAACTACACCCTAGGGGCTCACTTAACCTCCCTAAAATTCACTTGAAATTTGAATTCGGGTTCAACATGATTTGACTTACTCTAAGGCTTCCTAACCAAAGGTTTACATAGGGATCCTAAAGGGGTATCATCCTAGGTTGGTGGGAATCCAATCCCCAAGTAGACATGTCATGTCCACAAGTACACACACATGTGTCAAGTGACACAAACAAGAAAGACACATCACAAGCCATGTGGCATATCCACTTGGGCATGTACAACATAAATTACATTAACAATTTACATATAAATTAAATACATTCATGCACATTACTTTCATGAATTAAATATAGTACAATGAGTTTTTTGCCTCTCACTAGAAGCAACCTTGGCTCGAACTAATTAACACATAATTCTATGCTCTGGTTCCCCGAATTTACCATGGTCTAATTCCCTACACGCTAAAGTCCAACATCAGTAGTCCAAGGAAATAAATACATGTAAATTCATAATGTTAATGATCTAGATAATTCATTTGAAATATCATAATTCACATGGCATAATCATTCATCTATAACATACATACAACTCATCATGAAATACATAATTCATCACTAAATTAAGCTTATAAGATAATCATTGCATATATAATTCAATTGCAATTAAATATCATCATGACATCGTAATCATTCACTTAATCACACATAAAGGTTCCAAATAGATATCCCAGTTTTCATCAAAATAACATAACTGAAAGTGCATCTAACCTCTAAGGTGATAAAACCATAATATAAAGTATTAGTAAATCCATAGAGCATCAAAATATAATCATCAAATAAGTCTATCTTGAATACAGAAACTGAATGGCTATGAAAGGCTCGGGGTGAGGCCTCACATCCTCCCCCCTAAGCATGAACTTCCTCCTAGAGTTCATTAAAAAGATGGGGATACTATGCTCTCATCTATGTTGCATCCTCCCATGATGTCATAACCTCATCATAGCAATCCCACTGGACCCTAACCTAGTCTAGCTCTCGGCCTCGAAGTGCTAGCATCCAACGCGCCAAAATGTAGATGGGCTCCAAAGCCAACTGACCATCTGACTCCACCTACAAGGCATCCCAATCTATGATATGATTCTCATCAAAAATATACTTCCTCAACATAGACACATGAAAGACATCATGGATGTGTGACAGGCTCGATGGCAAAGCAAGATGATAGGCGACAGGACCTATCCGCTCAAGTATCTCAAAAGAACCAGCAAATCTAGGTGCAAGCTTAGAGCTCTTTCCAAATCAAATTGGACTCTTATGATGTCACACTCTCAGAAAGACTCTATCTCCAACCTGATAACTACGATCTTTCCTCTTGGCATCTACATACTTTTTATGTCTATCTTGTACCTCCTTCAAATGCTATCTAATCAAGGTCACCTACTGCTCCAACTCTCACACTAACTCAGGACCTAAAGCAACTCTATCCTCAATGTGGTCCCAACTCAATGGTGTTATGCATGGTCTACCATATAATGCCTGATAGGGAGGCATACCTAGAGAAGTGTGATGCCCATTATTGTAGGCAAACTCCACCAAATGAAGGTATTCCTCCCACCTAGTCTGATGATCTATGACATACATATGGAGCATATCCTCCAATGCCTAAATTACCCTCTCTATCTATCCATCAATCTCTGGGTGATAAGCGGTGCTAAAATTGAGCTTAGTGCCCAACGTTGTCTGTAATCCTCTCCAAAAAGATGATGTGAAGAGAGAATCCCGATTTGAAATAATCTTACGAGGTATGCCATGAAGTCTAACAATATCCTGCAAAAAGACCTATGCTACTACTAGGGCTGTAAAAGTAGCCCGAATGGGTGAGAAGTGGGCTACCTTGGTCATCTTGTCAACTGTCACCATGATGGCATCATGGCATCGATATGACATAGGGAGACCAATGATGAAGTCCATGGAAATAACATCCCACTTCCACTCTAGCATCTCATGAGGCTGAAGCAAACCACCGGGGTGACGATGCTCTACCTTAACCCTTTGACACTCAAGACATCATGCCACTATCTCAACTATGTTCTATCTCATTCCTGGCCAATGATATAACTACCTCAAATCTGCATGCATCTTCTTGACTCTAGGATGTGCTACATAAGGGGCCCTATGAGCCTCTAGCATGATGAAAACTTGCAAGTCTCTAGAGGATGGGACATAAATGCATCCTCTATGGTGTAAAAGCCCATCAGAATCTAGGGAATATCTTGAATATTTATCTCCAAGAGTACTCTGAGACCGAATAATCTAACTAACCTCTGCATACCAAACATCCTCATGCAAGTGATGTAATATCTGATCTCTCAAATCTATACCTACCATCATAGAGTAGGCCCCATGAAGTCTCCTACTCAAAGCATCAGCAACCACATTCCCTTTCCCTTTGATGTAGTGGACATCAAAATCATACTCACATAGGAATTCCATCCACCTACGCTGACATGCATTTAGGTTCTGTTGGTGCTCAAAAACACTGGACCATTTTGAGGCTAACTGACAGGTACACACTAATACCTCTGCAATTCTGGCTTAATCAAGCCAGGGCTGGTAGGCCTAAATTCACTTTAAACTATCAAATTCTCTATGTTGCACAACTGCATACATAAATAAACAAAGTTCCTCCCAAGGTGATGAATGATCCTTGGAGGAAAGAAATAAATCCTCTAATAATCTCTATTATATAAATCTTGACTAAAGTGGATTAAACTAAGGACTCAAAAGTAATATTTTGAAATAATGATTATATAATCTACAAACCACAAATGAATCAAATGACAATTTCCAAATTATAGTTAGATCAGTGCCTTCTAAATACTTGGGCTATATAGTCATAAAAATTTCAATCCTACGTACAATCAGAGATGGTTTTAAGGTAACTCACTCCTGTAAAGAGAGACCATCACCCTACAAGCTTCTATTGAAACAAAATTTATAACAATTTATACAATAGGTCCTAAGATTTTTAACTCAACTTAAGAGCCCGAAGGAAACAGTAACAGGTTCCCAAACCATGCTACCATTATTCAAATTGTACAAATTAGTCATAAATGAATGCATCAAATAGAAAAACACAGTAGGATACCCTGGTTCATAGAGTAATCTGAAAGACTAATTGAAAACATATAACTTATAACCACAAATAAAAAAGAAGAGCACTTATCTTTATTAATGTTGAAAAAAATAGTACATTAGAGTTCATATTGTAGTTTTGATCAAATTATATCCTATGAAAATATATCTTTTTTTGTATTCCCTCTCTTTACATGTTACATTATGCATATATACATGTTTGAGTGGCTTTCACACCTCTTTAGGGTGAAAAGACACACCCTTATTACAAATTGTTTTGAAAAAATGATAAACTAACTAAAAAATAACTACCTAACTTTCGGATTTGGGCTTGGTTGAAAAACCAAAACACCTAGTGGAAAGCTAAGATTTTTATGGGAGATAGGAAATTTGATTTCCCAAATTGGATCTTTTTTAGATTTTTAAAATTTGACCATCTTCTGCCTCTGTCGACATCATCTTTGCAGCAGGTTGAAATTCCAACATTTTCTGAAGGCTTTGATCATAGAATTTTGATTATTCTTGTCACAGAGGTTCCTTCCATAATATCTCAAATTTTTAATTGAAAATTAATATAATATTTTATCCCATTTCATGTACTCCATCATTAATTATTTGGCATGTAAATTAGGAGGCCATTTTTTAGGGTTTTATCACTATATATGACTCCAAATTTTGCCCAAAATTTAGAGCTCCAATAGGTTCGATTGAGAGATGTATTATAAGCTCTGATGATCTAAATGGAGCTCAAACCAATGACCCAAAAGATAATGCCACCATCTCACTAAGGCATGAACCACTGCAGCTAACTCAAGGTCATGAGTGGGATAATTGAGCTCGTGAGTCTTAAGTTTCCTAGACTCATATGCAATGGCTTGCCCATTCTGCATAAGAACTACTCCCAAACCATCTAAGGAAGCATCCTTGCATACAACAAAATCTATTGAAGGATCAAGCACTGCTAAGATAGGAGCATTGGTAAGTGCCTTCTTGAGTTCTTGAAAATCCTTCTTGTACTTCTAGGTCCACTCAAATTTCTTTCCCTTACGCTAAAGAGAAGTGATGGGATGAGCCACTCTAGAAAAACCCTCTACAAAATGCCTATAGTAACTTGCCAAACCCATAAAACTTCTAACCTCAGTCACTAAAGTAGGTGCAGGCCAATCCATGATGGCTCTAATCTTAGATGGATCTACTGAGATTCCATCTCCTGAAATAACATGCCCAAGGTAATGAATCTATGTCCTATAGAAAGCACATTTGGACAAATTGCCATACAACTAATAATCTCTAAGACACTGCAATACCTCTCTCAAGTGCTCTTCATGCTCATCTTCATCCCATGAATAAATCAATATATCATCAAGGAACACTACTACAAACTTATCAAGGAAAGTGTGGAATACCCCATTCATAAGGCTCATGAAAACTATTGGATCATTAGTGAGTCCAAAAGGTACAACTGTGAACTCATAATGCCCATATCTAGTACAAAATGTAATCTTAGGGATATCGCTATCAATAATCTATAACTAGTGGTAACCTAACTTAAGATCAATCTTGGAAAACACTGTAGCACCCTTAAGCTGGTCAAATAAATCATCAATCCTAGGGAGTGGATACCGATTCTTGATGGTAAGCTTATTAAGCTATCAATAATCCATACATAACCGCAAGGATCCATCCTTCTTCTTAATGAAGATAACAGATGCACCCCAAGGTGAAACACTAGGATGAATGTGACCCTTCTCTAAAAGTTCCTCTGACTGAATCTTGATCTCATTAAGCTCATTAGTGGTCATCCTGTAAGATGCCCTCGAAACTGGTGCAGCTCCTGGCACAAGATCAATATGGAAGTCTACTTCTCTACGAGGAGGCATGCCTGGAAGCTCAGTAGGAAACACATCTGCAAACTTTTGAAGTATAGGATAATCATCAAGAGATGGTTTCCCTTCCTCCTCATCCTCTCTATCACTGATAGTAATAGCAAAAAGATGACATCCCTTTCACATACTCCACTTAAGCTGCATGGCTGAGATCATACGAAGAGAGATGCCTCTCTGAATCCCACAAATCACAATGGGTGTACCATGATCATCAAGGCACTCAATCCTCTTGTTTTGACAATCTAACTTAGCTCTGTGGGCATAAAGCCAATCCATGCCAAGTACTATGTCATAAGAACCAAGAGGTGTGATTCGAAGATCCACAATAGTGATGAAATCTGTAGTACCCTATCCCTAGTCCAATTTTATAAATGTTATGATTATTTTAGGATGAAAGATTATATGTTAGGAAATCATTGATACTAACCCCATACTTGCATGTGTATGGTGTTTATGTATGCTTTTTTCTTTTTTTTTCTTGATGTGGTTGAGGGACAGAGTCGTAGTTACTTGCTTGCGAGATACACATGATCAGCCAATTCTTGCCATTGTCTGTTATATCTCTATACATATATGCACATGCTTGTCTCTTATGCAAGTTTGCAGGTACCGGGCATCGAATTCCCTAAATTGTCAGGATGAGTGTGCCCTATCGCTAATCTCAATGGTAAAAGAGGGGAGATAACACGGGTCCAAATCCTAACCTAAGCCATATTATTGTCCTGAAATAGTGGACAAGATTCTAGTATTCCTACCCTTTCTAAACTCATCTAGTTGATGTGAGTTTATATCCCTATTCTTGTGTATGAATGTGGGTCCTTAGGTCCTTGTGATACTTTCGATTTTGGTGCTTGGCGTGTTTTCTATAATTAGATTATTTAATTTGATTTAATAGTTTAATTTTTAATAAATGGAATATTTGTTATTTTTAGCCATGTGAGATTATTTAATTTATTAGAAATTAATTATATGCAATTACTAAGTGTAGTTGAAATATTTAATTAATGAGAATTAATTAAATATCTTCACCTTTGAAATATTTAATCATGAAAATTAACTTTTGTTCAATTAAAATGTATTTATTAAATTAAGGGTTAATTTAGCATGTGTTAATTATGTCAAACTAAATATTCTAATTTTTAATTATTTAAATGCATTAAGTTGCACATTCATAATTGAATGAAATTGAATTGATGATTTAAGTTAAAGTTTGGTTATGTGCTTTCAACAAAAGTCAAAGTGGAGAGGAGACTCTAGTTCAACTGAAACTGAACTGTAAACTAAAATTTGTTTTCATGCAAAGCCTCTTGGAGTCAAGTTCGAACTCATGCATGTGAAAGGAGGTTCCTTTATGTATTGAAAGTGTTAGCCATTATTCAATTACACAGTTTTGGAGGAGAAATTTGGAGATAGGTTTTGGAAAAGAACTCTTTGAAAAGCTTGGATTTTATTTCTTCGTTCTGGACATCGTCGAATCTGTATAATTTTATTTGAGGTAGGTTTTGATTTATTATGGTTATTTCATTTTGGATCTCTATAGGAAAATAGAGTGTGTCTTCCTCGTGCCTGTTGGATCTAAATGTTTGTGTAGTTTTGAACGTTTATTGCAATTTGATTTGAATATTTTCGGCTATTTGTTATGAAAGTTATGAAGGTTTGAGAAATCTGTAGAAGGATTAACAAAAAACCTAATCAGAGTAGGGTTTTGATCTTTGTTGAAGATTGGTATAGTCAATATATATGTTAAGAGAATTTCATATGTGTGGTATATATATATATATATATATATATATATATATATATATATATATATATATATATATATATATATATATATATATATATATATATATATGTTGTGTATAATATATATGTATATATATATTTTATACTAGTTTATTCTGTAAAATCAAACTTAAATTGGAATTGATTGAATATTGATTTGGGTTTTAAAATATTTATATATATATATATATATATATATATATATATATATATATATATATATATATATATATATATAAAAGTTGAGATATTTGATAATATATATTAATTAAAAAGAGAGAGAGAAATTGTAAAGTTTTAAAATAAAATGTAAAAGCAAAATTTAATAAAGGTTTGGAGGGGCTTTTAACCCCCCCCCCCAAACCTTGCCCACAGTGCCCGAGGGCTGCCGTGCGGCAGTACCCAAGGGTACTGTCGCACGATAATCCTGTAGGGGGATGTCGTGTGGCAGTACCTAAGGTACTGTCGCACGACAATCCTGCAGGGGGCTGTCGTGCAATAGTACCTGTAGGGTACTGTCACACAGTACTGGTGCGGTAGTTATGTTATATTGTTTTGTTATTTAAAACAATTTTATTTTATTTTTGTAAATTATTTTGTTATTAAATTAATGTATTAAATTAGTTTAGTTTTAATATTTGTTAGTTTGTTTTCATTTATTATTATATGAATTAATTTAATTAGCATAGTTTATTTTTTGTCTAATTCATTTATTATTATTTGAAATTAATCTTTAGTTAAGACTTTTTTTTATGTAATTCATATTAATTATAATTTAGGTTAAATTGATTTATTTTATTTTTTTAGAGTATTGTTGGGAAATAAAGTTTTAAAATATAGGAAACATGGTATTGCCTATGAATTACAGATGTATTTTGTTTTGTATATTTATATACATAGACGATTTTCTAAGATAATTTTAGTTCTTTTGTTTGGTATAATTGAATGTTTATCATATTGGAAATCTTGTAATAGAGATTGGTTTGTTTTTTCAACTGGTTGTTTTCAATGTTTAGTAAGTTTTCCCATGTGCATTCTTTGGTAAACATGGTTTATCACTATGAATTTAGTTATTTTGGGCAATGTCTTAATTTGTTCATTAGAGGGTATAGTTGACTTTTGGGATGTAAACTAGAGGCGGGCTTATCAGGTGTTTTGCAATTGTATCTTTTGTTTGCCTAGCTTACTCTGATAGGTTGTTTGAGTTGTTCTAACCCTGGGTGGGTTGTTTTTGGTGATTTCGGGTCTTGCATAATGGATCTAGTTGTTGAAATTCATGAGTCATGTTAACTCAGAGTTCATATTGATCTTGTGAAACCCTAGGTAGGTCATCTAAGTGTATAACAGGAAGTGGCTTGTAATTGGTGCCGGAGCCCGGAAGTGGCTACCAGGAGATCCTATTACAAGTAGCTTAATAAGTGATAATTAATAAACATTGGGAATTTAAAATGAACCTAATAAGATATTATGTGCCTCACCCATGCCTGAGTTCCTATTTGAGTATGACTAGGATGGGAATGAGAAGATGTTTTTCGCCTTTGTCGACTGGATATGGCATAGTTAGTACCTTGTCTACACGAGAGGTTACTAAAACCACATAGAGTCACCAGTGCGCCAGGGTCTAAAGAGACTACCAAGATAACCTTAGATTTGGCTCGTGTGATGACACTTCCTTTATGCATCTTAGGTTTCCTATGTGTGTTGGTTGCCTCTGGTTGTGTATGTTTTACCTTGTTGTACTTATTGTACCTTTGAGTTAGAAGCTTTCAGGACCTCTTCCTTGATTGTTGTTGTTGTTGTTGTTTGTTATTCGAGTGGGTTCTTATGTTATCTCCTTAGCATGGTGGGAGTGGACTGTTTAGGTACACGAGGTTGGGTGGTAGTGATTCTTTTACCATTTGAGATTCTGACGTTCATGCATCAAGGCTGGATGATCCATGTGGCAGTTGTTCTTTCTTGATCTTCATTGGTGAAGATGTGTTCTTGTTCTTCATCCTTTTTGTGATCTTGTATCCGTAAATCAGATATTCAGAGATGTCATGATGTACTTCTTTTTTAGTTATTATATTACATACCCTATGACATGTGTAGTGGATGCAGATTATCTTTCAAATGTATTCTTAGGTTTCATTATTATAACTTATCTAAATTAATTTACTCTTTCATAATCTACGTCAAGGAACCCTTGAGAGTTGTAACCTATGAAATTTGTTTATTGTTGTGCTTTGCTTCCGCATTGTGAAACTTGATGTTGTTGATTGTTAACTTTTTTTAAAAAAATATTTTGCAAACTTAGATGCATGTTTAGGTTAAGTTCTCCTAGGTTCCCTGGTGGGGCATTACAAAATCACCAATCTATACCTAGCTATCCTTCACTAAAGAGTTGATTGACACTCTAGACCCTAATGCTAACTCCACTTCCCAACTAACTTCCTATCTAGCTGCCACAAGCCCGCAACGCTCCACAACAAATGGAGATATAAAAGAATCGGTAGCACCAGAATCAAACAATATGGTAACACTAATACCACTGATCATACATGTAACCTCTATCACTATGGCTTGGTGCTCGACCTAGCATTTATTTACCACTGTAAAAACCCTGTGAGACTTTCCAAAGTCTCCTAGTGTAGGCTCTGATGCTACCATATGTTGACTGCCTGACATCTGACCCTATAGAAAATCATGAGCTAAGTTCCCCATGGCACCACATGCATAGCAAGGACCACATGTGAAAGTCTGAACTCCTTGTGGCCTCGAGAAATTTTGTCCTCTAATCCTACTAGAACCTCTAAAACCACCCTGAGAGGACTGTTGAGTCCGTGCTGGGGGTGCATCTGTATACTGTTGTCACTGATCCTTCCTCTGTCCCTATGCCTACCATTTTTTGGGCTTAGAGCCCTATTGTCCCTATGGTGGATTCTATTTCTGATTTTTTTGGGTCTACTATTGTGGGTTCTTATTAAAAGACCCCGAGGAATACCTGTTGTTATTCTTCAAGTGACTCTTCTAGTGCCCCTATGATTGTGATGTGGAGTTATAGTTCTAAGACCTATCACGAGCATCTCTAAACTTACCCCAAATCTCTCATGCAACCAAATCCATCTCAACTGCCTCACGAAGGGTTCCTAGAGAGGTCATGCAAACCTGTCCTGATATCCAATCATTGGGTCCCTTAACAAAATAGTTGACTCATAGCTTTTCATCCTTCATGTAGTCTACATAAGGTAACAACTCAATGAATCTAGTCTCATACTATAGCACTGTGAATCCCCTCTGTTGGAGCTCATGGAACTCATCAATACACCTTTGTCTATAGTACTCTAATAGGTACATGTCTCTAAACCTTTCTAAGAAGGTCTCCCAAGTCATGGTATCCATAGTGGTGTTGTTCTTAAATTCTTCATGTTTCCACCATGTGGAAGCACCTCCTCTCAAAAGGAGTACTGCAAAATGAGCCTTGACATTGCTATCATACTGACACAACCTAAAGCACCTATCCAAGCACAAAAGCCATGCCTTGGCATCTGTACCCTCTATAGAACCATAATACAAAGGTGGTTGTAACTAAAGGAGATCTCTAATATGGTCCCCAGCATCACGGGGTGCCCTCTGAACAACTCCAGGTGGTGGTTCTGATATGTGAACCGATTCCACCTCATGTGCCCCCTGCCCTTCCTCACGATCTCATGGAGGGCTCCTAGTCCTCTCTCTGACCTCTGATCTATGTCCTCTAGAAAACTAGTGCTCTGACTAAGGAATAATGGGAGGCAACCTTTCCTGTATAACCCTGATGAGGTTTTGTAAGGATTACAAGACCTCCTAATTAGGATCAGGTGGTGGTGGTGGTGGTGGCTAATTAACTATTGATATCTCAACCCTTTGTTCAACTTACTCATGACCTGAGGGGGCTCGCCTAGCTCCTCATCCTCTAATATGTCTTTGAGCTTGACGCATAAGGGGAGGCATCCTAACAATTTCAAAAGGGTTAAAGTTAGCTAAGAAATGTAATGGGTTTAGGTTCCAATGTTGAAAAACTAGCTCTGATACCAAGTTGTCATGCCCATAAATGAACATGATTTCAAGGAGGAATTTGTAAATGTTGGTTGGGTTGAATAGTTTCATAAGTTAACAAAGTTTAATACAAACATATCCTTGTAATTTTCTTTTACTCTAGAGGATGACATGGCCATGATAAAGGGGTTGTGGGTGTGTGAATCAACATGATCACCATAGCATAATTTTTAGGTTTTTCATCTAATGGTGAGGACTATATGGCATTTCATGATGTAGTGTCTACAATAGAAAAATTTATTAGGCCAGGGTATGGACCCTTAGAAACCTCTAAGAAGGAGACAAAAAGAATATCATTACTTAATAAAGGGTGGTGACAACAACCCATATCATCAAATATTTCACCTATGAGGGTAGATTATCAAACTTAAATTATAATCACTTCAAATTCTTAAGTCACCTCAAGCATGGGAGGATTATCAGTCCCTAATTATCTAGCACATTTCCCCACTTAGATGGTAGAAGAAGCATAGACAGTAAAGATACCCTAGTATCCCATCACTATCTTATAATATTGTTGGTAAAAATTATTTTAGGAATTTATTTTCCTCAGATGAGTTGGAAAGAGTTTCTTTAGGTAAACAAGGTTAAACATCTAAATTTAGGGCTTGGAGGAAGCATATTTAGGCTTATATGGGAGATTAGTAAAAGGAAAAGTATCTCAAAAAAGGAAATTATATAGCTCCTTGGAGGACGAAAAAAATCAGGCTCTGATTCTGAGACAAAATCCACTAAGAATGAATATGCAGAAGTTAAACTACACCTCTTGGAGCCAAAAATCAAAGTCATAAATTAACCCAAACTCCTATTATCTCATCCCATGTCAAAAGTGTTAACAAATCTCCCTATGTAAAAATAGAGGAAGGTAATGGGAAGTTTGAAGAAAACAAAAAATTAAATTAAATAGTATAAGAAGTCCCTAATTTGGGCTCTTTCAAGGAACATCCTATAAAAGAATATATTACTCTCCCATTAAAGGGAAGAAGGATTCCCCAAGAAGGAGGAGAAGTAAGAGAATCCATCCCCCACTTCCTCTAAGAAAAAAAATAAAAACATCATCTTGAGAATTTATAAACCCAAGAAAGTAGAACCACAACCTAAGCTAGTGAAGGAACTCTCTCCTAAAATAGCAAAGAAAAGAAAGGCCAAAACTTCACTACCCACTCCATCACCAAAATGGCTAACTTATTATGCTCCCATTGATAACATAAATCAAAAGAAAAATATTAAACCTTCTAAATTTTACCCGTGGTAGCGAAATCACTATTGGCATCTCTAGTTTCACACATATTTTCTAGGTCAGGGGTTCTAGATACTACTAATATATAGAAGAATTAAAATCAAATAATTTTATTAAACAAACAACCAGAAGATCTCATATGTTGAAAAATAATGTAGAAAAGAAAAAGAAAAATAAATTCCAACCTATGGTAGACATTCCTTTTGAACCTAGTAGAGATATTTATTACACCAAAACAAAAGAAACATGTCTATAATTAGTATCAAAAGAGGCACAATATGTAGAAGGGGTATATGGTATGGAATAGGTAAAAGATGAATAAGAGGAAAGGAAGAAGAGGAAGCCAAAGATGAAGATGAAGATGAAGAGGAGGTAGATGATGAGTAAGAGGCACAAGATAAGGATAAATTATTGAATAGGGTATGCCATAAATAATGGAAAAGGAGAAGGTAGAAATGGTGTCAAAGGAAGGAGATGTAATTAACTTGAGGTTGAAGTTATAAATGTAGATGATACTAATTTGGACTGTTTAGATGAAATGGTTGCTAAGGAAGATGTTAGTATTATTGATCATATCACTAATACAATTTGTGAACAAGATGTTCTACCACATACTATTACATTATCTTAGCCTATGTAATGCCCCGCCAAGGAACCCATGAGAACTTAACCTAAACATGATTCTAAGTTTGCAGAATAAATTTTTTTTAAGTTAACATACAAGATAAACATCAATGTAGAAGAAATAACCATTTACTCACATAAAAACATAACCAACATAGGTTACAACTCTCAAGGGTTCCTCGATGAAGATTACGTTAACATTAATTAATTAAAATAGATTATGTACAATTACAAAACTCATATAAACAAATGAAAGATAAATGCAACATCACACATCAAATGACATAAATACAACTGGTACCATGAGGTATCCACAAATCTACATCCACTACACACGTCGTAGGGTATGTAATACAATAATCGAAAAGAAGAACACATGATATCTCTGAATAACTAATACAAGGATATATGATCGCAAGAAGAAGAAGAAGAGCACAACTCCATCAAAGAATATCAAGAAGGAACAACTGCGATAGGGATCATCCATCACTAGTACACAAACGTCAGAATCTCAAATGGTAAAAGAATCACTACCACCTGATCTCGTGAACCTAAATGGTCCACTCCCACCATGCTGAGGAGATAACAATAGATCCCACTCAGATAATATACATCAAATAGATCAAGCTAAGGAAAGGATCCTGAAAGCTCTCTAACTCAAGGTGATAAGTAATAATTCCATGAAAGACTTACTATTCCAGAGGCAATCGACACATGTAGGATAACTAGACTATGCATATGAAGGTGTCATCATGTATGTCTAACCCTTGAGTCTCATCCTGGTAATCTCTCTAGATCCCGACACTCAAGTGACCATACATGGTGTCAATGACCTCTCGTACAGACGAAGTCATCAACTATGCCAACTCATCCCTTAAAAGGGGGCTAGTCATCTTCTCCATTCCCACCTTAGTTTGTACTAGCACTAAGTCAGGGCAAGGAAACCATATCTTATTAGGTTCATTTTAAATCTCTCAATGTTATATTTAGTTATCACTTGATTAAGATACTTAACAATAAGTGATCCTGGCAGCCACTTGTGGGCCCTGATGCTTATTGCAAGCCACCTCCTACTACATATCTAGGTAAACTACCCTAGGCTCACAGATCTCACATAGATCACAAGATGATAATAGTGTCCCTCAAGATTACTCCGAAAAATAATAGGAACACACTAGTTCTCACATAACCATAATATCACAAAACACTCTCAAAGTGTTCACAAAATAATATATACACATGATCCCTTGGATCAGACATAAAAGTCAATATCATACTCTCCTCTATAGAATATGAAGTAAAACTCAATACAACATGATCCCAAAAAGTCAAGACAGGGATGATAATCAGAATAAACACACACATCAAAACATAGTACTGAAAGCAAGAACAACTAACACAACCCCTGGCCTCTATCTTCCCTCTAGGTCTTCTAGTATCCTGAAAATACAACAAGCAAAAGAAGACACTCCAAGCACAAAGAAGACACATTTGCACCATAGAAGATTAAAATCTAACCTTAAGCATTTAGATTCCATAATGAACACAACAGAATCCACATGTAGAAACACATAAATCTGTTTAAGAGATACTTAACACATACACTATAGTAACGCAAAAATTAAAGAATATTCTCTATATTCATCCTACAGATTCAACATAATGAAAAACACCCAATTTCAATAGAAACATAACACTGGTAAAATACATGTTGCCAATAAGAACATTTGAAACAACTCTCAAATTAAATTCCTATATAGAAGACATAATATCGCCCAATTACTCCATGCAAACATAAAACTAACTCTTAAACAAACATACTATAATGAACCTATATTTTATATTCAAACATAAAATATACGCTTACTACAATGTTTGCACTTGCAAAAATCCCTAACTATATAAGCCAAGTTTAATAACTTCACAACAACCTTAACATAAAGCTTCCTAAATGATTTCAAATAATAAAGCAATATATTAGGAAAAAATTAATTAAACATCATACAAGTAAACTACATCATAGCCCCCATATTTTATATTCAAAACATAAATATAAGTGATTTATATTACAAACCACAAAATCCATGCATTTAAATTAAACATAACAAAATAAAGATTCAACTTTGTTAAATATGGAAGAAGCGAATATTTTAAATAATAACATTTAAATTAAATAACAAATTTATTAAGAAAAATTGAAGATTAATAATAAATATTTAAATTTAATTACCAATTTACAAACAAACAAAACATACTATATAAAAAAAAAAAATTATTTTATTTAGAAATATTTAAATTCACTAAACTAAACTAAATTAAAAATTAAATTAAACAACATAATTTATAGCAAATGAAGGGATGGGGGAGCGGGCCCCACGCGCCCTCCCTCATACCCTACGCTTTAGGTGCACACCCCACCCTAGGCAGGGGTACTACCACGACAATACCCACTGTCTTGGCAATGAGGTACTATCGTGGCAGTACCTGCTGCTGTGATGGTAGTACCTGTGATGGGGGTTGGGGGGTGTGGTGGCCCCCGCCCCCAAAACAACTTTCAAAAAAAAATTAAAAAATTTTCTTTTATATATTTTTTTTAATAAAAGAACAAATACCATAGCGATTCCCAAATAAATTTTTTTTAACTTTTTTTTTTTTTTTAATAAAGCTAATATATATTTCTTTTATAGGAAGGATTTTTTTAAAAAATAGAAAATATTTCCAAAAATGGAAATGAAAGTATAAAGGTGACTTTTTCCAGAAATGGAAATATTAGGATTTTTACACACACAATCCAAATCTTGTCTTTTATGTAATCTATCTTTTTCATTTTTTTGAGGATTATATTCCTAAATTACTAATGTAATTTTCCATTGTAAGCCTTTTTCCTCTACTGTGGTAATTTGTTTTTTTTTTACTATGTTTTTTAACAGAGTAATATTTTTTTTCCAGAATGATGAATTTTCACTCAAATTGGGTTTTTGTCAACAACCCAATAATTTAATTTAACCACACTATAGTACAAACTATATCAAGATTATTTTTTTCATTTTCTAGGAATTCTAGGATGTATTTTCTCTCCAAATTTCGACAGCATAACCCTACTATGCCAAGTATATATAAAAATATGAAATAGAAAATCTATAAGTTTTCTAAACCCCCAAATTGAAAGCATAAACAAAAATAGATCTATATCTATAAATCAAATCAAGCATAGTAAATTACTAAAAAATTATATAGATGAATCCACTGAAAGGTTCCTCAAACCCCTACCTCAATTCCAATGCTAGAAACTGAAATAGAATGCCTATAGAATGCTGAAACTCCCAGATCTGACAACAGAAAAGCTCAATCTTGTAGATCTGAATCACAGTGCATGCAAAACCAAATTCCAGATGCAAGCAATCTTCACCTAGAAATTCAAGCACACACATAAAAGCTCAAGAACACAAAAAAATGTCATACATTCTCCAATAGCTCTCCACAAATCCTCAATAACCTAATTTTTTTCCTTCAAAATGAATGCTAATTTCCCCCTAATAGGGATTCAACTCCACCATTCATGCAAACTCTAGGTGACTCACAATTCAACTCCTAATCAAACTCCCACTCTTAAGTTGAAAGAAAATACTAATTAATAATTAAAAATATATTTAATTGTGCACAACTCAACTTAGACTCCTAAAGACAAGTTGTCACCTTTTTCAAACAAACCACTTTCAAACTCAATAAAGCACATGTTATTATTAAAATCTATTATTAAATATTTTAATATTCCAAACATCATTAAATCATGCAATTTAATAATTTAATATATATTGAACAATATTAATCCTATTTTCACATAATTAATTAATTAAAACCAAATATCCTAATATTTGATTTTTTTATTAATTAATAATCACACAAAAACATAGGAATTAAATTTAATATTATTTTCTAACTAAATATTAATTTCCATGACTATAGAAAATCACATACTCAAAAAGAAATAAATCAAGTTCATCATATAAGACAAACAAACTCAAGGAAGGGATCCACGAACTTTGTCAACCTAACAAATTCAGGTAGGGTAGTCAAATCGATACTTGTCGAATCCTAGGATAATTAGGCTTAGGTTAGGGTTTTGAATCCATGTTATCTCCCCTCTCTTACCATTTGAGACATTGTGATAGGGCACGCTCATCCTAACAATTCAGGGAAGACGATGCCTGGTACCTGTGATCCTGCATACAAAACCCGCATGTACATACATATATAATTATATCACAGACAATGGCGAGGATCAGCTGACCATGTGGATCTTGCAAGCAAGTAACTACGACTCAGTCCCTCAACCACATCAAGCATGTCAAAAAGAGATATAAAACAAGCACATCAACCATATACATGCAAGTATGGGGTTAGTAAAAACATAAGCATCAATAATTTCCTAACATATAATCTATCATCCTAAAGTAATCATAACATTTATAAAATTGGACTAAGGGTAGGGGTACTACAACCTACCTTGGCATTGAATTTATGGAAGAAACTTAAGTACTTACAACTATGAGAAGCCAAACGGGCAAAAGAAAAGGAATAAATGTAGCTTATTTTCGATGAGCAACTCCAAGTGAAGGAGACCAAAATAAAAATATTAAGAGGAAAGATAGACCATAATGACTTTATGGTTTCCCAAGTCATTAAGTTTAGACCACCTGCTAAGGTAGACACCCTCTTCCTTAAAAAGAAATTATTGAGTTTCTAGTTTATGGTAACTTACCTCACTCATTGCTTACTCCAAAAGACTATTTTGATATCTTCTAGAATTTCACATTTGAAATGTAAAATGCTTTGTGTGATTTTTTTAGATGCCTAAAACTACCCCATGTGAATTCATTAATTCATATTAACCAATTACCCTTCTAGGCATTATAATTATTTAAATTAAATTAAATTATTTATTATTTCCCTATTAATATAATAAATTTAAATTATTACTACTAAATTTTTTATGTTACTACGAAAATGGTGCGCTCTTCTCTGCATTCATGATTCACTTTTCGACAAAAGCCTAGTTATCAAGGGCAACCTAGCATTCCATTTCCTTTTGCACAGTCACCTCACTTGATGCATAGATATGTTTCTTTATAAAAACTAAGTATGTATCAGGCTTCCCTTCTTCGCTGTGATATCCAGTTAAGGTTCCACCTAGGTTCTTGGAGAAGGAAACATACTGTATTAACTCTAATCCTCAGTGGATCCCAGCATATAAGCAAAATGCAAGAAGGGAAAAACATGTGGCTCTTCACAACAATCACTCTCGAGCATTTAATAATTTCTCCCCTCCTCTCCCTTTGAGGAATAGTTTCGCTAGTCTATGGTTGGAAGATTCAAATTTAGATCTACCTCATTCTCAAGGTCATGCTCTTCCTGCAGAGAAATTCTTGAAGAACCATAGTTTATATTCCCCTCCCCATCAGGGCGTCAACAAAGGACATTCAGCGGAGAATAATGCCATGCATCTTTCCACTAAACAAAGGAGAGTGCCTGTTATTAGTTCTGTGGTTAAGTCCAGAACAGGTAAGAACCCATCTACTGTAGAGAAGGGTAACATTTATTCTCCCCCTCATAGAAGAGGTGCCCTAAATCAAAATAATAAGGGCCCTGTTCAGCATATTAATATGTTAACCAATCAGAGTTTCTCTAACCCAGATACCTTAGAACTAGAAATAAAAGATGGATCTATAGAAGATATCCAAGAAATGTGTGCAAGTTATGGAGTAATATGCAGATGGAATGGTTTTGGAGTAGCCACTAGGGTAATCATAGATTGGCTAAATTCAATCTGGCTCAAAGAGGTAACTGTGTCAATCCTCCCTGAAAACTTCATTTACCTTGATTTTAGCTATAAAGAACTTAGAAATAAAATTTTACTTAATGACTGCCCTAAATTTAGGAACAACGCATTTACTACATTTGAATGGATCACTTTCTTTAACCCTAATAATCTTAAAGATTTTATGGTAGATAGAGAAATTCTCCTCAAGAACCTTCCTTTGGATTTGTCCACAAAGGAAACTCTAAGAAAAATAGGTAATTGCATTGGTTCTTATGTTGGAACCTGTAATACCCCAAAAATGGGCTATAAGTTCATTAATCTCCTACATCTTCAATTCGAATGAAATCGACATCAAAGTCCTAATCTAAGGCACATCTAAACATCATCGAATTATAATTGATTATCTTAAATTCTACATCAGGGAATATTCTTAGTAATATTCCTAATCATCATAATTATTTTTAATTTTATAATTATTTGGCAATAAATCACATTTATCCTAAAGTTTGATTAATTGAATATTTTCATATTTAATTAATTAGATTTAATATTTGCCACTTAATTATGTAATTAAATTTAATTCTATCTATTATTAATTGTATTATTTAATTTTGACAATAAATCTAATATCATATGAATAATTGATTAAATTCTTATTTAATTAATTAAAGCAAGTTGTCATTATTTAATAATATAGTTTTTAATAAAAGTTTGATTAAATAATTGATTAACCCATAAATCAATTGTTTTATTTTTAAAAGCAGTTAAGTTGGAAATAAATCACTTTATTATTAAATTAATTCATAAATAAAACATGCACAATCATAAAAGCAAACAACTATCAATTATCAATTAAAGCTAAACTCTATTTTGAGTTAAAACTTAGCTTTTGCATGTTTTTGTGAATTAATTATCTTTATTTAAAAATAACTCAAAAATCAAGTTGAGTTATTTGAGTGATTTATGGCTTTTATCCATGCACCTCCAAAGCCTTGGATTTCTATAAAAATAAGGCTCAGCTCTTCATAATTCATCTCTCAATCATCTCGCAAATTGCAAACTTACTCTACAGGAATCATAGCATATCAGATTTGGAGAATTTGCACAATTGGAGCTTGAAAGAATCAACTTGCGAATTCAAAGCTTTGTGAGATCAATTTCAATTGCATAGTTTTTATATCTTAGCATAGAATTTCATAGTTTTTATATCATTGTTAGAATCTTCATTGTTAGATCATTTAGCATCCATAGCATATCAGTTTTTATCATTCTTATTGCATAGAAAATATCAAAAATATAGATTAATTGCATTCAATTTCATATCCATCTTTTGCATTCAAATCTTTCATTTAGGTGTCATCTAGGTCACTGATCTCGATTACAATCTGAGAACATTAATCTCGCACCTACTAGAAGGCAGTAAATTGCTTGGTTAGATTAGATTTCAATTTTGCACGATTTTGATTATCACTAACCTCTAATGTTTTACTGAGTGTTGTGTCTACAGATTAGGTACAATTTTCACACACACAGAACCATAGAATCAAATCACTATGTTGTAGAAAAAATCATTATAGTTAATATGAAACTCAATATTAAAATTGTTCCCCATATTAAGATCTGCTGCAAATCGGCATCTTACACCATCATACCGGCTCTTTTAGAAGATTTTTTAGAGGCAGAAGAAGTGGATAAGTATTCAAACTCTCCTTCACCCTAGACACATGACCAGTCATATAATTCACCTATTCCAATCAATAATGAGTTAATTGATACCCCCATTTTGTCTCCTTTGTCTTGCAACTCTAGTGCTAAAGTGTCCTTCTTAAAAAACAAAGGAGGCTTTAGGATCACACCTAGTCTGATCTGCAAATAGATTCTCCCTCAAAGCCCTATAGAGAAAATTTTATATAAAAAATCTAATCTCAACATCAACACTAATGTTACCAATCATCCTCCCAATTCTACCATATGTCTGGATTCTACACTAGCTCCAATCCCCATCTTTAATAATTATAATGATACATGCTCTCCTCAGGACAACTTTCCCTTATCTTTGGATGCTAAAATTTAGGCTATTGAGGATAAAATGCACATGGTTGGGGGGATAATGGAAGATCTTAGAGAAGTCCAAAAGGAAATCAACGAAGAATTAACCCAATGGCATAATGAGGAAGTTATTAAGAATAAGGACACAGAGGAGTGTAAAGATACCAATCAAGAAATCTTTGCTCCACCTCTCTCGGTACCTTTAGAATTAGAATCTATCAACTTAGAACTCGGTACTACCCATGAAACTTCCTTAGAGGATTATGGTAAGAACCTTATAGACAATGAAGATTCACTTGTTAATTTACTAATGGGGCAGGAATATTTTGAATAGAATGGATTATCAGAAGGAGTACACTTAACCAATGCTCTAACAAAAGATGATGAAGATATCAGGAATTGTCTAAATGGGATTACAAATAATGATAGGCAGCTAGGTATAATTGTGACCATGGAGGGTCTCTCTTGCCCTGTAACCCTTAATACTAAGAAAAAGTGTGGCAGAAGATCCATCAATGAATTGAGAGCTCTAGCTGGTAATGTCAATAATCAACCAAAACTATCTGAAATATTGAATGCTGGGAAGGGGAAGAGCCAGGGGAAGAGCCTTCCCTAGGGACAATAAAAATTACATCCTAGAATGTTAGGGGCTTAAATGCCCCTAACAAACAAATATTAATTAAAAGATATCTTAATATATTTGAGTCTGAAATAATAATATTATAAGAAACTAAGTTAAATAAGGAAGAAAGCATGAAGTTTAGTCTAAAATTAGGAATTTGGAAATTGGAAATAGTTCTATCGGATGGAGCCTCTGGTGGGCTGGAAGCTCTATGGGACCCTAGGAAAGTAGTGGTTAAGATAGTCTCAAAACATAATAACTGGCTCCTATTATCAATTAGTAGTCTAAAGACAAATTTAAAATTTAATCTCATTAATATTTATGGTCTGGTTCCTAATGCGGAGAAGAGGAAACTATGGCAGGAAGTTCATGTCTAGCTATCATCCAATTTAGAGAACATTCACATTTTAGGAGGGGATTTTAATGCAATCTTAGAAAATAAAGAAAAATTTGGTGGATCACAATATGTCTCTCAATCACAAAAATATTTCAGTCAATGGGTATCCAATAATAACTTAACAGATATCAACACTAACAATGGATTATTTACCTGGAATAACCACAGATTAGGCTTCAGCTACATCGTTGAAAGATTGGATAGATTCTTTATTAGCAAAGACATGGGAAACTTTAATCATAATTTAAGTGTGGAAATCCTTTCTAATGCAGGGTCTAATCACTTCCCAGTTAGACTCTCTATTACAGAAAACTATAAACCACTTAGAAGCCCATTTAAATTCAAATTTATGTGGTTTCAAGATGATGAATTTATGTAGCTTTTAGAACAATGGTGGAAGCATATTAAAGTCACTAGATCGAAGATGTATTGCCTAGTTGCTAAGCTAAAAATCATTAAGCATAAGATTTTGGACTGGAACAGAGACAAATTTAATAATATTTTTGAACAAAAAAATAAAATCAAGTCTAAAATTGATAGCTTAAATAAACTAGTCATAGAGAAAGGGATGAATGAAAATAGCTATATAAAAGAAAAATATCTTATGGCTAAACATGCTGAGATTTTATTAAAGGAAGAAATTTACCGGAAACAAAAGTCCAGAGAAACATGGTTAAAAGAAGGGGACTGTAATACAAAAAAAATTCATAATAGCACTAACAATAAAAGGAGTATAAATAGAATATCCAAGATCAAAGATACTAATGGTGATCTCATAGAAAACCCTAAACTTATTTCTGAGCGATTTGTTCATTTCTATCATACTATTTTTAACAATCATGATTTCACTGACCTTAGAGCCCAAAATGAACTGTTATCATCTATCCCCAAGTTAATTACAGAAGAAGATAATAAATGGATAAATAGAAAATTAACCATTGAAGAAGTTAAAAAAGCCTTATTCCAATTACACCCTGAGAAATCTCCTAGACTCGATTGTTTTCAAGCAGGTTTTTTTCCAAAAATGTTGGCATTTTCTTGGAGATGATAAATGGAAAGTTGTAGAGGCCACCAAAAACTTAGGCTCATTATTAACAAAAATCAACAATACCTTCTTCACACTTATCCCTAATAAGAATGATAGTCTAGAGCCAAGGGATTTCTTCCCTATATCCCTTTGTAACACCATTTATAAGATCCTCTCTAAATGTTTAGCAAATAGGCTAAAAACCTTCCTTCCTTCGATCATCTCTGAAGAACAAACTAGTTTTATTCCTAATCGTTCAATTCTAGATGGGATTGTAATAGTGCAAGAAATAGTGCATACAGCACAATACAATAAAGAAGCATGTATGCTGATTAAAATAGACATCCAAAAATCTTATGATAAGGTGGATTGGAGATTTTTATGTAAGTTCTTGGAAGCATTCGGTTTCTCCAAACAATGGATTAATCTAATCTTCAACTGTATCTCTACCCCTAAAATATCCCTCTTAATCAATGGCACTCCGGAAGGTTTCTTTGAAATCACACGTGGTATTAGACAAGGTGACCCACTCTCCCCATTCCTCTATGTGATCATGGATGAAGCCTTGGGTAGATCTATATATAAGGCCCACCTCAAAGGAAAAATTTCTAGAGTCAAAGTCACAAAAAATGTCTCTAATATAACACATCAGAAATTTACCGACGATACTATACTACTTGGAGCATGTAGCTACAAGGAAGAAAAGGCATTCAAAGGTATTTTGGATGTTTATATGAAGGCATCAAGTCAGAAAGTTAATCCTAATAAATCTGAAGTTTTTTCATTAACACCCCCCAGCAAAAATGACCCAGATCTGCAACACCCTTGGGTATAAAATTGGCAAGTTTCCATGCAAATATTTTGGGATCCCCCTAGATAAAGGCTTGCATAGCTCTAAGTTATGGCAGCAAGTGCTATCCAAAATTCAAAATAAAAAAGGAAACTAGAAAGGTAAATGGCTCACTAAAGCCAAAAAAGCTACAATGATCAAATCTGTTCTATCAGCCATCCCCACATACCAAATGTCAATTCTCCCTCTTCTAGTAAATATCAAAGCTAGTTTAGACAAACTTCTTAGGGACTTTTATTAGCAAGGTTTGGTAGAGGAAAAGAAGACAACTCTTATAAGATGGGAAAATCTATGTAAACCAATATCCCAAGGTGGATTAGGAATTAAGAATCTTCAATGGCAGAATAAAGCACTAGGGGCCAAACTCATATGGAGACTAAATCAGGAACCAAACAAAAAATGGGCCTCTATCCTTTTGAACAAATATATCCCAAATGCGGACCCCGTCAACATTTTCAGATCCCATTCACATGCTAAAGGATCTCGTATCTAGAATTTTATAATAGAAACTAGAGGAGTTATTAACAACTTTCTCACATGGGATATTGGGATGGGAGATAAGGCCCTCTTCTGGGAAGACTCTTGGGGAGGATTCCCCCCTCTCACTAAATCAAGTTTTAATCAAGAGTTTATAGAAAGTTTTAAAACTATTAGGGGCTATTTTGTAAAGGATTATATATGTCCTGTAGGAGACTTAATATGGAAAACTATAGATGATATTCCAGTAGAACCTAATGATAGACAAAAAAATCTCAAAAATAGAGTAATCACACACAAAAATAGAGGGGACAAACTAATATGGGTTGGTTCCAATAATGGAAATTACAAAGTTAAGGATGGTTATAAGACAATTATGTAGGAACATAACATGGATACCCTGGATATCCCTTTAAACTTATGTTGGAATAATGCATGTCTCCCTAAGGTAGTAAATTTCCTATGGGCAGCACTGCAAAAGAGAATTTTGACTGCTAACAGAATTCAAAAGCTAGGGTTTGAGGGTCCTTCAAGGTGCCCATTATGTGAATGCCAAGAAGAAGATACTAATCACTTACTCCTAAACTGCACATTTACACAAAACTATTGGAACTGGCTAAGCAATTGTTTAAACTGGCACTCAGCCATGCCTTTTGATATAGTGGATTTTCTCAAAGCGTGTCCCTCTCTAAATAAGGATAGCTTGTATAAAGATATATGGGTAATCTCTCCTTCTATTCTACTGTGGGAAATTTGGAAAGAATGTAATAGGAGAATTTTTATAAATCAAAAACTTGAATGGAGATTGATAACTAACAAAATAGAAGTGTCAATTATTGAATTAACTAATAACAGACTTTGAAATCAAACTAGTTATGAAAACTCATTTAAGCAATGGGATAATAATATAAAAAGACTTTGGCCTAGACTGGCTATCCCACCATTATTTGATAAAGGAGGAATCAAATCAAATATTGACAGAAGTACTTGTAAATGGTCACCTCCTAAAGAAGGTTGGTATAAGTTAAATTTTGATGGGGCATCTCGAGGCAACCCAAGTATAGCAGGAATTGGAGGGATTATTCATAATTGGAAGGGAGAAATTATATCTAAATTTGCTAAGCCCATCAAACCTACAACTAATAACATGGCAGAATGTAAGGCCACCACCTTGGAAGGACTCAAATTATGTAAACAACTAGGCCTTTCAAACATAGAAATTGAAGGAGACTCCCAAATAATTATTAATGCAATCAAAACAAGGAAAACCCCAAATTGGAAACTCAATTCGAAATTAGAAGACATTTTAGAAATTCCGGACACTATACCCCAGTATGAAATTAAACACACCTATAGAGAAGGTAATATCGGAGTTGATCTTCTTGCCAATCAGGGAGCAGATGGTGAAACTATGTAGGTAGAAGTTAATCCGCCAAGATAGTTTAGCCTCCTCCCATAGCCCCATTAAGTATTGCTATATCTAATCTACATTCTAAGAATTTTAAATAGCCCAAAAAAGCCTATCCCTTACAAAATAACATGTATTATTTTATAGGACTTTAAGATAAACCCAAAATTCTATTATGTTTAGAACCTATTTCAAAACTCAATATATTAGCAATCCCAAAATTCAAAGTTTCACATTCACAAATTAAACTATGAAATTTAATCAATATTATAGATAAAATGGTCTTACATGCCATCATTCATAACTTAGTGTGGTAGATACACAGGTCCACCTTTATTGCGCACTAGTGTTCACCACTTTTACTTATTAATGATCTTATATTCTTATGTAGGATCTTAACTCATATTAGATGTATAAGCTTTTTTATAGGATAGGACTTGTCTATATCAAATGGTTTCTAAGGAGAGGATCATCTTAGGTAAAGACTATTGAGTAAGGAAAAGCTCCACCAACATTCATGTGCTTACAGTGCACACCATTCCTTAAAAACTTCTGAAAGCATATTCCACTACAGAGATCTCAAGCAATATAAGCTAGGATGTTGTACTTGATTCACATCCCACTCGCTTAGCAACTATATGTAAGGTCAATGATCTGTCAGTCTAATGTATAGATTAGCATGTTTAGGAGCAGAATATCTAAGAGCAATACAATAATATTAGGACAAAGTTCACTCAGCTAAGGAGATGAACTCAAGCTAAGACATGACACAAATTATATTCGAGGCTAAAGTTAGAATGAGAATTGTCTCGAAGAACATTCAATATCTGGAGCTTATATCTTTTCATGTCCCTTGTTTAGGTATAGGGACATATCAACGTGATTTTGGAAATCAATAAACCTATTTCTGTATCACGCATTACAAATAAATTTTGATTTTTACAATCAGAACACCTTATAACTCACTAATAGGAGCAAGGAATTACAGTTTGTAATTTATTAAACTATAATATCCTAAAACCTTCACTAAATATATATAGTTTCTAGTCAATTGTAACAAGGTATAGAACTCAGCTAGATATGTAAGAGTATAAATAGTATAGGTCATCCCCATAGCCCTATTAAGCACCAATATATATATAGTATATCTAGGTTATAAACTTGGCATCATTATTATAACCCATCCAATTCAATATGCAGTATTAAATAGGTTTAATAGTTTGAACCAAAATATTAATTCAGTTCCTAGATATAATCACACCTCTCGGCGTCAAGGAACCACATGTCTGTATCAAGTTATCAGAAGATAGATATAGTTTTGTGAATCTCATTATTAGTATCAAGGAATGAACATTCTGGATTAATAAGTAAGCCACTCCCTTTTAAGAGTGTTTTGTTATGATAGCACCAAGATGTGAGGCCTTGCCCCGAGCCTGTCATAGCCATTCAGTTCTGCATTTGAGATAGACATATTTGATGATTATATTTTGATGCTCTATGGATTTTACTGATACTTTATGTTATGGTTTATCACCTTAGAGTTTAGTTGCACATTCAGTTATGTTATTTTGATGAAACTGTGATATCTATTTGGAACCTTATGTGAAATTAAGTGGATTTTATGAATGATTGTGATGTCATGATGAAGTTTTATTGCAATTAAATTATCTATGTATGCAATGATTATGTTTCAAGTTTAATTTAGTGCTGAATTGTATATTTCATGATGAGATTTATGTAAGTTATAAATGAATGATTATGCCATGTGAAATTTTGACTTAATTATGATTAATCTCTTGGGAATTATTTGATTATGAAAGTTATGGAATTTACATGTATATTTCCTTGGACTACTGATTTTGGACTTGAGTGTGCAGGGAAATAAGTCATGGTAAATTTGGGGAACCATAGCGTAGACTTCTGTAAATCAATTTGAGCCAAGGTTGCTTCTAGTGAGAAGACAAAAACCTCATTGTATTGTATTTAATTCATAAAAGTATGGTGCATGAATGTATTTGATTTATATGTTAATTGAAAATGTGATTTATGTGAGAATGCCCAAGTGGATATGCCACGTGGCTTGCGATGTGTCATTTTTGTTTGTGTCACTTGACACATGTGTGTGTATTTGTGGCCATGACATGTCCACTTGGGGATTGGTTGAACACCAACCTAGGATGGTACCCTTTAGGATCCCCATAAAAATCACTTGGTTAGGGAGCTTGAGGCTTTGTCATATCAATGAATTTCGAATTTGAGTTTTACATGGGTTTTTGGGGGGCTTAAAAGGTGTCTAAGGAAGTGTTAGGGCCATTTTCAGTAAGCCCACTTGATATACCTATGGGTAAGGGGCATTTTTCATGCTAGGACAACCCCATGTTGACCAAAAGACCCCTCCAAAAGTTGGATTTTTAAAATAGCCGAAAATCCATTTTTGAAACAAGGTCTTGGGTAGAGTTTCATCCAATAATGATACAAGTCTTTGGTCCACCTTTTTTGGGAAACCTTTTTAGGAATCCATATTTGGAAACCATGTAAGAAACTTGGGAAGACCATCCAATGAGAGTGAGATCCTATCCCTAGGAGATTGTGTGGAGGCATTTTTAGAGGGGACTCTTCTTTTGGAAGAGTTTGACACCCACTCTCTAGATTTGGAGACTTAGCTATTTTGGAAAGGACTTTGGAAAGTGGAAAAGATCTTCATCAACTTTCTTCCATAAGCTTGGATCTAAGTTGGTGGCATTCTTCATTTTGCTTATTTTTGTTTTCATGTTGAGAGAAAGAGTTCTCATGTATGTTACTTTTTGTATGCAAAAATTTAGTTAATGTGTTCTTGTAGTGTTTGTGTTTGAGATCTTGTTATTTTGTGATAGTGGATGTTATGTGAATCTTAAGTTTTTTGTAGTGTTATTTCCTTTGTGTTGTGAAAGTGAAGTTTTCATGGAGTTCTTGAGTTCTTGATTTGCTTTGTATTATGGGAGTGTTCTCAAGGCCATACTCACCCTTGGGAGGGAAGAGTAGCCTTGGGAGTGAAGGGAATGTTGGGACAATCAAGGGTGTAGAGTCTCTCCTTAGATAGGAGAGGGATGAAACATGGATGTATGGGCTCCATGTAGCCATCTCTATTGTTGTTTTGTATATTGGGGGTCATAAGGATTTGTTGAGATTGAGTTTGTGGTGAAAGATACATGATGAGGAAGCCAAGTGATGGCTTATCTCTTATCATGAGATGTGATTTCTCCCCTTGAGTATGGTTCCACCTTCACCCCTATTTTTGAGTCATTTTGAGACTCTTTGTTTTGCCTTGGATGGGAGTTTCAATGTAAATTTTGTGTTATTGTGGTTTTTGGCTTGTTGAATGTAGACCCATGTCTATGTGATGGTTCCCCAAGCTCGTGGGTGGCTTCTTAGAAGCCTAGGTTGGGAGGTGAGAACTCCATGGCCTATATTTATGTTTATTTGTAGGTTTGGAAGCCATTGAAGATTTCATGTAGAAGTTGTACTCTTGAAGAAAATTTGATGATGCTTTCAAATTTGAGTTGTATCACTCTTGCTTTAGGTTTATTGTTATTGTATGGGAGTCTTGAGGATCCCTTGAGTTCAATGTATTGTGTAATGGAGTTATCACTCCAAGTCTTGTATTTGTAACAAGTGATGTTGTATCAAGTTGTGAAGTAATTGTATGGAAGATTTGTTGGTAGTTCTATTTTTGAAAATATAGTATATTGTTCAAGGGAAGTCTTTTTGTATTCATGTTTTATACAATAAGGAATATACAATGTATTTGTTTCATAAAAGGAATGTAAAGATTTTGTTGGATTAGTTTATGTAAGAGCATTGCTTATTTACTCATTGAGATATCTTTATGTATCCATGTTAATATATTATGAAGAGGAAAATTTAATGTAGTTCATTGGAAATATTTCATTGAATAAAAATATTAGTGATAAGCAGGATTCAAATTCATTTAATCTCTCTGTCCATGCTATTGATTTGATATTTCTATGGTAGTAATTCTTTTGTTGTTGGAAATGATAGACTTTTAAAAAGAGTAACTTAGTTAAATTTATCTTTGTTACTTTCTATATTATTTTGTACTTTAGAATTCATTCTATCATTGATCCTAAACTATATCCACTTTTACAAATGAGACCAACAAACTAATAAGGAAAAGAAAATTAATGGAGAAGAAAGAAAAGAGTCAGATAAACAAACAAGTGAAGAAAAGCATAAAAAGTGTGAAAATGAGACCTACAGGTCTCTGGAAAATGTATGGGAGAAATCCCATACATTTTCCTAAAAACCACAGTCACTATTTTATTCATTTCCTTGTCCACTTGTGAATAGAACAATAAAATATACCTTTATTCTCATCCCTTTGGAGATAATGAATAAAATATATATTAAGCCCAATCAGACTTAATCAAGTCAACTTGGGTGGGACCCACTTGGGTCGCCACCCAAGAAGCTCTAAAAAAGGGGCCTTAAGAAAAAAATATACATATATAAAATAAAATATAAAATAAGCAATAGTGACATAAAAAAAATATACATTATTGGTATGTCATCAAATAAAAAGTCTAATGCCTCGTGGGTTGCATTTTAATTAAATGTTTTTTAAAAAAAATTTACAAAAAAAAAATTGAAGGGGGGTCGGGGAGCCCACTCCTCGTACCCTGCCCTCGGTAATAGGGCTTGCCGAGCCTGTCACGCACAGTAGCCTGCTACGGCAAGTACACTGTCGCACCACGTGGCACCGTCGAGCAGTGGCCCACACGGTGGTCCCCACGGGGACCTTAACTTAAAGGGGTCGCGGCCCTTACTAAATGCTTAAAGCATTTTTCTTAAATTTGTTTTTTTTATTATTTTAGATTATATGAAATATAATATTTAATATTATTAATATTAATTATTATAAATAATAATTATTAATTTAATTATTATTTATCATAATTAATATTAATAATATTAAGTAATATATATAATACTTATTAAATTTTTATATTAATAATTATTAATTATATTAATTAATATTTTATTAATTCATATAATTAGTTTATTTAGGTTTTTTATTAAGAAAAATATATATATAGTAATTAGATGGCATTAATTAATATAATTAATGTTTAACTTATTTATTTTATGGTTTGACAACTATGTTAATTAAGTATTAGTAATTAATATAATTACTATTATTTAATAATTATTTTATTTACCCTACTAATTAATAATTATATTAATTACTATTAATTGATATAATTATTAATTAAATTATGTTTTTAATTAAACTGTTAAGGGGTGATAGTAAGTTTCTAATGAAGGGGTATTATGGGTTAATTTATAGAAAATTACAAGTTAAATTGTAATCTAATTTTATGATCAATGAAATTTGTTTAGTTATTATTTAGCTTATTACATTATTGATATATAATCACAATGCCTTAATAAATGAATCTTAACGACTCATTGTAGTATAGCATTGGCATTAGGCTCAATTATTCAGTATTAGTATAGCTAAAATATTTAGTCGGTTACTATCATGAATGAACTTAAATGTTAGGTTAACTTTGGTTGCAACTTCACTTTCTAGATCTAATCCCTTGATAAAACTAATTCAACTAGTAACCTATATCACCAACGTTTGTGAAGGAAAATTGATTCAAACCCTTTTACGTCCTTTGTTTGCAACAATCAAGTTGACTCTCATCTTCTTAGGATCTACTATACAACTATAGTCAACTAATAACCTTTGACATGAACTTATATTACCCTTCAAAAAAAAAAATTCAGTGTGTTTTTGGAGTGAAATTTTATGGGCATGACACAGGAGATCATGCAGAATTTAACAATCATGAGTCAAAGTTGTAGAAGATGTGATTGCCAAGGAGTGATGAACGTGACTCTAAAAATTCTAGCCTTGTTATTTTCTTCATATAGATGCCTGTATACCAACACAAGTAACTCTATGGAATTAATTTCCCCAAGCTTCAAACCCCCCATAGTAATGGAATCAAAACTGATAACCTTTGCATCTAAAGGTACTAGGTCAATGGCGTTCAGAGGTAGCATCATACCAAAAAGATGGAACCAAATTCTTAATCTTCTGTCGAATGCTACTAGAAGGGCGGTAGAAAAATCCATGGGAGACCAATATTTTGATAATGAATACACATTTAGAACCAATGGGTCGGTCATTGGGTAGTTCATTTCCATTTAAGTCTTTGCAACTAAGAGGAAAGAAGAAATCATCCAGGTAGCCAGGGATATATTTAATGAAGATCTTCTTGAAGGTCTAGAAAACATGGTTTTCTGCATAGGTAATCAACTTACAATACCCTATCTGGAACTCACGATGAAAATGGAGGTGCACAAGTTAGAAGCAATTCTACAAACACAGTGCATACCCATGATGACCTTCAAAGATGAGGAACGATTCTATTAGTATTTAAACCTCCAAATGGTTGAAAGATTCAAAAAATTTACTGAAATTAAGACTCATGTATTCCCAACAGCTGCATCCAGCAAAAATCCAAATGCTAAGGTATTAAGGTTTTTAGCCTTCTTCACTTCGAGTGTAAAACTCAGGCGGGTTTACCTTTCTCAATTGCTTCTACAAAGCATTACAATGTTGATATATGTACTTGACATAGACAATACAATTTAGCAACATACAAATAAAAGTAAATTGAATAGGTTTTTGATATTTAGGTGGTGAAAAAATGCAAATTAAGCTTAAACCAGTGCCTTATTCATTGGGCCAGAGTCAAAACCTAACATCAACAAAATCCTACCAACACAAAGTACTGAAACTTAAATGAAATGCCTAACAATCCATTCTCCCAATTCCTAATCTTGCCATCAAATTCATGTATAAATCTTTATTTCCCAAAGACCTCCCTAAAGATTTATTCCCTCCTTGAGGAAAACTTGAGTTCAACCCTTATATTCACCTTGTGAATAATGCATTAAAGAGCCTTACAAATTAATGCATAAGAAAAACAAAGAATCCATACACAAAGAAAATCAAACATAGCAATGAAATTCTAGTATATTTGTATTAATTCTTAACTGTATCGGTACAACTTCAACAAAGACTTGAAAGAAGTCAGATCCTATATTCAGAACTTTCTTTACAAAAAACTTCGACCACCCTTACAAAAGAAGGAAAACTTGCTACTTATACCACTAGCCATCTTGGAATCCTTGAGAGGATGCAACAAGCTTCAAATGGCTATGAAAATGACTTGCACTATAGACAAAAAGGTACAAACAATAAAGATAAAGATTTGAAAAATAGAAAGTAGTTCCCAACTACTAGCATCTTCACAGCTGGCACCTTTGTCTGAGGATATTTCAGAGCAGTTACTTGATTTGTTACATGAATGATGACCACCATTATAGGCTAACCTACATCATCCTTTGTATGGTACATGCTCTCCCTAGAATTTTGGATCAGGTGCCAAGTATACTTCACTCTTCTTCTTCTACCTCTAACTCCAAGACAGCTGGCTTCTTTTTCTATTTCTTGATGCTCTTTTCCCAGGCTACCACATCATCATCAGATGGATAATTAAAACTCTGTAGCTCCTATAGCATCTTCAACTACACCTCCCACTTGGAATCAGTTATGCCCTTCACATTTGTAACAAACCTTATGCAATCATTCTCAACTTTAATCAAGTTATCAATTATATTGTTATAGCCTTATGTGTCCAAAGAATTGTCACTCCTGAGAAAAGCCTCCTGCTTGATTATTATCTGACTCATGCTTAGTTTCCATTCATCTAAATTGATTATACTCCCATCATCATTGTATACTGAGGGAAGATATTTATTGTAATCCTTATCAAACATAGCCAAATTGTCTTTTATCTGGTTAGACTTTCCCTTAAAAAACCTTGAAACAGCACTAACCAGTCCAATCTTCTCATACACCTCAGTCACCACCTTAGGGATGTTAGGTTTATGTTCTTGCAGGGCATCAAGTTTTTCAAATAACAAGCTCCTTCCTGACCAAATACCATAGAGTGGCTCCAAGGTAGCCAGTGACTCATTTAGCTTCTCATTTGCCTTATGCAACAAGACAACTGATTGATGGACTGAGTCCATCCTATCCTTTAATCTATTATGTTTGTGTTGCACAACATCAGCCATGGTCTTTAAGGCTGCATCTAGCCTCACCTTGTCTAGATCTTCATCTCGCTTGTCAGGAATCTCTGCCTCTGGCTAAGAAGGGGCCTCAATTTGCAAGAGAGGGGAAGGTACTTCCTTAGATGCTTCTTCAAGCTTGGCCCTTAGCTCTTATAATTCACCCTCCATTTTCTTTATTAACATGAGCTTTAGATCCCTATCCTTAGCAACCTTCATTGAATTTTCAAATAACTTGTCATATCTCTCAGATAGTTGGATGGTTTTTTCCTCATTAAGATGTGCCAAGTGTGTTACTTCCTTAGACACCTCAAGATCAATGGTGTTCTACACAATCCAAACAATTTTTTCTCCCTTTATCTTATCTTCAATGCTCACTATAGATGGCTTGTTAGTTCTAGGAGCCAAGGACCACAATGCAATAGCTTGAGACTTGGGATCATAACCACTCCCTCTTACCATGTCATCTATCTGCACTTCATATGATAGACTACCCTCTATCTGCTTCCTTATTTGATCAATGATGAAGGTAGAAGTCAGGTCCCATCCAGGAGTTAGAAGCATACCACTTGATCTAACCATCTCCCTTGCATCCTCCACAGTTATCCTTTCAAGACTAGGGTCATATGAGGTCAAAGCCCTCATTGTCTCCTCACTTGGTTGCATACCTTCAGGTAGGGTCTTTGCTACTTCATTTTGTTTCCTCCAAATGAGGAAGTCCCTGAATTCTTTGCTTTGGATGAACTGGTCATCACTGAGAAACTCCTCTTGATAAAGTTCTCTTTCATCTTTACCCAACAACAAGGGTAAATCCCCTTCTTCTTTTGATACAACTTTTTTTCCATCTCTGATGGCATTTCTTAACTGATGATGGTAAGCTCTATTACTAGGAGCAAGAGTAGAAGCTCTATCAAATACCTTTTTCTATTTTTTCATCTTAGAAGGTTCACCTACTTCAAGCCTCTATTTTTTCAATGGCAGCTCTAAAGTATCCCCTCCTTCTTGTGGGTCTTGTGTCAAATCAATAATTGGTGAGTTCCCACCCTGAGGTGGACTTTCACCTTCTTGTGAGTCATCAGTGAACTCTTCAAGCTCAAAAGTAGAATAATCTTTTGGTACATCCATTTTTTCCTCAAGCAACCCCTCTAACTGGTTAGACAGGGTGCCATGCATTTCTATCATCTTCTCCATTCTTTGCAGATATGGGAGCTTAGGGAAATAACCATCAAAAGGAATCTCGGCCTTCCTAAGTTTGACCTCTGTGTCAAGTAAATCAAAATACTTGCTCCACCTTCTCTGGGCTTCATCTTGGTCCAACATGTTTCTTATCACATCCTCTTCACCCAAGCCCTCATGCTCTCTGATTGTCCCAATGTTAGGGATCAGTGTCATCCTGTAAATTTTGATAAAACCCTCAGAATCAACATACCAGTAGGTACTTGTAGTCATCTTGAAGTGATTGATCCAACTACTGACCTAGTCCAGTGCTCTCTTTCCAATCAAGAAACTACCAATTTTGAATTGCCTCAATGTGAAGGTGCCCTTCCTATGAGGTGCTAAATGTTCTATGACAGTCCATATTAGTTGCTAAATAAATTCCATCATAGCAACCCTAGGAGGCACAAATTTAGGAAGCAAGTGTGGGGGCTAGGGGAAACCATAAACTTTGAGAACTATGAAGTTGGCCCCTAAGTATAAATCTCCCCAGTTATGGTTTCCTAGCCACTTATCTTCATATTGCATTGGCCTTAACACCCTCATGACCTTAGTTGGCAGCCTTACAACATTTTTTACCAACATCTCAAGGATTGGATGGACAAAATAATTCTAGAAAATAGAAAATTTACACTCATTGGATGTGTAATTCCATGTCCTTAACCAATATTGCACTGGGTTAGGATTTCCCTCAAAAATAGTCCTCAGTTTCAACATTCTTGCATCAAGATGATTAACATGGTAGTATAAAATTAAATGCATAAGGAGGGAGTAATGCATGAATCTAATAGGTCTCTTACTCTCCTTAAAAAACATCAACTCCTCATGCATCCTATCGATTACATACTGGATGTAATCATAATCAGTATTGGTGTGGGAATTCTGAATATCTAGGATTATCATCAAAAGTTTGGCAGGCATTTTTTCTTCATCCCCATCTATCCCCAGAACCCTACACAACCCATGACACAAGAATTTCATGTAATGATTGAGGGATGAAAATTGATAAGGGGAATTCATACTTGCTGGGAGGGGGGCTATGTATTTACCCTGCTTGGGCATATGCTTAACTATCTGGCTTTTCACCGACCCAATATTACTCACATATTTTAGCCTTTCCTTCTTTAAATCAATTTTAGTGGAAGAAGATGCAAATAAATCAAATGCTTTCATGAATGACCCCCTATTCAAGTTAATAAAAATAGACTGGTCCTCACACCTAATGGTTCTAGAGATAGGGTCATACAGCCTAGCTAGCTCAATAATCAAATCAACATCTAAGAACACATCAGGCACAATTAACTTCACCATCCCTAAAGCCCAAGCATTACAAATAGGTATAGGTTTATGCATGTTATTATAAAATTATGAGAAGATGGTATAACCTGAACCCGAAGGAGAGATAGGGTCTCGACACTTGTCCATGAGATCTTCAAAAGTCATATCAATGGCTTTCTTGTTCTGGTTCGACCCAGGAAGCAACCTGAGGAATTCATCTGAATAATTTGGCTTCCCTTTATCCTCACCACTCTACTCCTTTGCCACTCCACTGGATGATGCTACACTTGCCTCTAGGTGACTCATCTTGATAGAGTAGAAATTTCACAGCACTGCAATCTATCTTACTCCTCACTCATTGCTTCAATGCCAACAATCTCAATTGTCTTCAGAATAATTTTGAGCACAGAAAGCAATGAAGTCATGTCTATATACTTTGGGAATTGAATGTGTAGAATTTCTAAATCGTAACAAATCTTGGCTAAGTCACTTCTGCATTCAATTTTGCATATTACCAACCTTCAAAGCATAGCTAGTCATGGCATGGATGTTGACAGGATGATTTAAAAAATCAAAAATAAAGTGCGAGAGAAATGATCATGGCTTTTGGCATTAAAACCCTTAATTACTAATGAAAACCCTCGTTAAAACCTTATTGGATGGCATTTTTCCTTTTTCCATCTTGGCAAAGTACTTTTTCCACATTACTAGCTCATTACATTTATCCGCATGAAAACTTAACCAGACCTTGTTTGGAGATCCAGCGAACAAAGGATCTCACAATCTCTAAAAGAAATGTTAATCCTAGGTTAAGTTCAAAGATCTAGTGACAAGGCTATTTGTGAGATCTCAGAGTGATCACCTAACTCATGACTTTACTTGGAGATTCAGCTATCACTATTGATCCTAGAGATGATCAATGGTCCTCAAATTAACACTACAAACCCATCATGACCCCGCCGTAATCAGAGATTTGGTGACTGAAGGAAATCTCATGTTCTCAGAACACTCTAATCAACCATGGTTAAACTCAAAGAACAAGCGACCAAAGACTTCACCAATTCTCATAACCTTTTCCTTAACTCAGCAAGTATCTGGAGATCAGGTGAACAAAGCCTCTTACAAACCCATGAAACATAACACCTTGACCACAGTCATATATGGAGAATTAGCAAAAAACTAAATCTCTTAATCTTGGAAAGCAACACTTAACTCACATTATATCTTGTGATTCAGCGAACAAGTCTATCTCGCATTCTCAAAAAGAAATGTTTAACCATGGTCAGACTCTGAGATTGAGTGAATAACTCACATCTCCCATTCACTGAATACTTCTCATACCTTAGGTTACATTTTGAGATAATGCACTGACCATAGATCTTAGAAATAATCAGTGACTGTCGCTGAATCACCCAATCCATTAGATCATTACCTTTTAATTATGAAACTTAGTGACTATTGCATTCGCCTAATCTCCCAAGGTTTGAAACCTTAACCTTTTTATTCTGAGAATGCATCAATGAAGAAGATACAACTTAACTTTTCTTTGTTCACCAGGTCACCGAAAGATTTGGGACTTCACTAACTGATTCTGAGATCTCGCGAACACTTTACTCACTTAGTCACCAAATAACTTAGAACATTGTCATTTTTTCTTGAGATCAAGTGACTGGAGTAAACTTTATCCTTTACCAAATTACATTATCAAAGCCACCAAATTTAGAGGATATGAGAATAAGACTCAGTCGCTAGATTGCTAAATGATTTGGTGTAGGACCCATCCTTTGCGAGATCAAAACTTGACCGCCAATTGCAAAGATGATTAGCGGTATTCGATGAATCACTGGAAGATTTAAGACTTAGCCACCTGATTTAGAGAATAGGAGATAACCACCACACCAAGTTGCCAGAAGTTAAAGTGAAACCACCAAGAATCAAGCAAATAGGAGACCACACAGTCGCTGATTCATTGAATGCTAAGATAAACCATGACATAAACTGGGAGATTCAGTGACTAAGAAAAGATAACAAAGGACTCACCACAGTCGTTAGTTCACTGAAAGACTTGGAGACATAGAAAAGAATTGTGTGACTTAGTGAAGACAAGGAAAAATGACCATGTGAAAATTGAGAGACTTAAGTGACCAAAAAGGTAACACACGAATATAAGGAATTAGGGCACACTTAAGACAAACTAAGAGAAAGATTATACCAAGGCCAAAATACTTAGGGAAAGGGTTTTCCAACACAAATATGATATTTTTTGAGAAATTTTAAAAACCCTAAACTAGGTGAAGACACATGCAAAGACATAGGACAAGGACCTAAAACCAAAAACCTCAAAAAACCTAAAATATATCCAACAGTGGCTCTATCTTAGGATGCTTGAATGCAAGTTCATAGCAAGAAACCATGAATCTCTGGGTGGCAGACCACAAAACCCTAACCTAAAATAGGAAAACAAACACACCTATACATATATACAAAACTACTATGCATGGAAAAGATTGAAAATCAATTGAAGAAGTACTTCAGGAATTGTCCATGCACTGGCAATTCCTGTTCCTCACCATTCAAATTTTTCAAGAAGTATGAATCCTTTCCATGAATTTGATGAATAATGAAAGTACCTAACCACAAGGACTCAAACTTCTTATGCTTTCCTTTGTCCTCAGCCCTGGCATTCCACTATAGAATCATATCATTGGGCTAAACTTTCTAGTAGTGGCTCTTTTGTCAAAAAGATATTTCATTTTCTGCTGCAATTTTACATTTTCTTTTTTACCCTCTCTCCTAATTTCATCCAATTCTAATAATTGAATCATCATGTCCTACAATGGATCACTGATTTCCATCTCTTCTTCCCTTATGAACTGGTAGATAGGCAAAAATTATTCACAGGAAGCCTATACTTTATACCATATACCATTTCAAAAGGGGATTTGCATGTTGCTTTCTTTTCAACAATTCTATTAGCCCAAAGTGCCAACTTTAATTTCACATGCCACATCCTTTTGTTCTTTTCCAAGGTCTTCTTTAAAATTTGTAGAATACTCTTGTTACTAGAGATTATTCCTTCCCATTGGCCTATGGATGGTATGGGGATGAATATGACATAACTATTCTCATTTCAGAACAAAATTCAGTGAATTCCTAGGAACTAAAACTCGTAGCATTGTCCATTACTAGTTTCGTGGGTACACCAAACCTAGTAACTATGTTATTCATCAAGAATTCAATAACTACTATACCAGTAACCTTTTTAGTTGGAATGGATTCTATCCACTTATTAAAATAATCAGTAGCCACCAAAATGTGACTATGCCCTCCATTGGATTTCACTGAGAATTCCCCAATAAAATCCATACCCCACATAGCAAAAGGGGCCTCTGCAACCACATGGTTTAATAGAAAAGCACCTTAAAATTTTAGTTTCTTTGAAAATCTTTGACATGACTCACATTTCCTAACATATGAGTGGGTATCTTTAAACAAGACTGGCTAATAATATCTAGCTCTTAGAATTTTATGAGTTGTAGACCTAGCTGAATGATGCCCTCCACATAACCCAGAGTGCATCTCTTTTAAAACCTTTTTAGATTGATACTTGTCTAAACAAAAAAGCAACATCCCATCATTATCTTTCCAAAACAGATCACCTTGTATCAATACATACCTTTGAGCCTGCAGCCTCAAGCTCCTTCTTTGATTGTCATTCAAATCCTATGGACAAGTAGCATTTTTGAGAAAATGAACAATGTTAGTGTACCATGGTTGCATCTCTATACTAGTCACATTTTCTCCACCAATGGCTACATTGTTTACTTGCACAAGGTCCATATTCTCCTCTGTCATAAGCTTTGCAAGTCCCATACCTCTCACAAGCTTGGTTATATGGAGTTCAATGTCAAACTCTTGAATCCTATTGATCCATTTACACATTTTTCCAGTAACCTCACTTTGACTCATAAAGTCTTTTACTACTACATGGGGTACATATGCATTCACCTTAGCACATACTAGATAAGGTCTAAAAGCCTTAACTACCTTTACTAGTGTGTATGCCTATTTCTCCATCAATTCATAATTAAGCTCAGCAGATTGCAGTGATTTATTGAAAAAGGCAATAGGATGTTCAAATCCCTCTTCATCCTTTTGTAACAAAATAGCTGCAATTGTATGAAAAGATGCAAAGTAAAATAGAGAGAAAGGCTTTGAATAATCAGGGGATATCAAAATAGGGGCTTCTTGGATTGCTTGTTTGATCTTTTTAAAATCTTGTTGAGTTTCACAATTCCAATCAAACTTCGCATCTTTCTTCAAAAGTTTCACAATAGGTTTGACTAGTTCTACAAAATTGGCAATAAACCTCCTTACAAAATTAATTTGTCCTAGAAAATACTACATACCTTTGATATTCTTAGGGGGAAGGACCTTTTTGATTGCCTCTACTCTCTCTGGATCAATTCTCACTCCCTCCTTTGATACTATGTGACCAAGCAATTTTCCTTCAGTAACAGCAAATTGACACTTCTTGGGGTTCAGTGAGATACCAAACACCAAAGCCTTTACAATAACCTTTTCCAAATGGTTATAGTGATCCTCATCTTTCTTAGAGTATGCAGTTAAATACATCCTGATATACAACCATTAGGACATTAATAAATTCTTTAAAAGTAACATCCATTGCCCTTTGAAAGGTTGCCCTAGCATTTTTCAGGCCAAAAGGCATGTGGACATATACATAAGTCCCCCAAGGGGTAGTGAATGTTGTCTTGAATTGTTCAAATTCTTTGACCAAAACTTGGTTGTACCCTAAAAACCCATCCATCATAGATAACAAGTCACATCCAGTTACTTTATGCAGCATAGCTTCCATGTTAGCCAATCCATAATTGTCTTTAAGTGAGGCAACATTTAAATTTTTTAATTCAACAGAGAGTCTAATATCACCATTCTTTTTTCTTACTGGTACAAGGTTAGAGACCCAGGAAGAATGTCTAATAGGCTCAATGATACCAGCATCTCTTAATTTTGTCAGTTCAGCCTGCATCTTTGTAGCTAGTAAAGGGTTGATGGGTCTATGTTTATGTCTAAATGGCTTGGTCTCTTCTTTTAGGGGGATTTCATGTTGAAACAAATCAGCTCTATAAGCTTTGAGATCATCATAAGACCAAGAAAACACATGCTTGTATCTCTTCAATAGTCTTATTAGATTTCCCCTAACTTATCTACTCAACTTTTTCCCAATGTATACCATCTGAGGGGAGGTCTCAGATCCTAAGTTTATTTCCTCCAAATCCTCCATTTTGGTATTAGACTTTTGAGATAGATACCCATCATTTATCTTAAAATTCCTTCCAATTCCACTAACCCTTTAGGTATGTGATTTGAAGGTAATTGTACTATCTCATTCCCCATGATGCATTCTTTTCCCTCTACATGCTGATGTGCTTCATTAAAATCTATTTTCTGCCCATCATACTAATCTAGACCCTAAAGAAACCTAAGGATATCAAAGTCATCCTCAAAAACTTGCCAATTATATACATTGTCAAGCACTGCAGGCCTACTTTTGATTTCTAACATGGACACACTAGTGAGGGTAATATCATTATTTTTTAGGGAAACATTAGCAAGAAAATCTGCCATGATATTATTTGACCTTTCTACCCAAAGGAGATTGAAAGCTTCAAAAAACTCTAGTCTATCCCAGATAGCATGCTTGTATAATTTCAATCTTTCATCCTTAGTAGCATATTTAGATCTCACTTGGGCTACAATTAATTGGGAATCACCATGGACCTTTAAGCATTTAATACCATGTTTTATAGCAACATCTAATCCCAATATTAGAGCTTCATACTCAGCACTATTATTGGTACATTCAAAAGTTAATAGAAATGAGTATTTGAAAGTAGTACCTGAAGGGGAGATAAACACAACACCAGCTCTTGAACCTTCTTTAGAGCATCCACCATCAAAATACATCTACCAAATCCCATCTTGTTGTAGTACTAATTCATCCACTATTGGATCTATATTCTTCATTTGAGGCACTACTTCCTCTACCGTGCAATTATCCATGTCAACGTCCACAAAACAATTCAAATCCTCTGGTGCAACCTTTTCAACTATTAGTGAAGAACGGGGCTCCCTATACAATTTTACTTCTATCTCATTGACTAGAATAGTGGCATATGACATATCCAATTGCAATTTTCCTCCTACTACTACAGCCCACTTTCTTGACAGTAGCATGCCATAATGTGGTTTTGTATCAACAACAACCACATCCATCTTATATGTGGCATCTGGGAATGCAGAAATCTTCACTTCTATCCCCACCAGGGTTCCTACAATAGGAACTGCCCTATTATCCATGGCATAACACCTACCATTGGAAGTGTCAACCTACAATCCTAGCTCCTTCATCACATGATAGGGCATTACTATGGCAGTAGCACCAAAATCAATCATACAATTTTTCAGCAAAAAATTGTTCACAATTAATGTCACATAAAAGGGATCAATAGAAGAAGGCTCTTGTGTTACAATATTTCCAACACACACATCAGAGATGTCCTTAATTGAATCAAGCCTACTATATGTATTCCCCTTTTCTTTCATAACAGGACCCACTCCTTGTTCACTTATGAGAGCCAGGGCAGTTGTCTTATGTTCTTTGATTTTCAACATCTCTAATAAAGGAATAGAGACCTTCATTTGAGATAAGGCATGCCTCATGTCAAAAGTGGGAGGATCAGTACAAGGGTCAGAAGAGTCTTTTGTCTTTCCAGCCTTCCTCTTGGCCTTATCAACAACAACCTCTTCATTCCTTTTCCTTTCAGCAACAGGTCCTTCCCTTTTATTATTCACAACACTGGGCTTCGGGGAATCCATGCTCTAAGGGTTATCTTTAACAAATACTAACCTCGATACTCCTTGATTAGCATCTACCCTCATGTTCCTCAAATTGTATGAGGACTTAGCTTGTGTTATGGTAGCCACAGTCAAATTTTTTATTTCCTCTTCACTAGGCTTTCTCCATTGTTTCTCATCTGATCTTGATTCAACCATATTATTTTTACACATATCAAAGTTAGGTTCCTCTTGATCAGAATAGGTGAATATTTTTTGTTCATAGTTAGGGAGGATCCTTCTCTTATAATCAACATCAGCACAAATACCTTCATCATCTAAGGACACAAGCTCTTCCATCTTCTCGGTGGTAAACATGTTAACAGCAAGCTTTTCAGATTCTTCATAATCTTTTGCCTATGAGTTATCAGCTTCTTCCCCCAAAGCTTGAGCCACATCACACTGGAAAGGTGAATGAGGAATGTTACAAGCCACACACCAAGGAGTGCTCTCCATATTGTGTGTTGTATTTTTCCTTAAAGGATCTGGTGTATCTCTCCCCTTTTGAGGCTCATTATTATCAATGACATGCTTCCCATCCTTCCAGTTTGTCTTATAAGGCATATCCCTTAAATTTGGAAGTCTTTCTTGTCTCTGATATGGTGGTCTATTATCCTAAAAAATTCTCCCACCCTTTTCAAACTTTGTTGGTAAATCTTTAGCTACATTAGCCAATTTATCCATTTTATTATCATCCTTGGTTGGCCTTCTAGGTTGTGGCCTTGTTTCTTTCCATAACCTTCCCTCATCCCTCTTGTAGATTTGACCAGATGCCTTTTGATTGCTTTCAATATTTATGGCCAATTTAAAGGCATCCCTTAGGGTACAAGGGTTCTTATCTCTCAAAAGATATGGCATCTTACCATCCATAGAATTAAAATATGTGGTCAGGCAAACTGCATCATCTAACCTCAATACTTGGAACAATTTGTTCATGGCCTTTTGGAATCTTCCATTAAACTCTGGCATGCTCTCATTGTAGTGCTTTTTGATATTATTAAACTCATTGAGCATGTAGCTTGAATTAACATGTTCTGCATATTGTTCCTTAAAACACCTAACAAACTCATCCCATGATGCAATAATATTCTCCGGTAGACCTCTATACCAATCCCTGGCATCTTCAACTAATGAATGAACAAAGAGCTTCATCACAACATCTTCATGCTCAATCTCATAATCATTGATTTTATTTGTAAATAATTTTAGATGCTCCTCACATGTGATCACATTGTTTCCAATGAATAATGGGATTTTCTCTCTGATCTCATTAGGAATGACATTAGGCTGACCAGGGATACCATCAAAAAATAAAGGCCTATACCTATCCAAGTGAACTGGTCTCCTTTGGAAATTAGGCTGGGGTTGGGGAACTATAGCAACATTTTGACAAGACACATTTCCCATTGAACCACTAGTCACATGGGGAACTAGATTGGTATTTAGATTTGGTCCAGGTGCACTTTGTCTGGGATATGAGGCTTGGAGATTGGGAAAAGAACTGCATGGCTAATTTGATGGGATCATTCCTAAATTAATAGGGATTGAGCTACTAGCAGATGTATTTATATTGGCATGTAAGAAATAAATCTTTCTTTTCATTTCATCTATAGCAGCCTCCAATTCTAACTTCTCAAGCTGGAGAGCCAAATCTTCTTTAGTCTTTCTAGCCTTTTCCAAATCTATGCTTGCTTGGGAAATAGTATTAGCATTAACAACATTCCTTTTAGGTTCATTGATACTCACACCAACCACTTTCTATTTTCCTTTATTAGGGATTTCTTTTATGGAATTTCTAATATCCTCATTTTGTTTGATTTTAGATAGGTGTAACTGCCTGAGAACATGACCTGTTCCCTCAAATTCATCTTGGTTAGGTTTATTACCTTCAGCCTAATTTCTTAAGGCCCCCATGTCACCAAACAACTCTTTATCTAAACCCTAGACATTTTGGCCTAGATCCCTAGCCTGGATTTCATTTTTCTTGGTTTTTCTTATAAGATCTTGCCTTTCCATAAGCAACTCATAAATTTGTTGTTCCCTAGCCTTCCTTCTATTAGCAATTTATAATAGTTGTTCACGTTCCTTTTTCCTTAAAGAAATTACTTCCTCTCTTAATTTTACAAAATCATAGGAGGCAGTTTCTACAACAGAAGTTTCCCCTGGTGGATCTAGAGTTTCTCTTGCAAGGAAGAAACCAACTTCTGTGATCTCTTCTTCCTGAGGAGGGAAATCAACATTGAGCATGACTTTCTTAACAAGTTTTGGGTCATCAGAAGAAGAAGAAGCTTCATGGGGAAGGGGTGTAGGGATTCTTTCTCTTGAGGTTCCAGCAAAGTTGGCAGTAATGCAACCTCTTCTAAACCATTGTTTCCTACTAGGTGTGTGGAGCTCATCACCCATATTACTCTTAGGATGATCCTTGAAATAAGACCTAGTAAATCCTGGTCGACTCATGGCATTTCACGACAAGATACAACAAATTTTACAGATACTAGCAACTGGTAATCACAGATTTTCAAAGTCACCACCCATAAAATGGGTAAAAATATACACCAGTCTGCAACAAACACAATGAATGGTATTACACAGACAACACAAATCCACTACATTTTCATGTTAGGGTCCCCAGCAGAGTCACCAGTTTTGTTAGCATTTAAACCTGCAGATGCTTGAAAGATTCAAAAAATTTACTAAAATTAAGACTCGTGTATTCCCAACAATGGCATCTAGCAAAAATCCAAATGCTAAGGTATTAAGGTTTTTAGCCTTCTTCACTTCGAGTGTAAAACTCAGGTAGGTTTACATTTCTCAATTACTTCTACAAAGCATTACAATGTTGATCTATGTACTTGACATAGACAATACAATTCAGCAAAATACAAATAAAAGTAAATTGAATAGGTTTTTGATATTTAGGTGGTGAACAAATGAAAATTAAGCTTAAATCGGTGCCTTATTCATTAGGCCAGAGTCAAAACCTAACATCAACAAAATCCTACCAACACAAAGTACTAAAACTTAAATGAAATGCCTAACAATCCATTCTCCCAATTCCTAACCCTACCATCAAATTCATGTATAGATCTTTAATTCCTAGAGACCTCCCTGAAGATTTATTCCCTCCTTGAGGAAAACTTGAGTTCAACCCCTATATTCACCTTGTGAATAATGCATTAAAGAGCCTTACAAATTAATGCATAAGAAAAAAAAAGAATCCATACACAAAGACAACCAAAGATAGCAACAAAATTCTAGTATATTTGTATTAATTCTTAACTGTATCGGTACAACTTCAACAAAGACTTGAAAGAAGTCAGATCCTATATTTAGAACTTTCTTTACAAAAAACTTCAACCACCCTTACAAAAGAAGCAAAACTTGCTACTTATACCACTAGCCATCTTTGAATCCTTGAGAGGATGCAACAAGCTTCAGATGGCTATGAAAATGACTTGCACTACAGACAAAAAGGTACAAACAATAAAGACAAAGATTTGAAAAATAGAAAGTAGTTCCCAATCTTATGTTCTCGGAACACTCCATTAAATGCTAACAGGTTCAACGCCCACTGGTCTGAGATGCTCAGAAACCTAGATTTCCTTTATAGTGAAATTCTTTCATGCGATATGGACAACAGGGATCCTCAAATATTGGAGAAGTGAGGGCTTCAACATCCTGAGTGACCTTAACAAAGTGGAGGCAGCAAGTCTTCATATTATGGCTCCTGATATTCTCAGGTGCACTCACCATTCAAAAAAGGTGGCAAATGTAGATGAATACATTGTCGTCATGAGGAAGAATGAGAACATTTGGAATTGTAAGATGATCCAGAAAGGTGATTCCATGTGATCAGCAGTACTCAATATCTCCTTTTTTGAGATTTTGATATATAAGATACCTACAAACCTCGTATTCATATAGCTAATGCTTAAGTAGCACTTTATAGGGTTTTATAAAAATAGGATGTTAAGGTTACTATAAATTCTATAGATTGTATTTAGTAGAAATATATATGTATCTAGTACAGTAGTAAATTTATCTATTAAAAAACTTTATGTTTAATATTACAGGGTTCCTTTTAAAACATATATTTTTGTATGAGAGGTAGTTTTCTTAATTTTCTCTTAGAACTTGGTAATCATATTTAAATCTTATATTCTTATCAGTTTAGATCTTTTGTTTATACTTATTTTCTTATAGTTTCTTTGTGTACCTTATAGGGCCCTAAGTAGAAGCTTGCCCTTAACACCCTGTGAGATTTCCTACTGGCATACTAAACAATTAGATAATTTAACAATGATAAGCATAAAGAAAATCCAAATGCATTAAGAAAATTCCTCGCCTTCCCCTTAGAAGTTGAATTTATAGGATTAAAATCTATTCATATTTCAAAACAGTCTCAGGATCCCAAGCGACATGTACATCAGTAGACTAGCTATTATAAATAGCTCCCCCACATTTTTAGCTCACATTATCTCCCCAATCCAACTCTTTAGCTTCTCCTACTCTACAGGAAAGAATGGATACTCCACTAAAACTTACCTGTAGCAAGAGTCAATTGGTCTTTGAAGGAAGGGTAATGTCGAAACATGTTAAAAAGGTGATGATAGAAAAACATGCCCTCATCATCAGAGCCACCCTCCATGTCTTAGGCCCTGAATTTCTCAACAATGAGGATAGATATAGAGTCCTATCCAACATCACATCCCTGTTCATAGCAGTCATATTCTTCTAGGGTTTTCAAAAACATGAGATTTGGAGGCTGTGTTACTAAATTTTTAAACGGAGATTTCTTGGCAATATAGATAAAGTTCTCCACAATATTAAAGAGGATATAACTATTGTGAGACCTAGGTATTATGATATGGTTTATATCAAAGTAAATCTCCTACCTTCTACCCCTATCATAGCTACTGAGGATATGAAAGCCTTCAAAGACAGAGAAGACATTGTCAAGAGAAATGTGAACTTTTTACTACAATACCTACATATTTGCAAGCCTACTAAGGAGAATTGGTTCTATGAATATTGGCATTTAGATGAGGTTGGAATTGCAGACATCGAATGTTTTTCAGAATTTGAGTCAGAAAACCTAGTTAACCTATGGCTGGATGAAGGAAAGCATCACAAGAAAAAGCAAAAACAAATTCTTGACTCAAAAAGCTTTGATTCCCTAGTTAGGGAATGATAATAGTAGCATGCAATTGGATTTATGTAATACTCTCCTATAATAGACATTTTTAGACTACACAATTATACCTTTGAGGTACTGTTCTACCTCAAGATACCCTACTCTCCAGGATGCCAGTTTAAGATAAATGGTTATCAATAGCAGTCTGGATTCTTGTAGTTTATTCTAAATGGATACTGATTTGAATTTTTATTAAACAAAAAATGGTAATGTTCATAGTATAAAATGATAATCAAACTAATGCTATTATCTTAAATTATGTCATAGCCATCAAGTTAAAAGTAAAAATCCTAAAACAGATTATATGATTGTAACATCAATAAATAACTTTTGAGTTAGGGTATAGAGAGGGTTAAGGTAAATAATATCTAATTTCAATCTATCGATACATACAATCTTCTCTCAGAGATTTTTTCTGATAAAGCTTAAACTACTAGTGGAAAGGATTAAATATAGGCCCCTAACCTGAGATTAGGCTATTAGCCTGTGTTACATGTTTGTGACACTTCCCATGAGAAAATACTCTTTAGACAATGATCAATAACATGGACATAAACAGTACCACTGAGATAATATTTGTAGATTATAATTACCCATGTTTATCCTGGCACTTAGGGAAGGATGATCTTTACATGCTTAGGCTCAAAGATTCTACCTAATTCTGGTATGAACTCCCTTTATTATTTGCCTACTTTCCTCGATAACGATTATTTTAAGTATATAAGTCATTAACTATATTCATTGATGTAATAGCGTAATATAGGTATTAGATAATCGGTACATCAGAGGTACTCTAAAAATAGATAGGACTCAACAAATATGTGATCAATGAATTATTCATATGTATCTGCAAATAGAATCTGTGATTTGACTCCATGAATATGTGGAGGCAGGGTCATAAGTACATGAGACAGAGTTAAAAGTTAAGTTATTTCAGGTTGCCACATATGTTACTTATTTTACTAATCAGAGGTATTACATCTCCAAGTCTTCTCCCTCATGGAAAATGGATTGGATTTTGGTCTCTATACCTAAGTGCAGATCTAGATGTCTATTTTAGCTCATGCTCTCCCATAGTAATCTGCTTTATGTTCAGAATTTATCTTAATTATAGATTTGAATGCCTAGCTATCATGTAGTCCCTGCTCATTCTTTCGCTCCTAAGCTTTTAGCTTTAGGTTAAGGATCTAATTGTATTAATTTTTTGAATTTCATACTATTTTTTCATGGCCATTGCAATAGATTCTTCTTTAAGTTTATGAATTAATAAATAGTTCTTGAGTACCAATGTCTAAAAATACCAACATATATGTTTTTGGACGTTTCTTATAACTAGATCATGTTTGTAAAGGATATGAATATTAAAATGAATGATAAGTACTATTCATTTTCATTGTGTATCTTCCAACCATACTAAATGCTTAAGTCCTTTATAATTATGGTTAATTCTTTTAGCATCAAAAGGATTAGCTTAATACTTATTGAGAATAGGTTATGAATTAACATTGTTTTTAAGCAAGATATACAAAGAAGTATAATTCTCATAAAATTATGGTGGTAGTCCCTTTTATCTAACCCAAGAACATGGGCATCAAATATTACAACATACTTAGAACCAGGCAGTACAAGTGTAGGTAATAGTATCCTCTTTTAAGCAAATTTTTCTACCTTTCGAATGCACATGTCATATTCTCTCCTATCAATAATTTATAAACTTTAGATTAACAAATTTTATTATGATTATACTGACAAGGATCTTAGCTAAAGCTTAGATATTTCAAGTATTAAAAATCATGAGATATTTCGAGGAGCCTCCATTCGGATGGGATAATCAGGGAACAGTCCCCTATGATCGACAGATAACCTCACAAATTTTGAATTAATTAGAAAGAAAAGGTACTAAGCTATGTACGCTAATCTTAGAAGGAAGGCCTAATGGGGACTTAAAAACATTGCAAAATAGACTAGATATGAAACAACTCATGCGAAGCTTGTAATAATTATATTATGAATTTGGTCATGGAGGGAATGCCCTCCTAAATTTCTTATGTAGAAAAATTGAACTACGGTCCCAGGCGAGGCTAGAGGTTTTCTCAACCCCACTCTTTCCTACCAGCACCTGAACTGAGTGGGGTTTTATTTCTTGAATCATTTGTTTATGATTAATAAGTTATTGGCCTCGACCTTTTACCGATCAAAAAATAAATAAATAAATAAATTTAAATTATTGATTATATTATTATATCCCTTTTCTAATATTTAATTAATTTAAATTAATTGAACATTCCCTACACTCTTACCCTAAAGTTTAATTAATTCTAATTAATTAAAGCTAATCTACAACCTAGCACCTTTATTTCCTCCTAAACTCTACCCACTAACTAATCCTTGATTTATTATCCTAACATATTTATTCCTAACTCCATTAACCTTTTCCCATAATTTAGAATTATCTCACATGTGTGTAGCCACCCTAATCTTCTATTTGTCCCTCCTATAGCCACCTTACTCATAAATGGCCACCCTAATCACACATGTGTAGCCACCCTACTCTTCTACTTGTCCCCACTTTTCACTTTCTCGACTTTTTCCCAAGGTTTCGCATACATGTGTGAGAAACACCTCACCTCTTGCATGGTAAACATGTGATTCCCTTTCCTTTCCAGTTTGAATCCACCTCACCTTCTCTATGAAATCCTAGCCCTCCATTCGCATTAAATCTCAACTATCTATTTCTCTTAAAGTCTTGTAAGTTAGAGCCTTCTCCCCATTCAATTTTTTTTATTCTCAAGATATTATTCTCATGTTTTTATTCTAAAGGTATTGTTATTGTTAGTTTCTCATCTCCAGTACATTAGAATTTGTCAATCTAAAATCTAGTACCTAAAACCCATTTTATTGTGGTGAAAGGAGAGTATTCCACATCAAAAATAAAAGGAGAAAATCAAATGGAGATGGATGACTCTATTTTAGCTCAATCAGAGGTGTAAGGTATAATGTGTGCTCATTTTATTTTCTTTGTATTGAATTTCATTTATAGTTAACATATTTCCTTAGGTACATTTTGGCACACCTAGTGGGATCCATGTCTCTTTAAATTTAATCAAATTTCTTGAGTGCTCTTGAATTTGTAGGTTGCAAACTATGGATTGGCATCTCTATTGCGCATTGGTGTCTCCACCTTTTCAAATCTCCACCCTAGATTGGCAAGCATGATAACCCTCTTTTTTTTTCAACAAAAAATATTATTTCTGATGCTTTCTTATTTTTAACTGATATCTTTGTTGTAAAGGTTGTTGAATTAACACACTTTTCTATTTGTTGTCATTATAACATTTGAGTTTTGAACCTTTTTAATTTTTAGATCTAATTCTTATTTGTAGGTTTTTAATATTTTGTTGAAGGTATAGATCATCGTCCCCACTTGTCCTTCATCACCTACACTTTTTGGCACCTACGGCCTTGAGTCAACGCCTCCAATAGGTAAAAGTAAGGTTTACTCTAAAGTTGTAGTTTTTGCATTTTTGTTTTGTTAAATCACTATAAAAAAAAACATTTCATAGTAAATGCAAAAAAACAACTTCTAGATTATAATGTATATTTTTAAGTTATTTGTTTCTAGCATAGGCGTTTTTCTATTTTCTATAGGTCAGTGTCTATGTTGATCAACATCTTTGTTGATTAGCACTTGTGCTTGCACATTGGTGTCTTTATTTGTGATGTACAACTTTGAAATTTTCATATTTTTATAATCACTAATGAGTTTGTGCACTTGTTCATGACCATCTAAGAAAATAAAATAAACTACTAACATGTGCTTTTGTATGTTCTCATTCATTTATTTGTCTTCTTTAGCTCAATTTTACATAGTCTAATTAGCTCGGGTTAAAAGAATCAAGTATTTGAGTGCTTGGAGGATCTTGCAGGAGGGAAAGTCATTGCAATATTCTCATTTTGTATTAGTATAATCTTCCTTTGATGAAAAGATGAAATGAAAGTATCTTCTCCCTTTGCCTTCTAATGGATCTTGGGTGTAAGAGAAATCATGTTAATCTTTTCCTCTAGAGAGGCTTGCCTTGGTGTGAAAATAGGTACTCAACCCAAAGGAATGACCCAAGTGATGTTTTTAGTTGGATCCACTATATAAGTGAAGGAAAAGGTGAAAACCTACATTTAAAAAATCCACATGGATTCCCTTTCAATTGCTAGCAATTTCTATAGAAAGTTCTCCAAAATTCTGACCATAGGAGATTCTGTGGAGGGTTCGCAAGCGAAATGTAGGGTCCCCTCCATTGTCAGCTACCATGTGTAGTCCAAATATTTAAAAACTTTCAAACGAAAAATTATAAAGCTCTTTATTTTTTTTATGACTTTATTGTTATTTTTGTTATTGTACTTGTCGTAGGCAACACTAAATTACATTGACCTGTGCTTAATTAGTGAATTAATTTCCACTAATGACAACACTTGATTTTTTCATTTTCAAAATAATAATAAGTTATATTAAGTTGAACTTTATATTTTTGAGTTTTTTAAATTAAAATAAACTATTTATTTGTAATCTCATTGGTTGAAAACAATGTCTTATAGGGACACTTTTTTTGGAGGCTTCCTCCATATTGCATTTTTTTTGGGTAAGATTTTCGGGGTACACATTATATTTGAATTATCTCTACATTTTATAACTGACTTATCTCTACATTTTATATTAAAATCAAACCAAATCGTAATTATTTATAAAATTAATTTAAAAATCTAATTAAAAAAATTATATCTAAAATAACTAAATATTTATATTTTAAGTCAAATTATTTATTTAATTTTAAATTTGACTATTGATTATAATTATTCTAAAATATTTCTAAATTAAATTAATATATTTTATAATCCTTATAATACCATATAATGTGTTTTTAAAATCACCATATCATGTTTATGTTGGATGTTGTTGGAATTGGTTACTAATGTTGTTGTCATTCGTGTTTTGTCACTAATGTCAACATATGTTTCTATGAAGAGAAAAAACTGGTTATTACAGTGTACGGATACTATATGGTTGATTCAAAATGAGAGAACACATATTTGTGTACAAGAAAGTGTTGTGATCTTATATCTAAGATCACATGTTGTAATATTTCATATTGGTTGAGTAACAAAAGATTTGGTGAAGACTGGTTTCTAGACTATGATAGTGGAATTTGACAAAGTTAGTCTCTGTGTTTTGAGTGTATCTTACAAGTGATGTGGATTGAATGTATGTGAGCTTAAGGGATGTCAAATAATGTATTGAGGAATGTTCTTTGATCTTAGCAAGTCATGGGAAGTGTGATGATGTCATATATGGTGTGTGTTCTTGAGGAGACCTATTTGGGGCTGACTTCAGAGTTATAGCGTGTATTATGGATAGCGAGCATGGATTATAGAAGTTGGACCTAAATTATTGAAGTGTAATTATTGTATACTTGTTATGGATAGCGTGTGTATCTTAGCAAGGGGTTATGTAATTATTTGTATATTAGGAAAGCATAATTGTCTGACCTGATCATTTATTGTAATAGGGTATATATGTAAGATCTTTTCTTTTGAAAAGATGGGTAGTGTGTAAGAATAGTAAAAGAGGATTGTGGAAGCTGCGAGCTTGTATCTGCTGGATGTAGAGTAGAGGATAGTTTATACTTCATTAGAACTGATCAAGAAAAGACAATTTCTATCAGACATTTCACAAGGATTGTGTATTTCCTTTATATACACTTGTGTTGCGAACAGTGAGTTTTGGAGGTGGACATAACCTTCTTTGGGCAGTGAGCCTACATTTATTTGACTCCTAGCAGGGTTTTCCCTTTAACATGGATTGTCTACTATAATGTTTTCATAAGCTCCTAATAGGGATAGATCTTTTACCAGGAATATTATACTCTTAGTACATCATTTGTGGGTGCTAATTCCCACTAGGGGTTTACCTTTAACAGGGTTTCCTCGATACTAAAATATTGTGTTATCATTTGATTTGGTGTAGCTGCTATTTAAAGTTTAAAGTTTAATAATTTGTCTCACAACTAATTCGCCCCCCTCTCAATTGTGTTGGTGGACTGTTATTCCTAACAATTGGTATCAGACCTACTGGTCCTTAGAGAGAAATCTTAACAGCTTGAGGTTATCTTGGAGATGGCATTCTATAGGAAGGATAGTCTAAAATTTGATCCTAAAAACTTTGACAGTTGGAAGAACAAGATGAGAACACATTTTCTATGTTTGGGTATCAACTACTGGATGATCACAAAGAATGAGGTAACCATGAAGGATGAGGATGAATTAGATAAAGCTACTCATGAAGAAAAGAAGATATTTTCATATAACATGGTTGCAAGCAAAGCACTGATCAACACACTTTCTAGAGGATAATTTATTGAGGTGAAAGATCTGGATTCAACACACAAAATTTGGGAAAGATTAGAAGCATTATATGAAGGAGACAAGTTTACTAAGCAAGACAAGTTACAGAACTAGAAAACAAGGATGAAGAATTTGAAAATGAAAGATGATGAAAATATTAGGGCTTATGTAAAGAGAGTTACTGAGGTTGTGATTGGAATCAAAAATTCTGGATGCACTTATGAAGAGGAAGAAGTCATTGCAAAGATTCTTAGATTGTTGACACCTATTTACAGTACCAAAGTTCAGGCTATAGAAGAGATTATAAATTTGACTACAAACTTTAGTAGAGAGATGTTGATTTCAAAGCTAACTACCTTTGAGGTTGCAGAGATGGGAGATTCTTTACCTAGATTTGAAAAAACATTTAAGGCATCTGCACATAAAAAGACATAATCTGGAATTGCAAGCACGAGCAATGGTAATATGAGAGAAGAGCTTGGTGAGTATGCCAGTGAATGGGAATAGATACAGGAAGAAGAAAGAAAGCTAGATGAAATTGTTTCCCTAATTGCTAGAAGGGAAAAGAGAGGTAAGGGTAAGTTTGAAGGAAAGTTACCTTTGAAATTTTTTTCATGAAATAAGATAGGTTACTTTACATCTAGATGTCCTACAAGAGTTCCTAATCATAAATCTAATTTTTACAAACCTAAGTATTCAAAAGAAAAAGAATGTTATTATGCTAGTGAAGGTGTTTCTAATGCTGATTTTGATAATGAGGAGATTGGATTTATTTCTATCAAAGATGAAAAACCATTACATGAGGAAAGAGATTTAGTGTCACATGTTGATAAGAAATCTGAATGGGTTATAGACAATGGTTTCTCACATCATATGACTGGAGATAAAAATAAGTTTGTTAAACTAAATAAGTATGATGGCGGTGTTGTGAGATTTGGAGACAATGTTCCTAAGCTTATCATTGGAGTAGGATCTATATCTTTGGATGGAAAGACTAATAGTGATAATGTACTATTTTTTTATGGACTTAAGAATAACTTGTTGAGTGTTGGCTAGTTGATGGATAAGGGTTATCAATTGAACTTCATTAATGAGAAATGTTTTATCAGAAGTAAGACAGGAAATTTGATTGCAACTGGTACTAAATCTAAAGTAATGTATTTGACTTAAAAACATCTGAAGCTTCTTATTTTGTTGCAAAGGTAGATGATAGTTGGTTATGGAAAAGAAGGTTTTTTCATGTTAATTTTGATAATATTGTGAAGGAAATCTTGGCTAATGCAATGAGAGACCTGCCTAGAATTGTAAATCCATCTTACACTGTGTGTAGAGAGCATGTTATGGGAAAGCAGACTAGAAACAGTTATAAAATCAAATCATATTTAGCGAAAGGAAAGTTGGACCTGTTACATATAGACCTATGTAGACCTACAAGGACAAGATCATACTATGGTGAAAGGTACTTTATACTTTTTGTTGATGACTTTTCTAGAATGATGTGGATTAGTTGAGAGAGAAATCAAAAGCATTTGACAAATTCATGATATTCAAAGCAAAAGTAGAGAATGAATTAGGCTTAAAGATAAAATGTTTGAGATTAGATAGAGGTGGAGATTTTACTTCAAATCTATTCAATTCATATTGTGAAGAGCATGGAATACACTGAAAGACATCTACTCCTAGGACTTTATAGCAAAATGGGATAGCAAAGTGAAGAAACAAAACAATATTGGATGCTGCTAGGACAATGTTGCTAGAAGGAAATGTATCTCATGTACATTGGAGAGAATTTGTTGGGATGGCCTATACACATTGAATAGAATTCAAATTAGAGAAGGTACAAGTAAGACTCCTTATGAATTATGGTTTAATTATACTCCTACTATAAAATATTTTAGAATATTTGGAAGTAAATGTTGGCAAGTGATGTTTTATGAGTACTATGAAGCACTTGAGGGTTATCATTTATGGCAACACATATGATATGGTGATTGCATAAAGTAATTATGAGTGTTGAAGATACAGTCTTGAAAATGACTAAGTATGGAATCGGATTTACAGAGTACTGCAGAACTATTTTGGGTACCGAAGACATTATATGATAGATGATAGCTTATGAGATTAGAGGAAGACATTTTTGGATGTATATGACCTTCAGTTAAGGTCTCTTGGGATTTGGTATTGATATCAGTAAGTTACAGTGATATGAAGACATGCGAAGATAGAGGAACAGTGAAGCATGGCATATGAACAGTCACGATGATTAAGGGAACGTAAGATGGAATGGTAATGTGCTAAATTAGATAAAGATTTTGGATTGCTGACACTTGTGTAATACAAGATCTCTAACTTAGTATTTACTATTCTCATTATTAATTATTATGTTTTGTATTGTATTTGGGAGTCGATTGAATGATAGAATTTATATTTATATGAAGAGATTTTTGTAAAGTGATATGGAGTTTTATGATGTGAAATAATGATAGCGATGGAAGATGCAACATCAAAGGTTTTTAGATGATATTGAGAACTATAACTGAAACTATCAAAGCATAGAAGATGCTTGTATTGTTCATTGTTGAAGAACACTTTGTAACCAAAATATTGTTTGTAAGAGTTGTAAGCTCAATATACCTTTACAGGATTTTGTACACCTTTAACAGGGTTGATATTCCTTTAATGAGGAAATGTACTATGTAATACTCAAATCCTAACAAGGATATATCTCATAACAGAGATATTATATTTTAGTGCATAGTTGTGGGTGTAATCACCTAAAAATGGACAAAGACAATTTAATGATAAATCAAAGAAAATCAAGTCAAATCAAGGTAAATCAAGGAAATAATTGAATCAATTGAATCACAATGCATAATTAGCCAATCAAAATTAAAATCAAGTCTTAATTCAATATCAATCAAAATTGAGAGCATTTTAATCAAGTGCAATCAAATCAAAATACAATTAATTCAATTAATTGTATAGTCTTGGATTAAATTAAATTCAACCCATTCAAGGGGTACATGGCTAAAATAAATCAATTAAATCAATTAATAAAAATCAATTACTCTCAACAACCCAAAAGGAGAGAAAATCAAACAACCAATGAAATTTAAGGAAAGGCATTCACGTGGATCAAGCCAAATTGAATCTCATTCACTCAAAGTGAAGAGGAATCTCAGCCATCCATGTTGTCTACTTGTCCCAAGCTTTGAGGACACAAACTTTTCTTTGTCTTCAAAGGGTGGAATCAAAGACTTAACCCCAACCCAATCATGATTAAACACAACTACACCCCCTACCATTGGAAAATCTATAAAAGGAAGGCTAAAATCCTTCATAATTCATCAACCACCTATCTGAGAATTGCATCAAACCTCTTGCAATTTGAATTTAGAAAAGCATTTAAGAGTGTATTTAGCATTGTTTTGATAATTGTTAGCTTTAGCATTGTTTTATCTTCATCATTCTCATTCTAGGACTGTCATTAGTGAGAGCTTACTGAGAGCTCACTCATTAACATCTTAGTTAGAGAGCCATAGGATGCTCAATTAATCATTGATTTTGTTAAATAGTTTCTCAATTGTGGTTGTATTTAGTTATTATTTCACTTGTTATTGATGATTAACCCTAATTCTATGAAGGTACATTTATTTGTATACAAAATGGTGCCCACCATGGGGTAGTAAGCCTCATGTTATCATTTTCATCATTTAGATCATCTTTTGTATGCTTGTATCTGCTATTTTCCATGAAAATTTTACATGAAATAGGTTAAATCACACCTACGGCTAATTCATTCATGCATGTGATCATTTGGATGATGCTTACCAGCTCTGTATCATTGCTTATTCACTGAACATTCACGTCTGGTTAACACTTTCTATTATGTCTTACATTCTTTGTCATCACCTGTGATTGAAGAAATCACACCTACACAATAAAGTTGTATTGCCTTTGCATAAAGAAGTCACACCTGTGAGTGAAGAAGTGTCGCTTGCTGATAATTCATTGTCACCTGTGATCAACCTTTGTGATGCATTTTGGATAACGAGTCACGCCTAGTATCATTTTCTTACACTTGTTACTTTTAAAGTGTTGCTTTGACTTTTTCAGTTTACGCTTCTGAAAATATTATTTACGCTTATCAGTAAAAAATTTATGCCTGTCAAAGTTTTTGTGTCACCTGGTACACTTGTCAGTGTCACTTGCAAATAGTTAACTCATGCTTATAAATAGTTTACTATCGCTTATTTGCTGGACAATGTCACTTTTGGTTTTCTATCAAAATTTGTTTGCAGATTGATTAATTCTATCATCTAATTCTCTGTTTGTACATTTTGACAGTAAATGGGCAAACATCAAAAGGTGCAGAAGCTAGAAACCAGATTCAACAAAGAAGGGAAGGCACTAGCTAAGAAAATCAAAAGGGAAAACAAAGCACACATCAAAGTTATTCTTGAGTTAACACAAGATGAAGACAATCAGGTATATCAGAAATACCTTGCTATAATTGGAGCTTATAAATAGAAATTTGTCTCTTTGAATTGGATCTTTAGCCCATAGTTCAAATTTTTATTTGAAAGTTTGCAATTAGAGTGCTCAAAATTCATTTTATAAATCTTTGTGTTGTCAATTTCAATTTTGGTTTCCCCTCACTTTGATTGTTAGTGTTGACTAACTTGCTAGAGTATAAGCACATTGGAAGGAGCTATTGCCAAGGTGAGTGAAAAATGACAAAATTCTCTCAAAAATGCCCCTAGTTTTATGCTAGCTACAAGAAAAAGGTATTCTCCTAATCAAGCTTGCATTTGATTAAATTGTGACATTTCATTTGGATATAAGCTTGAGATAAAATAGGAAATGAATTTCACACTTCAATTATAAGAATCTCCTTGTCAAGAGATTGGGAAAGAGAAAATGTGTTTTTCAGTGTGTGGAACAAAGAAAGACAATAGGGATATTCTCTTCACTCTTTGAGTGAACCAAACTCCCAAACTTGTCGGCCTAAGTTCATTTCTTGTTTTCATATATATGCTAGAGCAATAGTGGGCTTGCCTCCCAAGTTTGCCTTAACGAGGCCAGTGAGAGGGACAGCCCAAAGTGGGATATGCTAGCTTTTACCATGAGGATCCAACCCACTATAAAACAAAATGCATGTATCCTTAATGGGGTGCATGACAAAAGGATTTTAATTTTTTGAACTTCCTCTAGTAGTCCTCACAGATTGCCCAAAATCGTACCTTGGTGCGTGTGGGAAGCCCCTTAACATACTTGGGGGATGAGAGATTAAAGTTCATTTTGAACGGAATCCATACTAAATCCTTGATCAATTAGCAAGCCTACCTCATTAGAGCCATTTAAAAGCCAAATTTGACCTTAGGTGAGTTGCTTGAAGGAATTTATTGTATTAATTGATAAAATCATTGTGTTGTGCTTGAAGATCTTTGATTACAAAAAGAAAATATCCATTAAGATCCAAAAATCAATTAACAATAAAAATTCAAAAGAATATTCTATTCACAAGAATTCAATAAATGGAAAAATTATCCAACCAAGTATCATTAAGAACATTGTTTCCTTACCTCTATGATCAAGAAAAACAACATGAACATCATATCTTTGATAATTCAAAATTTGATCAAAAAGAATATCATGAAAATCCTATATTTGATCAAGAATATCCTAATGATAAACCAATATTTGATGAAGAACCTATTTCAAAATATCAAGAGAATCTCATCTTTGATCAAGGAAATCAAGAGGAATTAGTCCCATCTCAACAATATTCATCATATGACAACTCTTTGAGAAACACAAATACATCCAAATATCCTTGGGATAGATCATTTACTCCTTTAGGACAATCTTACGAATTAGCTTTGGAAAAACTCCTTGAAAATGATCTCATCACGTTGCCTCAAATCACTTCATGTGGTTTTATCTTTTTGAGCAACTATTGTGCATATCATAGACATAATGAGCATGAAACTTCAGATTGCATGGAGTTGAAACATAAAATCCAAAATCTTATTGATGATGACATAATTGGAATTGAAAATCCTAATGAATCATCTAATGAAGATACTACTCTCAAGAAAGATCAAACTTATGAACACATGTCTAGTAGTGGTCCTCTTATAGCTTTCACCTATTCCACCATTCCTCCATTTCATATAGAAGCAAAGCTATCCAATATTCCTCCATCAAACAAAGATCCAAATAGTTTTCATAATGACTATGTATACCCTCAAGGGCTACCTCTAAAAGAGATCCAAGCTAACCTACATCTTGCTAAAAACTTATTTCATACTTCAAAGGTTATAGACCCCAAGCCTTCATGTGCTATAATGCCTATCATTCCTATTTCAAATGAAACTTGATTAGCCATTCAAGAATCCCAGGTGAACATCAAAAATCCTACTTTGTCCTTAGAAGTGGCTCCATGTCAAGAGATTAATCAAGAGTGCAAAGAAACAAGTCTTATTAAGGATCAAGATCAAGATATTATCCCTTCTTATCCTATAGTTGACCAAAGTCCCATATCCCAAGAGTCCCATGATGAACCCTTCATACCCTTCCATTTCTTTCAAGAAGATACCCTTCTATCTCAAGCACACTATATTACTTCACCTCCTATATCATACCCATCTCCTAAGCAAGATCAAAGTATTCCTTCCATCTCTAATGAACTTATCAAAAATCAAAAGCAAAGTATTCTTCCTAAGCTATCAAAAGATCCTTGTCAAGATCAAAGTACCCCAACATCCACTTTTCATAAGCCTCCATATATATCTCAAGCTTAAACTACTCATATCAAAGTCACTCCTATCAAAGCTACAGATAAGCCTATTGGTACAAAGATAAATCTGAAAGATGAAAGCCTTGGCCATGCAACTCACAATAAAGATGTTGATATCCCTCCTACATCCCATTTACCTCCAATTGTGCATAAGCATATTCCTTCTACATCCTCCAAATCCATCCTTGGTCCCTACATCCCAAACTTGAAACCTTCATATCTTCCATCTATATTGGGTCATTATATTCCTCCATCAACCTTTCCTACCATCCCTATCCCACCATCCCATTACCCTATATCCTATCAAGATCAACAAAGACATACATACTTGAGAAACCAAGCACCCATCCATGTCAATCCTCCATATGAACCCATTCATATGAACCATCCATATTTACCTTATTCATCCACCAATCCCAAGTCCTTTGGAAGAAATTTGAATGTGCAACATAAAAATCAGAAAACTAAGAATCCACTTATGTATGAAGAGCACCATGTCCAATCTAATCGACATGTGAATAAAAGAAAAAAAGAAATATTCAAGAGACCACAAAGGTCCATCAAGCAAAAATAAAAATCAAAGAAAATGTGGGTTCCTAAACTCCTCATTGAAGAAATGCATTCTAAAGCATCCAAAAGGAAGGAAAAATCAAAGAAAGTGTGGATTCCCAAGTCACTTTTGAAGGACTTACACACAAAAGAGAAATCAAAGTTGACATTCAAGCTTCCAAAGGCTCCCACTTCACATTCTCCCAAACACATTCCATCTTATCCATCCATTTTGAGCCCTTGTATCCCAAGATCCATATCCTCTCTTACATCAAAATCCCAAGCTATTTCACCCATTTTTCCTCCATTATTCCACTACCCTTCAAGGTGTGTATCGATGTTGATCTTGATAATACTTCTTATCCTCCTATTCATTATCCTTCCATTCCCTTTTTCATGCCCACGCATGAAAAGACTTATTATCCTCTCATTCATTATCCTTCCATTTCCATTATCCAATCCATTGCATAAATCTTTAGCCACCCTCTACCTTATCCACCATATCAACATCTTTGAGCATACTTTTTAGAAGCCTTGGCTCATCATATCATACCTTTTATAGGAGTATCCAAAGATCATGAGGCTTGAGTCCATCCAAAAATTGAAAAAAAAAAAAAAAAAAAAAAAAAGAAATACATCCTATGGTGAAAACCACTTCTTCTGGCATCTTGGACAAGTACCATGATGAAAACTTGGTAAACAAGCATCATGCGTGATTCCTCTCTCTTGCACTCTACACTTAGGGGCAAGTTACATCCATCATATCCTCCATCTTTCTACCATTTATCTCACTTACATCCATACTTCATTTTCACCTTTAATCTTGACAAGGTTGAACATATATGTGAGCATTAAGTATCTTGGCATGAGTTATCCTATCCATTAGCCTATTCACTTGTTGCGTGCATACTACCTTATCATGATCTTGCTTATCCTAAAGCCACCTTTCTTATTCCTAAGAATCCTTCCCATGATCCCAAACCATTCACTCATAGCCTTCACCATCCCTTTATCATGATTGTGTGATCCTATACACATTTATCCCTTGATCTTGATCCAAAAGAAATGAATAAAGAAAAAAAAAATGTTATAGAAAGTCTCTTTCATGTCCACTCCTTTGGATGATTGTCATGGCACCAGGTCATTATTCCATATGCTATCCAACACCACATCATTGGCCTATATTGAGATATTATTTTTCCCTAGCTTGGATAATCTTGAGGAGATGGTCCTATGGGTAACACACTTGCTCCATCCATCATGGCTTATTCATCTCACATCATCAGTTCGCAAATCCATCTTTCATGTCCTATACCTTGCTAAACATCGGGGAAACTCAATGTGATCTTGCTTGAGAACTAGTAATCTCTAAAAATCAAAAAAGGGGAAAATTTTCCTTTAAAAATCCAAAAAATCTAAAATATCTAAAATCAAAAAAAAAAAAATCTCTAAAAATCAAAAAAAAAAAAAAATTGAAAATCTTTTAAAAATCTAAAAAATTACAAATCTTAAGTAAACACTCAAAAGTTGCATTGCCCAACAAAGCATGATCTTTGCTAAATCAAATTGGGGGCACCAATCCAAATTCAACAAGCTTAGCAAAGCAAACACAAGTTGGCTCAAAATCATCGCATCAAAATTGGAAAATTGCTACACTTGAACTTATTGATTTATATCACATCCAAACACTTGATTTAAACGACAAAATTTGAAAAATCATAACCAAATCTAAAAAGCTTAAATCAAATTAGATCAAAATCTAAAAAGCTTAAACATAACTAAGGATCAAAGTGGATGAAGTTTTTGAAATATGGATCTACAAACAAAAGCAAAAATGTTCAAAGTGTTACTAAATTTTTGGAACCATGTCTTTTTAGCAAATCGATGATGTTTGACTAGATGAGCGATGATGAAGACATGATATTTTCTTGAGTGCTTGTCAGGTTGATTCATAGCAGTATGTGAATCTATCTAATGATATGATCATCAAAGAATCATCGAGGACATTTGTATATGAAAGGGATCAATTCTTGGTCTGTTTACTTGAAATTGTTAAAATCTAAGGAAAGAGGTATTCATATCATCATGGTTGAACCAGTGAGGGTTGTACCAATTTCATGTTCCAAAAGCTCAATGATGAAAATAAGCTTCCAAAATCTTGAATAATGACAGTTAGCTGCATACATCTTAGATTAGATGCATTGTATATATTGTTTGGCCTTTCTTAGCTTAATTTGCAAGAGGAAAATCTAAAAAGAGGGTGGAGTTACCATCATCAAAAGACCAAATCAAGATACATCAAATGATCAATGATATCATCAATGGTACATCATCAAAGTTCTGATCAATATAATCAAAGTCTTGATCAACATCATCAAATGTCCATCAATGTATAATCAAAGTCTTGATCAACATCATCAATGCTTGAAATATCCATCATCAAAAATATTTCTCAATTTGATCATCAAAGGTACATCAATGTCATCAAGATACATTTTCAAATGTTTGATCCATCAAAATGATTCATGCTTCATCAAGGACATCATCAATAATCAATCAGGCTAATCAAATAGGGGCAACCTAATCCTATTCATTACCTTCTCTTCTAGTATCATCTAATCATATCATGTATCAAAAATCAATCAGTCAAATCATCCAAGTGATTATCTAATGTCAATCAAGTTATCCTATCATCTATTTGCTCATCCTGAGCACATCAAAACTCCTAACTCTATATCTTGAGGAAGGAAAATCATTGTTTTGTCTCTCTAGATCTTGAGAGCAAAATATCAACCCATCAAATTATCCTATCAAATTGACATCAACATCAACCAAGTGATTCTGACTGACATCAAATGATACGAAACCATCATCAACTTATCTCTTCTCATCAATCAAATTTCTTCAAATCAAATTCTCTCATGATCAGGGCATTTTCAAATTTCTATATCGGGAAACAAATCAAAATTTCCCATTCTCAAAAAAAGCATCCAAAATCATTTCAATTCATTTCCTAAGGGGGCATGCAATCATATCATCAACAACATCATCAACAATAGAAATAACATCATCAAATTAGGAAACCGATCATCAAATCAGAGCGAAAGCTTTTATCAGGAAATTTTTCATCATCAAATGAATGGATCATCGCATCAAAATCAATCATCACAGCAAGTATCATATCAGGATCAATCATTAAATCAAACATCATATCAAGGACCATCATCAGAATGACCATCATATCAGAATGATTATCAGAACCATATCAAGAGAGTTTCGTATCAATCATATCTACATCAACCTATCAAAAATCAAGATCAACCATCAAGGATCGGTCATCAATAAATCAAGACCTTATCAAGCAAGATCAGAGTATTCTTTGAATCGACATGCTTCGCACGTCAACTCAAAGAGGGGCATTTGTAATCACCTAAAATGGACAAAGACAATTTAACGATAAATCAAAGCAAATCAAGTCAAATCAATGTAAATCAAGGAAATAATTGAATCAATTGAATCACAATGCATAATTAGCCAATCAAAATTAAAATCAAGTCTTAATTCAATATCAATCAAAATTGAGAGCATTTTAATCAAGTGCAATCAAATCAAAATACAATTAATTCAATTAATTGTATAGTCTTGGATTAAATTAAATTCAACCCATTCAATGGGTACATGGCTAAAATAAATCAATTAAATCAATTAATAAAAATCAATTACTCTCAACAACCCAAAAGGAGAGAAAATCAAACAACCAATGAAATTTAAGGAAAGGCATTCACATGGATCAAGCCAAATTGAATCTCATTCACTCAAAGTGAAGAGGAATCTCAACCATCCATCTTGTCTACTTGTCCCAAGCTTTGAGGACACAAACTTTGCTTTGTCTTCAAAGGGTGGAACCAAAGACTTAACCTCAACCCAATCATGATTAAACACAACTACACCCCCTACCATTGGAAAATCTATAAAAGGAAGGCTAAAATCCTTCATAATTCATCAACCACCTATCTGAGAATTGCATCAAACCTCTTGCAATTTGAATTTAGAAAAGCATTTAAGAGCATATTTAGCATTGTTTTGATAATTGTTAGCTTTAGCATTGTTTTATCTTCATCATTCTCATTCTAGGACCGTCATTAGTGAGAGCTTGTTGAGAGCTCACTCATTAACATCTTAGTTAGAGAGCCATAGGATGCTCAATTAATCATTGATTTTGTTAAATAGTTGCTCAATTGTGGTTGTATTTAGTTATTATTTCACTTATTATTGATGATTAACCCTAATTCTATGAAGGTACATTTATTTGTATACAATGGGTACCATCCCCACAGGGGTTTTCCCTTGGCCAGGGTTTCCTTGAAAATAAATAATGGTGTTATGAATTGTGTATTATTTATTTATGTTTTTTTCATTTATGCAATCACATGGTTTATTTTGAATTGGTTAAAGCTTAATATAATTTTTTGTAATAATTATTCACCCCCCCTCTCAGTATTACTCAATCCCAACAATTGGTATCAGAGCTATTGGCCCTTGGAGAGAAATTTTAACAACTTAAGGGAGATCAGAATGGATTCAGAAATTTTGCAAGAGAACTTTGAAGCAGCACTTGATGACCTGGATAAAGAAAAGGCTGAGAATGGAAAATTGAAATTGAAATTGAGAAGAGCAAAAGGTTTTATCAAGAAACTAAAAGAACAACTTGAACTTTCAAGAAATTAGAGACAAGACCTTATGGAAAAGATCAAGGAGGATTCAGATAATGATACATTAGACCAAGTAAAGAAGCATGAGCAAGAAAAAGAAAAAATCAATATTTTCATGATTAAAGAGATTCAAAATGAAAAGGATGGTAAATACAAAGTTGAAGAGACTCTAAAAGGAGCAAACATGCAGATAGGAGAAATGCAAATTGAACTTGATCACTACAAGGATAAATGCCTAGAATTAGAGAAATACAATGAGATCATTAAAGGTGAACTCACTCAAGCCAAGTTACACATTGAGAAATTACATATGAGCAGTGATAAGATTGATGAACAAAGAGAGAGATAGAAACCTAAAGGAGATATGACTGGAATTCGATACAATGAAGGAGAATGTTCTAAGACTCATGAAGAATCACATGAAGTGAAGATCGAAGAAAGATCTACTTTTGAAGAACCTAGAGATCATATTAGACCTTTCATAGGTAGATGCTTTGGATGCAACAAAGTTGGACACATGAAAAGATATTGTATAGGTAAAGGCCCTTTTAGAACCTTTACTAGTTATTGTTATAACTGTTATGCATATGGACACAAGAAAGAAGAATGTAGCAAACCTATTCAGTCAAGAAAGAGACAAAATTACATCAGAGAAGAATCATCAACCAAGATCACATGCTACAAATGCAATAACCTTGGGCATACTGCAAGGTTTTGTAAACTATAGGATAATCTGGATGGGAGACTACCTACATGTTACAAATGAAACAACTTAGGACATAAAAAAGTTTTGCAGGCATAATGGAATGGACAAAAGAAGAGGACCAACTCCTATGGTTATAAATAAAAATATTGGTGACAGTGGTAAAAGTCTTGGTGAATACATGGATGAATTCAAAAATTATTTCAGGAAACCAACAGGTGAAGATGATTGAAATATATGGAAGTTCAAAGACTTCAATAAGGCATTGGTTCAGGGAGAGACAGTAGATGCTACTATGTTTTCGCATGATGTTAACATTGCTACATCGACCTAGAAGGTCGAGCATGGCCTTAGGGGGAGCATTGGATAAAGACAACAGATTATATCCAGCCCCTAATTCTAAGGAATGAGCTCATGTGAGCTTAGATATGGTGTATACAAACACTATGGAGTCTATATCTGTCATCACATTGTTTGAAGATTCATATCCTATCTATGCAAGATTTATGATTGACTGGGTAGTATGTGAAGTCGAGCTAATTGAGTTAAGTGCATTTAATCACTTAGTAATAAATAAAAGACCTCAAAGCAACACACTTCTTCACCATTTGATGAGCAGCAACCAAGGAGAGCAGAGTTAAAAAGCATATCAATATTGCGTGATCAATCAAAGCAAAATTCTTGAATTTAACGTGTTAAAGGTATTTAGATCATTTACTCAAACAAGAAGCTATAGATGCAGCTATGATATATGATGTTGTGGATATGCCTAGATATAACTTTAAAAGACACCCCTTTAAGTCTTGTGAGGATGACCCCAAAGGAGCCTTCTCGTAAACACCATATGACGTCCTGCATGTAGAAGATATTAGGGAATACATTCACTACAAGTATGAAACAACAAGAGATGCAGAGATATTTAGGGAAGTTGATGAGATGATTGAATCAGATGAAAAAATGAAGGATGAGTTTAAACACCTAGATGACCTATCCATCATGAAGCTAACCCTCATGAATGAATTCAGTGAAATAGAATGGTTCAAAATAATACTAAGTAGAGTTCGTGACTAGTTTATTTGGACAGGAGAGCAGCCTATGAAGATCTATAGTTAGTTAATTCATGACATTATTGGGCTAGATAACACTAGAGCTATCCCTATGGTAGAAAAGAATATTAAAAGGAAATTTGAAACCCTAACTCACTCAAAATGGGACAAGAAAGCTATGACTGTCAATGACATATTGCAAAAAGATGTAAGACTAGTTGCAATGCTTCTAGGATACAAGCTATACTATAGCAACAGACCTAATTCAATTTTAGCAGGATTCATAATGATGGCCTATAGAATTTTGAAAGAAAACACCAAGTATAATCTATGTGAGATTCTAGCACAACAGTTTTTGGAGAATGTAAAGATAGTTAAGAAGGATAAGTCTAAGACATTTAGATTTGGCTCACTACTAGTTCATATGTACATACATATTGAGCATAAGTTTCTTGGAATGCACCCTAGAGCATGGAAGGACATCATACCCACTGGTATTCAAATATCAAAGAGCTACCAAAAACAAAATAGTACATGGGTAGATGGTGAGTTATTTGCTATGATCAAAATCCTACAAAGGCAAATGAAGGAAAGATACAGGATCCCTGAGGAATTGGTTTAAAAATATAAGGATACAATCTGTTTCATGGTTGAAACTGATTGTGTATGCTTTGAAGCAATAGAACCTAGAAAGAAGTGGTGTTACCCCATGGGATATGAGGTCAATTCTGAAGTTCTTGTAATGTAGATAGAGTATGTTCTAGCCTCTGAAGTTGACACATCTAAGGAAAGATGGGGCACATATTTAGAAAATTCAACTAAATTCAAAGAAGAACATGATAAGGGAACAAGGAAAAGGAAGATAAAGAATATGGTTGATGATATGGCAGTGAAGGTCGGGATGACAAAAGAAGAACTAAAAGGAATAAGGACTAAGATGATAGAAGGAACCTCTACATCGGCAATCATGAGACTTGAAGCCCCTCCACCTTTTGAAGTAGAGAACATAACAAGTACTACTTATGATATAATTGATCTATCTATCACTCCTAAGAAGATAGCACAAGAAGATACACCTGCAGACACACCTAGAAGATCTAAAAGATCAAACAAACCTAATAGCCCTAAGAAACAAAAGGTTGAAGTAGAAGCAAAGAGAAAAGAAGATAAGGTAACTGAGAAGAAAGAAGAGAAAGTAGAACAAAAGAAAGCAGAGAACCTCTAGAAACCAGACATTAAACTATTGCACAAAAGAATAATAAGAGATGGTAACTTAAAGACACTAAATAGATATTATGAGAGGTATGACTTTGATAATTAGTTAGTAATTGAAGATATAGTGATTGAGAATTTATTGGTTTACAAAAAGAATCTATTGGAAATAGAGAGTAGTATTCCTAAAGACTTGTATGGCAAGTTAGAAATCAGAAAACAATTGGCACAAATAGAAGATGAGGCAATAAGAAACAAAGTTGTTGAGGACATGTTTCCTATAGTCTCTCTACAAGAAAGAGAAAAGATAATCAAGGAACTTAAACCCCTACGAAGAACTAAAGCCAGACTTGCAAAGATAATGGCTAGAAAATATGATGAAGTCATTAAGGATACATAGAAGGCATTGGATCAAATACTGATAAGCGACATTCCTAAGAAAGATTCACCTCCTAAGGCTAAAAATCCCACACCTATAGGAATAGAATAAATCTCAAAGTCATGTGAGGAGAGTATGGAAGGAAGCAAAGCAATATTGACAAGCAACTAGACTTCTTTGTTGTTGGTGTGCATGTAACTCTTGACACTTCACTAGATGAGAGTGATCCTTTTCAAGGAAACATGGATAGTGTGGTTATAGAAGAAGAAGGATAGAAAGAGGAAGAACAAAAAGAGGAAGGATAGAAAGAGGAAGGATATAAAGAGGAAGAAAAAAGAGAAGAGATAGGAATAGTTAAAGGAGAAGAGGCAAGATGTAATGCCCCGCCAGGGAACCCAGAAGAACTTAACCTAAACATGTGACTAAATTTGTAGAATAATTTTTTTTTTTAAAGTTAACAATCAATAACATCAAATTTATAATGTGGAAGCAAAACATAGCAATACACAACTAACAAAGGTTACAACTCCAAAGGGTTCCTTGACGAAGATTACAAAAGAGTTAATTAATTAATGAACATATAATGAATTCCAAGAATACATCTGAAAGATAAATACAACATCAAATACATGATTACATAAATACAATTGGTACCATAAGGTAACCATAAAATAAGCATCCACTACACATGTCGCAGGGTATGTGAATACAATAACTGAAAAGAAATACAACATGAGAACTCTGAATATCTGAAACAATGATACAAGATCACAAGAAAAGAAGAACAAGAATGAACAAATACAACATGGATCATCCAGCCTTGGTGCATGAACGTCGAAATCTCAAATGGTAAAAGAACCACTACCACCTGACCTCGTGAACCTAAACGGTCCACTCCCATCGTGCTAAGGAGATAACATCAGAACCCACTCAGATAACAAACAAAAAAAATCCAAGGAAGAGGTCCTAAAAGCTTCTAACTCAAGGATACCAAAAAGTACAACAAGGTATAACAAACTCTACCAGAGGAAAACACAACATGTAGGAAACCTAAGATGTAAACAAGAAGTGTCATCACATGAGTCAACTCTAAGGTTATCCTGGTAGTCCCTTCAGACCTCGGCACCCTAGTGACTCTATTTGGTTATAGTAACCTCTCGTGTAGACAAGGTACTACCTATGCCATCTCCAGTCCATAAAGGTGGCAAGCATCATCTCAACTCCCATCCTAGTCAAACTCAATCGGGAACTCAGGCATGGGCGAGGCACAAATATCTTATTAGGTTCATTTTAGATTCCCAATGTTTATTAATTATCACTTGTTAAACCACTTGTAATGGGATCTCTTGGTAGCCACTTCCGGGCTCCAGCACCAATTCACAAGCCACTTCCTGACATACACTCAGATGACCTACTCTAGGGTTTCACATGAACAATATGATCATAGAGTTAACACAACTCTAGAATCTCTACAACTAGATTCAACATGCAAAACTAGAAACATCATAAAACAAGTTCACCAACACAACATAATATGCATGGCAACCAAACATGACAGAAAGAATATCCAAAACCTACCTCTGGATTATAACCCCAAAAGATGACTACAACACCTAAAATTCAATCCAAAACAAATTGAGATAATACTTTACAAACCAATTGCAAAACAACTAAAGATGCATCACAAAAATTTACATAGGAATATATACAAATCCATTAGACAAAGATCCTTTTTCAACCTAACACCTAAATCAATTACAAGCAATCTAAAACATTACGAAAATGTCTAACTTCTCAAATACATCTAGTAATTTAAATATCCCAATAAATACATAATTTACCCAATTCAATTTAAAATCAAACTAAGTATATACATAATAGTCCAATTTAAATTACTAAAGTACAAATTAAAAACTCACAATATAACTTTATAAAAATCAACATTTAATAATATAAGAATCAACTTATAAATTAAACTAACTTAATAAAAGAATTAACATTTAATATTGAAAATAATTAATTAATTACCAAATGAAATAATTTAAATAATAATTAAATAAAAAAATGAATTAACAAACATAAATTTTTTTAAAAAACCTTAATAAATTAAATTTAAAACATAATTATTAAACTACAATGAAAAAGTTTTAAATAAAAAAATAGATAAATAATAAAAAGCAAATTAAAGGGGGGGTACCCATGGGTCCCCACACCCATATCCCCTACCACACAGCCTTACCGCCAGCGACAGTACCGACGGTACTATCGCACGGCAGTCCCCTCGAGGACTGTCATGCGTCAGTACTTTGGTACTGCGCACGACACAGTCTGTCGAGGCCCGCAAACTAGTGGGGCATTATTAAAACCCCCAAAACATTTATTTAAAAAAAAACTTTGCTAAATGATTTCTTTCAAACAATTTTTTTAAACCAAAGTTTTTAAATATATAAATATATATATATAAACCACAAATACGAATATTCCAAACATGAATATTATCTCCAATAATTTCACAACAAGATCAAAACCTTAATCCACCCGGGTTTTCAATTGATCTATAACAATTACCACCAACTTTGAGATTTTTAATAACAGATAGATAAATTCAAATCACACAATGGATTGCATGCAACATTTTCCTAACATCCACTAATTTTAACATTGCTTCTCAAACAATCAAAACCATCAAGCACGAAGAAGACACTTTCTATAATATCCTATAGGAATTTCGAGAAAGATTAATAGTAATAAATTCAAAACCTACCTCAATTCAGATTATACAAATTCGATGATGACCAAAACGAAGAAGACAAAATCCAAGCTTTTCGAAGAACTCTCTCTCCAAAATTGTCTCCCAATTTCTGTCACAAAACTGTATCCAAAATTCCTCCTCCAAAACCTGTGTGTCCCCAATAATGGCCAAAACCCCTAATATTTAAAGAAACTTCCTTTCACATGCAAAAATATAAACTCAACATCAAAAGGACTTTGCATGAAGACGAACTTCAGTTCACAGTTCAGTCTCAGTTGAACTGGAGTCCCCTTTCCTCCTTGACTTGAGTTGAAAACACATAACCAAACTTTAACTTGAATTACTAATTCAATTTCATGCAATTATGAATGTGCAACATAATGCATTTAATTAATTAATAATTAAAACATTTAGTTAACATAAATAACACATGCCAAAATAACTTTCAATTTAATAAATATATTTTAATTAAACAAAGGTTAAATTTCAAGATTTAAATATTTCAAAAGTGAAGATATTTAATTAATTCACATTAATTAAATATTTAAACCACACTCCAAATAGCATAAAATTAATTCCCAATTAATTAATGCATCAACTATATAATATAAATAATAATTAAACCAAATAAATATATTTATTGAATTACCATTTAAATACTATGCCACAGCTAAAAATAGAATGATCTAAAAATAGAAATCACATCAAACTCCACAAACCAACGAAACAGAAAGACCTAAAAACCCACATTCAAACTCAGGACATAGGTGTAAACTCTTGCCAATTGGACGAGTTTAGAAGGGTGGAAACATAGAATCTTGTCCCCTACTTTAGGACAATAATTGGCTTAGGTTAGGATTTGGAACTGAATATTATCTCCCCTCTTTTACCATTGAGATTAGCGATAGGGCACGCTCATCCTGACAATTCAGGGAAGTCGATGCCCGGTACCTGCGAACCTGCATAAGAGACAAGCATGTGCATATATATAGAAATATAATAGACAATGGCGGGGATCAACCGATCATGTGGATCTCGCAAGCAAGTAACTACGACTCCATCCCTCAACCACATCAAGCACATCAAGCAGAAATATAAAAGCATACATGAACACCATACACATGCAAGTATGGGGTAAGTATATTCATCAGTTTCAATGATTTCCTAACATATATTCTATCATCCTAAAGTTATCATAACATTAATAAAATCAGACTAGGGGTGAGGTACTACACAAGAATTAAAGTAAAGCAATAACCTGATACTTCCAACACTTTATTGTTAGCAAGTATGGACAAGCCTGTGAATACTGATGTTGAGAACATGGATGGGGATAAATTGATGAGATTATCCTTCATGGCATTTTCTAAGGAAAAAGAAAGGTCAGAACAAAAAGGAGACAAGAAGGTTAAGGTAATTGCTAGGGTTATTCATGCAGTAAACAAAATACTCCTTATACCTCTTGTATTTCAAGGAAAATATGATGCAGAGAACCTTAACATGGCACTAGACAACTTTGACAGTCACTATGAGTCCCTAGTGAAGATCGCAGAGGAGAAGGCAGAGAAAAGATATCTGAATAAAAAGTTTAAGGAAGTATGCCAGACTATTTCACGGGACTTGGGCATTCTAAAAACAACTACATCTAAGGCCAAAATTTGTGTCGCACATGGAAGGAAGTTGTATAGATATTGCAGTAACCCTCTCAAACACATTCAAAATATTGATGATATAATAGCTTAGGACAGGGCTACTTTGGATAGTATGATGGATAATTGTGAGGCCTCCTCACAAACTATATTAGAGATGGACAAGCAGGAATCAAAGATTTCTGATAAGATGAATGTATTGGATATAGAGAAATGGAGAGTAATGACAAGTTTTTGTTTTCTGGAGATTCTAATCACTCCTAAGTTATCAATTCTTGAGGCACATATTACTGAGATGGAGAAGATTGGGGATTCAATGACCAACTCTATACCCATAGAATTAAAGGAAGCAGAGACTTCATCTTATGCATTGAATGGCCTAATACATGCCAGCGATCTATTGATTAAATCATGGAATGATGAAGTGAAGACTTTGGAAGATTCATTCCAAGATATTTTGAAACTATTGAGCAAACACTAAGTCCTACATTTTTGTAAAATTTTGTAATTTTGGGTATACGTTTGCCATTGATGTCAAAGGGGGAGAAGAAGAGAAGAAGAAAAATGAGAAGAAGAGAAGAAGAAAAAAAATAAAAAAAATAAAAAAGTAAAATAAAAAAAGGAAGAAGAGAATATATATATGTATATAGAAAAGAAAAAGAAGAGGGAAGAGTACAATTAGTGTTTTGGACACTTAGTCATTTTTCGCAAAGTGTTGCCATCAATGCCAAAGGGAGAGATTGTTGGAAAGTGATGTTTTATGAGAAATATGAAGAACTTGAGGGTTTTCATTTATGGCAACACATATGATATGGTGATTGCATGAAGTAAGTATGAGTGTTGAAGATGCAGTCTTGAAAATGATTAAGTATAGAATCGGAGTTACAGAGTACTGCAAAATTGTTTTGGGCACTGAAGATAGTATATGATAGATGATAGCTTGCGAGCTTAGAGGAAGACATTTTGGGATGTATATGACCTTCAGTTAAGTTCTCTTATGATTTGGTATTGATGTCAGTAAGTTACAATGATATGAAGACATGTGAAGATAGAGGAACAGTGAAACATGGCATATGAACAGTCATGATGATTAAGGGAATGTAAGATGGAATGGTAACATGCTAAGTTAGATAAAGATTATGGATTGCTAATAATTTGGTAATACAAGATCACCAACTTAGTATTTATTGTTCGTATTATTAATTATTATGTTTTGGATTGTATTTGGGAGTTGACTGAATGATAGAATTCATATTTATATAAAGAGCTTTTTGTAAAGCGATATGGAGTTTTATGATGTGAAATAGTGATAGCGATGGAAGATGTGAGATAAAAGGTTCATAGATGATATTAAGAACTATAACTGGAACTATCAAAGCATAGCAGATTCTTGTATGGTTCATTGTTGAAGTTCACTTTGTAACTAAAATATTGTTTGTAAGAGTTGTAAGCTCGGTATACCTTTAACAGTGTTTTGTACACCTTTAACAGGGTTGATATTCCTTTAAAAATGAAATGTACTATGTAATAATCAGCTCCTAATAGAGCTAGATCTCCTAACAGGGATATTATATTTTAGTGCATAGTTGTGGGTACCATCCCCACTGGGGTTTTCCCTTGGCCAGGGTTTCCTCAAAAACAAATAATGGTGTTATGAGTTGTGTATTATTTTTTTATGTTCTTTTCATTTATGCAATCACATGGTTTATTTGAATTTGGTTAAATATTAATATAAAGTGTTGTAATACATATTCAACCCCGCCCCCCCCCCCCCCCTCCCCTCCCCCCCTCAATATTACTCAATCCTAACAGTAAATGCTATATCAAAAGAGATGATGAAATAGAGAAATTTGATGCTAGAAGTGATGAAGGAATTTTTCTTGGTTATTCTACTAAAAGAAAGACTTACAAATGTTTTAACCTATGATCGAGATAGATGATTAAAAGTAATAATGTGAAGATAGATGAAAAGTTTCAGATACAAGAGAGAATGTATGATTGTTATTAGAATACATAATTCAATGAAGTTGCTACTACAGAAGAAGAAGAAGAAGAAGAAGAACATGTTGAGATTGACTGTGAGAATGAGATTTTTTATGATGACACAAATGAAGTTACTAAGACTCCTAAGACTTCGAGGTGTGTTAAGAAAAACCATCCTGAAAATCAAATTATTGGTAATGCAAGTCAAGGAATGATGACTAGATCAAAGATAAGGGAGAAATTTGTTTGATTTCTCAAGTTGAACCAAAGACTACTAATGAAGCTTGTAGAGATGAATCTTGGATCAAAGCTATGCAAGAAGAGTTAGATTAGATAAATAAAATTAACACTTGGGAATCGATTCGTAGACCTAAAGACAAAAATGTAATAGGAACTAAGTGGGTTTTCAGAAACAAAATGAATGAAGGAATTGTTGTAAGAAAATGTAATCACCTAAGAATGGTCAAGATTAATTCAAGTGAGAAACTAAGGAAAATCAAAGCAATAATTGCAATCAAACCAAAATCTAATAATAATTGAAAATCAAAAGCCAATAAATAAATTTTAAACCGAATAAATCACGACAAATCAATTAATTGTGCAATTAATATAATTAATTATATAGTTCAATTTAAATCAATCAACCCATTTAAGGGGTACACATGACTAAACAAATCATTTAAATTCAATTATTTAATTCCTAATTTCCCTCTCCCACCACATGGGAGGAAAATACCTCAACTAATAGGAATTAAGGATTGGGCTCACATGGATCAAGCTAAAATTGAATCTCAATCACACATAAGGTGAGAGAATCTTGACCACTCATTTTGTCTTGTTATCCCAAGATTTGAGGACTACCATTTAAATTGTCCCTAAAGGTGGAACCATGGACTTAACCTTAACCTAATCATGATCAAAGTAACTCCACCCCCTATGCTTGCTAAAATCTATAAATAGAAGACCAAAATCAAGAGAAAAGAATCTAGACATCTGAGAATTGCATCAAACCTCTTGAGATTTTGAGCTACAAAGGAAATTTTAAACTTAATTGAGCATAGTTTCATTGAAATAGGCTTAATTAGTTAATATCTATATCATTTCTCATTTTAAGGTTGTCACTAATGGAGGCTTGCTAAGAGCTTACTATTAGCATACTTAAATAGAGAGCAATAGAGTACTCATTAGCTTTATTTTCATTTAAATAGCTCACTAATTATGGTATTTAGTCTATTTTATCATTTATTGCTAAGCTAACCCTCTGAAGGTACTTTCAATAGTACAAAAAGTGGTTCCCATCGTGGGGCATTAGGTCTTAATCATTTAAATTTCAGAGAATTTGTTATATTTCTATCATTTTCAAGTTTTTAACTCTATTTTACAGGTAAAGAAACACATCCAAGCATTACTGCAGTGCATCCAAGCATTCTTGTTGTGAATCCAAGGCCTAAAACAACGCATCCAAGATAAATTGTTGCACCTTTACATGGAGAAGCAGCGCATCCAATAACTTCTATCTTCTATCTTTATTTATTTCAGTGCGTTCACCCTGACTCTGTAGTGCCTCCAATCTATCCTACAGCACTTTCAATGTTTCCTTTATGCACATTTGCTTAATGAAACAACGCTTTTAATTTTGGGTTCTGCGCATTTAATATTTTTTGCAGTGCATTCAAGGTTTTAAATAGCGCATTCAATCATTTCTGCAACGCTTTTGACTATTTTTTAAAATTGATAAATCTGACAGTCGAAAATGTATTTCATGTACTTTTTAGATGACAAGGCATAAAAAAGCCAAAAATCCAGAGAGCATAAATAACAATGAGGATAAAGCCATAACAAGAAGGATCAACAAGGAGGACATAGCACACATAAATTGTGTTTTGGAGGATTCCAAGCAGGAAGGTAAGGCATACGAATATTATTTACAAGTTGTTAATGCTTATAAATTAAAGTTTGTATCTTTAAATTGGATTTTTATGCCTTGATCATTTTTGGTTAAAATTGAAAACTAAAAGGCTTAGAATTCATCTTTTTCTTGTTTTCTTCATTTTTCTTAGTTGTGTTGACTAACTATTTCAAAGAAGAGGCAAAGGAGCTGGAACAATCACCACAAAGTGAGTTAAAAACATGGAAATATCAATCAAAAATACCCCTAGCCTTAGCTATCTTCGAAATAAGGTATGCCTTGAAACTTTGGTGAATTTTTGTTTAAATTGTGGCATTTTCACTTTGAATCTAGTAATTAGATAGCCTATTAGTGTTTGGGAAATTTGGTAATAGGCCTATGCTCTTCACTTTTTAAGTGAATCAAAATGTCAAAACTACCAAGTTTCTTGATTAAAAGAAAGTCTAGGGAATGAACAAGTACTAAAATTTTAAAAACCCTTGTTTGTGGAGGAAAATAGAAATACTTGATTCCCATTAGTTAGTGGGTTTGGTTAAATTGAACATTGTTAATTGTCCTTGGGAGTGAAAGAATAGTAGGGATATGCTCTTCACCTTTTGGTTAATCAAACTCCCAAACCTATCTCTTCATTTCATTTATTTTCTTTACATGAACATGCTAGAACTATAGTGGGCTCACCTCCGGCCGGTGAGAGGGATAGCCCAAAGTGGTATATAATTGCCTTTGCCACAATAATTCAGCCCACTATAAAATAAAATGCATTCATCCTTAATAGGGTGAATGGTAAAAGATATTAAGTATCAAACTTCCTCAAGTAGTCCTTTGGGATTGCACAAAACTCTGACATACCAGTGGTGGGAAGCCCCTTATTTTTGGGGGATGAAACTTCATATCTCTTTTGAATGGAATCATTAATAGTACCTTGTTAATTTAGAAAACCTACCTTGTTAAAGCCATTCTTATGAACCAATTTGACAACTAGGTAGATTGCTTTGAGTTACTTATTGTTGAAAACCTGTGATAACGTTTGAAAATTTCCAACACTTTGTGTGTAGAGGGTTAAAAATACAAGTGTACTTAATGATTTCTTTGTTTGAAGATACATATAAAAAGTGGGAAACATCCATTGAAAATCATCTTACATTTTTAATATCTTCTTCAAAGAACAATCACCAAGTTTGGGGAAAAACAATTTCAATTCAAACTTTTCTTGATGTCGGTTTTCACACGATCACACAAATTAAAACTATATTTGCAAGAAGATGGCACTTGCATAACACAAGAGGTCCCCAAATTTTTATTTCATACTCCTTTCATTGAAACTCAAGAACAAGAGGATAGTCTCCCAAACCTATTTGAAGAAAGAGTCAATCCAATGGATCAAAACATCGCATTTTGTGACTATCTTCATGGGGGAAACAATGAGGAACAAGGAGCAACAAACCAAGGAAATACTAACCAAATGAACCAAGGGCCAAAAGAGACCACCAAAGAAAGAGCCAATAGGGTGGCCCAATATCCCGAACTCCTTGAAATTATGGAAAAACTTTTAGAAAGAAAAAAGGAAAGATACTTCCTTTAACTTAGCCCAATTAGGGGTCAAACTTCCTCATAATTACGATATTGAAACATTAAAGAAAGATGAGGAAGAGGATAATCCTTTAGGTTCTATGAATAAACAACTCAAAATGTTTGAAGAACAAATTGATACCATGAAGAAAGTGATCGAACCAAAGCCCTTTTCCATTGAGGCTTTATGTCCATTTCCATTTGATAGGAGTTTGGTTATGGCACCTTTCCCACTTAATGTGGTCTTTCCTAAATATGATAAATACATGGGTAAATCAGACCCTCAAGACCATTTAAGATAGTTTTGTGCTTTAAGTATAGAATTCATGCATGATACGACCTATTTAATGAGGCTATTTCTGAGAATCTTAGGAGGCAAAGCCTTGGAATGGTTTTCAAAATTTCCCCAAGGGATCAAAACATTTGAAGAACTAGCCTCTAAATTTGTGACTCGCCTATAACATAGAGCATAAAATCACCATGCTCAATCTATGATATACAAAACAAAGAGATGGTGAGTCTTTTCTAGGGTTTCTCCAAAGATGGAGAATTGTTTTCGCATGATACCCATGAAGTATACCTGAAAAAGAAAAGATAGAGATCTTCATGAATAACCTAAACATGGAGATGAACTATAGACTCCAACTTCAATGTCCCACTACATTTGAAAAGATTATCAAAAATGGGATAAAATTTGAAGTGTTGGTAAAAAGAGGTGAAATTAAATTATTCAAAGACAAAAAAGGTTATACCAACACTAATAACAACCATAACTTAACTAATTATAATAATAACAAAGGATCCAATAAAAATAATGATAAACCAAGATTATAGTTGAAAAACACCAATAAGAATCTTGTGAATGATGGAGTTGTGGAAGCACAGAACCTAAATGCTACTCCTTTTAATTTATCGAGTGGGTCAAATCAAACATATAATGTTAATCAAATGACTAAATATCCTTTTAACAATAATAACAACAACAACAAAAAAAAAAAAAAAAACAATCCTTTCAACAATTTGAATGTCAATAAGCCTAAACATTTCTTCCCCACATTTCAAAGAAGGAAATTCACATTCCTAGGTGAACCATTGGAGAACACTTTGAGAACTCTTATGGCCAAAAAAATCATTTCTCTACCTGAATCAAGTCCATATGAGCCTCAAGTCAAACCAACATGGTGGAATGATGTGCATCATTGTGAATATCATCGTAACAAGGGACATAAAACTAACGAATGCATGAAGATGAAACATTTAGTCCAAGACTTAACTTATGATGGTACCATAAAGGTGGAAGGACCTCAAAATAATTAGGATCACACATCTTTCAAGAACCCTTTCTTAAATCATGAAAAGGGAGAAACATCAAATGTCAACCACAATAACAAGAGGGGTAATGAAAAGGCAAATTTTGCCCATACTTATGACAACACCATAAATACCTTAAGTGGTTTTGAAAATACAATCAATGTGATTGTGGTGAAGGAAAAACAAAAGGAAGAAACATCTAATGTTGTGACTAGGGGGCAAGCATCGAAAATCACTCTATCAGGAGGTGCCCCTAGAATCATCCTACCTAACCAAGCATCCCCTTCTTCAAAACAATACAATTTGGTAGATCAACTCCAATGAACCCCTATGCAAATTTCCATTTTGGAGCTGCTCAAACTTTCACCTACTCATAAAGATATTTTGGAAAAGGACCTTGTTGAAACCAATGTACCTTTGAATTTGGATGCAGACAAGTTTCAAAATATGGTAGGACACCTTGTTGCACCCCATTGTTTATCCTTTTCTGAGAAAGATGATATGTATTTAAATCATCTACAAAACTTGCCATTTCATATTGAGGTGTTAATCCACAGGCATAGGGTTAAGAGAGTCCTCATTGATGGGGGAGTTGGCCTAAACATCTGCACATTAAACCTTGTTAAAGCCTTAGGATATTCAGAGGAAGCTATTGACCCCAAGAGAAAAATAATTATTAAAGCTTACCATGATGAAGAAAGGGCGTCTAAAGGGATAATAGTAATTCCCATCTGAGTAGGTCCAATGCAAAAAGAAACCATTTGTAAAGTCCTAGATCTTAAATTAACCTATAATGTCCTATTAGGAAGGCCATGGATACATAAAATGCAAGTTGTACCCTCGATGTATCATCAATGCTTGAAGTTTCCTTATATGGGACAAGAAGTCATGGTGAGTGGAGATTTGAATCCATTCCAATATTATAATAACATCAAACCCATAAATGACTCATTGGTCCCCCATAATGTAGAAGGATATATGTCGATAAGGATAGAACAAGGACAAAGTTCAAAGGATCTTCCATCCTTAAAAGGTAAAGAAAAGGTAGAGAAAGAAGATGTTGTTATTGAAAATCATCAAATTCCCACTAACTTAGCTACATCGACTAAGGGAAAGGAGAAAGTTAGTGAGGAAATTAATCATGAAGGAAAAGAAGACCAAGAAAAATCCATTCAATTACACACCAAGGAGGCTCATCACCAAAAAATGGATAGCATGATGAAGAATTTTGAGAAAAAATGCAAAATCAAACAAAAAGGTGTGGGTGAATACTCTTTATCTATGATGGATCTACCCTTATCTCCAAAGTCCCATGGAAAACAATTTAGCCTACATACACCCCATAAATACAATGACCACTTTGTAATTGAATGAAGAGGATAATGAAATTCTTAAATGGCTATATAAAGATGATGAGTCTAGCACTCATGAGAAACATATTCAAAATATTAGTATTCCTACTCATCAATATGGAAAAGGTTTTCAAATAATGCAAAAAATAGGTTATAAAGGACAAGGACCTTTGGGTACAAGAAATGAAGGGTTAATTGAACCCATTGAAATGTCTTGGAGGGATAGCAAGGAAAAATTTGGGTTGGGGTATCTTGAACAAGGATACACTCAAAAGAGACACCCCATGATTTATGACCAAATTTTGCAATTAGGCTCATAAAGTGATGAAGATTCAAAACATTGGGAGTCAAACTTATTTTCAATTGAGTCTTGCCAAGATAAAGAGGTGGATTTAATTCAGGCGTATGATCCCAACAAAGGAAAAGAACAAGAAATAGCTTCAAGGTCGAATCATAAACAAGCATCAAGTTCTAATCAAGAAGTTCTAGAAAATGTCCCAAATCAAGAAGCTGAAGAAACTCAATGGGTAGGAGAGCATTATGTTCCATCATGGATACTACTATAGAAGGATCTAGCGATAGTTTTAATCCAAGAGATTTTTACCCATTAGAAACCTAAGAGGATTCAAATGAGGAGGATTTTGACCCAAGTTCTCTAGAACACTTAGAAGAAGTGCATGTTATAGATTTAAGCGATACAATGTTTGAACCTTCCAATGAGGTCATGTCCTTAAATCCTATTGAGCTAAACCAAAACACTAATCTCATATCTCTCATTTACCTAGAACTCATTGAATGGGATTCCATCGAACCCACTATCCTTCCCACATTCTTGAATGAAAAATTGGTGTCCCAATACCTAAATGCAATTGAACCTTCTTCTACCAACAAATATCAAGAAGAAGTGATGAAGGGAAGTATCCAATCTCTTAGTTCAGATATAAATGAAAAAAAATGGAAAGAATCTAAAGTTGAAAACCACAATGTAGCAGCATTAGATCAAAAAGAGAAAGAAATAAAGAACATTTCCAAAGGTGAAAACCCAATAGAGGCACCTAAGGAAGAGAGGTTGGATAATTTTCCCGGACACTATGAGGAAAGGTCACCTATTTTGATAGAACCAAGGGAGAAATTCAACATTGGATCAGAATCAGAACCAAGTGTTATACATCTAGAAGCATCCTTATCAAGTGAAGAAAAAGAGGAGTTCATATCTTCAAGGAAACACAAGTAAATTTTTCATGGTTGTATGATGATATGTTAGGATTAGATCCCAACTTGATAATGCATCATTTAAACATCAAAGAAGGAGTTAGACCAGTTAAACAAAAATTGAGGAAAATACACCCACACATAGCACTTCTTGTCAAAGTGGAATTAGAAAAATTACTAAAAGTGGGATTCATAAGAGCCATCAACTATGCTGAATGAATATCAAACATTGTTCATGTTTCAAAAGTAGACAAGTCTATTATAATTTGCATGAACTTTCGAGATCTCAACCTCGCATGTCTGAAAGATGATTTTCCATTACCAAACATAGATGCCATAGTGTATTTAATAGTGGGTCACTCAATGTTCTCTCTCATGGATGGATTTAGTGGCTACAACCAAATTAAAATAGCACCTGAAGATCAAGATAAAATAATATTCACATGTGCATGGGGGACATTTTGTTGGAATGTTATGCCCTTTGATCTTAAAAATGTAGGAGCAACATATCAACGAGCCATGACTACTATATTTCATGATATGATGCATAAATTCTTAGAAGATTATGTAGATGACATACTTGAAAAATCTCATTCAAGGGAAGAACATATACCTATTCTAGAGAAGATATTCACAAGGTTGGAGTAGTTCAAAGTAAGACTCAATCCCAAGAAATGTGCATTTGAGGTACAATCAGGAAAATTGCTAGGCTACATAGTTTCAGCTAAAGGAATAGAGGTAGACCCCAAAAAATTAAAAGAAATAATGGAAATGGGAACACCAAGAAATATAAGCCAAATGAGATCACTCCAAGGGAGAATTCAGTCAATCAGAAGGTTCATATCACAACTGGCAGAGAAATGTCATTCTTTTACTCAACTCCTTCACAAGGACATAGTATTTAGATGGGATGAGAAATGTGAAGAAGCATTCACATTACTTAAAAAGTACCTAATGAATCCACCTACTTTGATACCACCAATAAGAGGAAAGCCCTTGATTTTGTACATTTCAATGACAAAACATGCTTTAGGGGCACTCTTGGCTCAAGAGGATGAAAATGGAAAAGAAAAAGCCATCTATTACATTAGCAGAACCTTGGTAAAATATGATTTAAATTATCCCTTAATAGAAAGAGAATGTTTGGCGGTAGTTTTTGCTTCCCAAAAACTACAACATTATATGTTATCTCATAAGATCATACTCATAGAAAAAATTGATCCATTGAAATATATCCTAAGCAAAATAGCTTTAATGAGAAGATTGGCCAAATGGGTCATGGTGTTGAATGAGTTTGATATAGAGTATGTGGATAGAAAGGAAATCAAAGGTCAAGTAATAGAAGAGCAACTAGTGGAGGTACCGTTAGAATATGAACATCCTATTCAGGTAGAATTTCCAGATTTGGAGATAATCAATGTTGAAGCAAAGACATGGAAATTATATTTTGATGTCTCTTATACCCAACATGGATCGAGAGTGAGAATATTATTAATTACTCCTCAAGTATCAACGATAACTAAATCATACAAGCTACTATTTCCATGTACTAACAATATAGCTGAGTATGAGGCACTAGTCATTGGCATCGAATTGGCCTTGGAATAGAAGGTGACAAAATTGTAGATATATGGAGATTCTCAATTGGTCATTAATAAGATAAATGATGAGTATAAAACCAAGGATGATAAGTTGATACATTAAAAAAATATGATAGTAGATCTCAAGAAGTACTTCACATTGATCACATTTGAACAAGTGTCAAGAGACAAGAATAAAGCAGCAGATGCTATGGTTACATTAGCTTCACTTCTCCAAATGTCGGGCCAAAGTGCAAGATATGAATTCTTGGTAGAAGAAATGGGACAACTTGCATTTGACTCTTCTCATCTCCACACCATTTTCTTATTAGTGGGAGATGAATAACCTTGGTATGGATCCATTTATACGTACCTAAAAGACCAAACTTTACCCATGGACCAAACCCAAAACCAAAAGAGAAATTTCATAAGACAAGCCTCTTGTTACACTATAGTATTCGATACATTGTATCGTAAAATTCTAGACGGGATGCTTTTAAGGTATTTAGAGAAGGAGGAATCAATTTTATCCTTACAAGAAATCCATAAAGGAATTTGTGGGTCACATTCGAATACGTTAAAATTAGTGAAGAAACTTCTTAGGATAGGATATTATTAGCCTTCTATGGGAAAAGATGCATGTCACTTTGCAAGGACTTGTCAGAAATGTCAATACCATGGGAACCTGATTCATGTGCCATCTCAAGAACTGTATCTGATGACTACACCTCAGCCTTATATCAATGGGGGTTCGATCTACTAGGGATTATTTACCCATCATCATCAAATGGTCATAAGTTCATTATTACTACAACTGAATATTTTACCAAATGGGTAGAAGTTGTGCCATTATCCACTGCCACAGGAAAGAAAATTTCCATGTTCATATTGAACCACATAATTTGTAGATATGGTTTCCCTCAAGCAATCATAACTGATAATGCTAAACATTTCAAGAATAAGGACTTGAAAGAACTATGTGCAAAATTCCATATGCTACACCATTCATCTTCAATATATTACCCGCAAGGTAAGGGACAAGCAGAGGCTACAAATAAGAACATTTTGAAAATATTGAAGAGGACAGTGGACAATTCAAGTAGATATTGGCATATTCAAATAAACCCTACTTTGTGGGCATATAGGACAAGTGTCAAAATGCCAACTGGAGCTACACCATTCTCATTGGTTTATGGAGGTGAAGCAGTTTTGCCTTTGGAGGTAGAAATCCCATCCTTAAGAGTTTCATTGCATGGACTGCTAAGTTAAGAAGACTATAGGGTTTCCATACTACAAGAATCAAAATTGCTAGATGAAAGACAACAACAAGCCTTTGAACATCTAAAAGTGTATCAAAATTGAATGTCAAGGAATTACAACAAGCATATCAAACCAAGGACATTCCAAATAAGTGATCTAGTATTGAGAGAAAACCCTAAAAATCAAGCAGAAAGAGAGAAGAAAGGGAAATGCAAAGAAAATTGGTTAGGACCTTTTGTGATTAATTCTTCTTTTGGAACGGGCACATACAAACTAGTTGATTGTGATGGAGAAGAGTTGCAAGAACCCATCAATAGTATACACATGAAAAAAATTTACACATGAAGCAAAAAAAAGGTGACACAAGGGTAGGACAGGGAGAGGGGCCAAAGGCACACCCTAACCAAATCCACCTTGTAGAGATCATAGGTGGAAGCAATAACACAATAGTGAGAGAGAGAATGCAAAGATCTTTCATATATTTATTTCAATTGATTCATACATGCCAGGTTGTAAGGCCTTCCCGGTTTAGGCCAGATATTACAATTAAGTATAGAAGTCCTCCAACATGCGAGGATCTGCCAAAAATCTCTAATCTTATAGCTTATATCTTCTATCAAAATTGACTCCCTAAACTCTAACCAAACAACTACAGTTATACAAGAGGCTACTGAATCAAGTCGGCCTTTAGATCCATCGTCAATAGAAGGAATGACCAGATCTAGGTCCACATACTTCCCAATGATAAATACCATCATTAAATCTATAACCAAAATTAATTACACAAGTCGACCTCAACATAAATCCAAAACAAACAACTCGATAAGGAAGGATAACTGAGTGCCAGAAAAGTATCACTGAGTGCCAGGGAAATTCACCAAGCACCAGAGAGATAATCGATCAACATAGGTAAATAAAGGAAACTGAGAAACACCGAACCAACTTGGTCAAAGAAGGAACTGAGCAACATAGAAAACTTCAAACATCTTTTTTGGTGACACAGGATTGCCAAAGACCCGAGATGCTCCTACATCAGATACCTAGGGTTATTTGAAATGATTCTCTGAATCATGAAATAGGTACAATCTGAGCTGCATCCAACTCAGATTATGAAATCCATGAGCTGTCTTCAATTGGTCTATTCTTCCACTTTACCAAATATTCCATATACTATTTTCCTCTTGTACTTTTTCCAATTCTTTGCTCCAAAATCTACTCAACTTCTTTTGTTTATTTCTTAGGATAATCATTCGGTACTGTCATTTCTTCATCTGGCTCATGGTACTCATACAAATCAGTAATGTTGAAATAGGTGATATGTCCATGTCATCAAGTAACTCAATCTCATATGCATTTCCACTGTCAAATCTCTTCAAAATATTACAAGGTCCAAACTTCATTTTTAGCTTCCCATATGTTCCAACAGGAAATCTGCCTTTCTTCAAATGAACCATTACTCCATCACTGACTACAAAAGTATTATGTCTTCTTGATCTATCAGGTCTATCTTTGTATTTGTGGTTACTTTTCTCCAACTTGTATTTCACATCTTCATGCAATGTCTTCATGTACTCAGCAAACTTTACTCCTTCATCACTTCTCTTTCTTTCATCAACAATATCCCTCAAATCTAATATACCTCTCAGTTGTATGTCATTTACAATCTCCAAAGGTATTTTTCTAGTACTCCTATTCACTGAATTATTGTATGCAAACTCTGCTTGTGCCAACACAGAAGCCCAATTACTCGGTGTGTCTCCAACTAAACATCTCAAAAGATTTCCCAAGCTTCTATTTACAACTTTTGTTTGTCCATCAATTTATGGGTGAAATGTAGAAGTATATTTCAACTCGGTGCCAAACTTTCTCCAAAGGGTCTTCCAAAAGTATCCAAGAAATTTATTGTCTTGGTTAAAGATAATACTCCTTGGTAATCCATGCAATCTGATAGTTTCCTTAAAGAAAAGATATGTTATATGTACTGCATCTCATGTCTTTCTACAAGGTATAAAATGTGCCATCTTAGAAAATCTATCCACAACAACAAATATAGAATCATTACCTCTTACTATCTTCGGTAAGCCAAGAATAAAATCCATACTGATATCAATCCAAGGTTTCTTAGGAACAAAAATTGGTGTATACAATCTAGTATTCTGACTTACTCCTTTTGCAACTTGACAAATTCCACAACTTTTCACGAATTTCTAAACATCTTTATACAACTATGGCCAAAAGTATTGCTCCTTAAGAAAATTCAATGTCTTATCAACACCAAAATGTCCAGCCAAACCACTACTATTGATGCAAGAGCATCCTGGGTGTAAGAGCAATCTTGCATCACCTAAAAATATTTCTATTTTTGTATTCAATAAGGGCTATCTTGTGCAGAGTTGCTATTTATGGAAACTTGCTATTTTTAGTAAGTTGGTCTTACGATCTCGGAATGTTCTAATTTACATATGGAGGTTCATCTCAGTCATATCAGCCTGCCAGCAAAGTTTCATGGCTAGATCAGGTCTAGTTTTGAAGATATTGAAGATTTTCGGTATTGACAGCAGGGTACAGAAACTTCGAACTCAGTTTTGAAGGTTTTAGAGGCCCCGAATGAGGTTGAAATTTTGGGTGATGGGCACTTTGTATTGTTTAAGCCTGTAGAGCGCTTTGTGGCATTTCCATAATGGGGTTATAATAGCCAATCGGGTCAACGGGTGATGACTTATGGTCTTCGAAAGTTGGGTCACCTGAAATGGTGGAAAATAATTTTTCTTCAAAAATTTTGTTTGGGTTTCAAAACTCATTTTGAGCCGACTTTGATGTAATAAATTATAAAATAAAATAATTCTAAGTTTGGTCAGCCCTAAGGGCTAAATTTCTAGAACCTTCTCGGGCGGTGAAAATTGCCTATATAAAGAAGGCCCGTAGTGTTGTCTAGGGCAGTTCTGGGTAGTAGATCTGGGTATTGATTTGAGGCTTTGTCCTACAGAATATTGTAAGGAAATGCTCATGAAGCTTTGCATATTGTAATTGTGAAAGTTTGTAATTCCACATTTGTGGAGATAATAAGAAGTCAATTTTCTGTTCTTGCATATTATTGTTGTTGTTTCTCTATTTCTGTTATGTGTTTGTGGTATTAAGGGGAGCACCCTTCATCAAGTGGTATCAGAGCAGGAGTTCTTGAGTGTGTAAACAGATCGCCGACTGTGAGGCAGTTTGCACCAAGACCGTGGTTAAGGTTTTAGCGCGCATCATGAAAATGTCTCCACGAAGAGAATGTGGCGGAAGAGCTGGTGTTGTGACACCTAAGGTTAGAGAGCTGCAAAGACAAGTGCGAGCATTGCAAGAAGAGATTCGCAGAGGAATGAATCTTAACGTCAGAGATGAAAGTGAGGATGAAGCCGAAGAAGAATATCAAGAAGGAGAAGCTGAAGTTGTGAATCAGGAGGAAGAAAGACTTTTTCGGGCAATTTCCAAGATTGGGAAAAGACCTAAGATTGAGGTTCCTACATTTTTTGGAAATCTTAACCCAGAGGAATTGATCGACTGGATCAATGAATGTGAGAAATATTTTGAGTATGAAGATGTTGAGGATCCTGATAGGGTCAAATTTGCGAAGGCTAGATTGAAAGGTCATGCGAAAATCTGGTGGCAAGAAATTCAATTGGAGCGAAATAGAAAAGGGAAAGATAAAATCACAAGATGGGATCGGATGGTGGATAAATTGAAGCAACAGTTCATTCCTGTTGATTATGAGTTTGACCTACTAAAGAAAATGCAAAGTTTGAAGCAAGCAGGAAGATCTGTTCAGGAGTATACAGAGGAGTTATATCGACTCCTCATCAGAACAGGCCATGCAGAAGCTAATAAGGAGAAAGTTGCCCGATACCTTAATGGGTTAAGGCCAAGCATTCAGGAGGAGTTGAATTTGGTTTGAATGAACAGTATTGAGGAGGCATACCAGTTTGCCCTAAAGTTAGAGGAAAAGCTGAACAAGAAGTTTGAGAGCAGACAAAATGGAAGAGGTCGTGGTGGAAGATCTGGTGGACGGTCATATGGTGGCCGAAATGAAGATTCAAAAAAGAAGGACGAGGCCAGTAGCAGCCAGAATCAGAGAGGAAACAATTCCAAACATTTCCAAGATCAGAATAATAGAGATCAGAGAGGAAGAGGAAGAGGACAAGGTTCAAGAAGAGGAGGCTTCCATGGAACATGTTTTCACTGTGGAGAAGAAGGTCATAGGGCATTTGAATATCCTCAGTGCCAAGGCAGAACAGACAGGAAGAATGAAGGCCAGGCCAGAGTTGCACATGTAGATGAAGATGTCAGATCATCAAATTCTAAAGATGCTGAAAGAGGAGAAACACTAATTAACAGAAGAGTCTTGTTGAGTGGTGAGAATGAACCTGAACAAAGGAGGAGCTTGTTTCGCACTAGATGCAAGTGTGAAGGTAAATGCTGTGATGTGATTATCGATAGTGGAAGCACTGACAATTTGGTGTCAAAAGAGATGGTGACAAAGCTGAAGCTCAAGAGATAGAAACACCCACATCCATATCAGATTGCCTGGGTGCAGGATGACCACAAGGTCATGGTCAGTGAACAGTGCCTAGTAAAGTTCAAGATCGGCGGGTACCAAGATGAGGTATTATGTGATATCATCTCTATGGATGCATGTCATATGTTATTGGGTAGGCCATGGCAGTTTGACAGATGTGATGTACACGATGGTCGTGTGAATACCTATTCCCTGACAAAGGATGGAGTGCAACATAAGCTAAAGCCATTGAAGGAGACCGAAGAAAAGGTATGTGGTAATGCAAGAATAACATTTGTTAATGGAAGAAAATTCCTAGATGGTATGAGGCATGAGCATGTGTGTTTTGCTTTAATTCCAAAAGTTGGTAAAGAAGAAGTAGAGGATGTACCTGTAGAGGTTGCAGATTTGTTGAATGAGTTTCAGGATATTGTATCTGATAATGTACCTGATGGATTACCACCGGTAAGGAAGATCAGTCATCAGATGGATTTGATTCCAGGGGCTAGTTTGCCAAACAAGGCAGCACACAGAATGACACCAGCAGAAAGTGAAGAGTTGAACAGACAAGTACATGAGTTATTGCAGAAGGGGTTGATTCGAGAGAGTTTGAGTCCTTGTGCTGTACCAGCGGTATTAGCACTAAAGAAGAATGGAGAGTGGAGGATGTGTACAGATTCTAGAGCAATAAACAAGATCACAATCAAGTATAAGTTTCCATTGCCACGAATAGATGATATTATGGATTGTTTGAGTGGAGCTGTGTATTTCTCAAAGATAGATCTGAAGAGTGGATATCACCAGATTTGGATCAGAGGAGATGAATGTAAGACTACCTTCAAGATAAAGGAAGGATTGTATGAGTGGTTAGTCATGCCTTTTGGGCTAACCAATGCACCGAGCACTTTCATGCGGCTCATGAACGAGGTTCTGAAAGAATTTCTGGGTAAGTTTTTCATTGTTTACCTAGATGATATTTTAATTTTTAGCAAGACATTGGAGGAACATATGATGCATATTCATATGGTGTTTGAGAAGTTGAGAGATGAGAAATTGTTGATTAATTTGAAGAAGTGCAGTTTTGTGAAGAAAGAGTTAGTGTACTTGGGATTTGTAGTTTCAGTAGAAGGTCTAAAAATAGACCCAGAGAAGGTACAGGCTATCCTTGAATGGCCTATTCCAAGGAGTGCTACTGAGGTAAGATCTTTTCATGGTTTGGCTAGCTTTTATAGAAAGTTTATCAGAAATTTTAGCAGTATTTGTGGACCCTTGACTGAAACAATGAGAGGGGATAGAAAAGAGTTTAAGTGGACTAATGGGGCAGAAAAGAGTTTTCAATTGTTGAAACAAAAAATTACAGAACAACTTATTTTAGCACTTCCAAATTTTAATAAGGTGTTTCAAGTAGATTGTGATGCTAGTGGTACTGCAATAGGAGCTATTATGAGCCAAGAAGGTAAACATGTTGCTTATTTCAGTGAGAAGTTAAATGATGCTAAGAGAAAATATTCTTTTTATGATCAAAAATTTTATGCTATAGTTCAGGCATTAAAGAAGTGGAGACATTATCTACTTCCTAAGGAGTTTGTTTTGTATACTGATCATCAAGCTTTGCAATATTTGAATAGTCAAGAAAAGTTGAATCAGAGGCATTTGAAATGGGTTGAATTTTTGCAGAGTTATACATTTATTTTGAAACACAGAAGTGGAAAGTCTAACAGGGTTGCAGATGCTCTTAGCAGAAGGCAACTATTGCTGACCGAGATGCAGATTGAGGTGGTTGGGTTCAAGGAACTCAAGAATTTGTATCCAAAGGATCCTGATTTTGGTGGAGCTTGGAAAGCTTGTACAGAACCTGTTACTCTAGACAGGACAAAATGGTTGGATTTCATCATCCAAGATGATATGCTATTCAGAGGGAGTTAGTTGTGTGTTCCATGAAGTTCTATGAGGGAGAATCTCATCAAGGAGAAGCATAGTGGAGGATTGGCTGGACAGTTTGGTCATGATAAAACCCTTGCTTTGGTTAGTGAAAATTATTATTGGCTACAGTTGCAGCAAGATGTGAAGAAGTTTGTATAGAGTTGCAGAGTATGTCAGATGGAAAAAGGAGTGAAGCAGAATACAGGGTTGTATCATCCATTACCTATACCAGAGAAGCCTTGGGAGGATATCAGTATGGACTTTGTTCTTGGTTTACCGAGGACACAGTGGGGACATGATTCAATTTTTGTAGTAGTTGATAGATTTTCAAAGATGGCACATTTCATTCCCTGCAAGAAGACTAATGATGATGTTCATGTAGCAGAATTATTTTTCAAAGAAGTGGTGAGACTACATGGTTTGCCAAAGACCATAGTTTCAGATAGAGATACTAAGTTTGTTGGATATTTCTGGCAGACATTGTGGAAAAAGTTAAAGATAGATTTGAAGTTCAGTTCATCACATCATCCACATACTGATGGACAGACAGAGGTGGTGAATAGAAGTTTGGGAAATCTGCTGAGATGTTTGGTTGGAGATAAGCCAATAGGATGGGATTTGATTTTACCACAAGTAGAATTTGCATACAATAATTCTATCAATAGGAGCACTGGTAAATCACCATTCCAGATTGTATATGGAAGTAGTCCATGAAATGCATCTGAATTGAGAAAGATAGATAAAGGAGAAATAAGTAGTGCTGAAGCTGAGGATTTTGCAGAGCACTTGAAGAACATCCATGAGGAGGTGAGGAAGCATATTACCAAGATGAATGTGTAGTATAAGGCTAAGGCAGATGAGAAAAGAAGGCATAAGAAATTTCAGGTTGGAGATGAAGTCATGGTTCATTTGCGGAAGGAGCGATTTTTGGTTGGTACATATAACAAGTTGAAAATAAAGAAGTTTGGGCCATGTAAGATACTGAAGAAGCATGATTCAGTAAATGCATATGAGGTAGACTTGCCTAGTGAGCTGAATATTTCACCAGTGTTTAACATTTCAGATTTGACAGAGTATCATGAAGGAGGTGTTGAAGATGAGGTTGCAGCAGCACAGTGGAGTATTCCAGAAACCAGTTCAGATATCAAGGAGATTGAAGACATATTGGACAGTCGTGTTGGCAGAAGCACAAGGAACAAGACATATGAAGAGTATTTGGTCAAATGGAAAGGACGACCTGTTGAAGATTCATCATGGCTAACAAAGGAGGAGGTTAACCATCTTGGTTTTCCTCTGCACACCTAAGTCATGACAGGGTCACTTCTCAAATTACCCTGGGTGTCTGATGCAGGAGCATCCTGGGTGTAAGAGCAATCTTGCATCACCCAAAAATATTTCTATTTTTGTATTCAATAAGGGCTATCTTGTGCAGAGTTGCTATTTATGGAAACTTGTTATTTTTAGTAAGTTGGTCTTACGATCTCAGAATGTTCTAATTTACATATGGAGGTTCATCTCAGTCATATCAGCCTGCCAGCAAAGTTTCATGGCTAGATCAGGTCTAGTTTTGAAGATATTGAAGATTTTCGGTATTGGCAGTAGGGTACAGAAACTTCAAACTCAATTTTGAAGGCTTTAGAGGCCCCAAATGAGGTTGAAAATTTGGGTGATGGGCACTTTGCATTGATCAAGCCTATAGAGCACTTCGTGGTGTTTCCAAAATGGGGTTATAATAGCCAATCGGGTCAACGGGTGATGACTTATGGTCTTCGGAAGTTGGGTCACCTGAAATGGCAGAAAATATTTTTTCTTCAAAATTTCTGTTTGGGTTTCAAAACTCATTTTGAGCTGACTTTGATGTAATAAATTGTAAAATAAAATAATTCTAAGTTTGGTCGGCCCTAAGGGCTAAATTTCTAGAACCTTCTCGGGCGGTGGAAATTGCCTATATAAAAAAGGCCCGTAGTGTTGTCTAGGGCAGTTCTGGGTAGTAGATCTGGGTATTGATTTGAGGCTTTGTCCTACAGAATATTGTAAGGGAATGCTCATGAAGCTTTGCATATTGTAATTGTGAAAGTTTGTAATTCCACATTTGTGGAGATAATAAGAAGCCAATTTTCTGTTCTTGCATATTATTGTTGTTGTTTCTCTATTTCTATTATGTGTTTGTGGTATTAAGGGGAGCACCCTTCATCAACTATATTTCTCTTTTATCAAATTAGTTCTCATTGGTCCTCTTGGTATACACAATTGAATACCTTTAAACAACATACCTTCTTGAATGAAATATTCTTCCCATTTGGTACTCAGTTGATCTTGAATAGGTGCTCTACACTTTCTCCACAACTCAGAAAAATCAGGATCAAATTCATAAGAATCTCTCATGTCATCAAAACCAAGAACTTCAATTTTCATCTCGGTCATCAAAAATCTCCTTCTACTCAATGCATTAGCAACTCGATTAGTGACTCCACTCTAATGCTTTATCACAAATGTATAACTCTGCAAATACTCAACCCATTTCATATGTCTCTAATTCAACTTATTCTGACTACCCAAATACTATAAAGCCTTATGATTGGTATACAACACAAATTCACTTGGTATCAAATAATGTCTCCATTTCTTTAGTGCTTGAACAATGGCATATAATTCTTGATCATACATAGAGTATTTCCCTTTTGCATCATTCAACTTTTCACTAAAGAAAGCAACAAGGTTACCTTCTTGACTCAACCCAGCTTCAATTTCACTTCAACTTGCATCACATTCCACTTGAAATACCTTATTAAAATCAGACAATGCCAAAATAGGCAATTCAACAACCTTCTTCTTCAGAGTCTCAAAACTTTTATCATCTCCATGTGTCCACTTGAATTCTCTTTTATCTCCTCTCATAATCTCAATCATAGCATTACAAATTGAATTGAAATTCTTAATGAACTTTCAGTAAAAACTTTCCAAACCATGAAATGATCTTACCTCACTAGCATTCTCAGGTGTAGGCCAATTCAAAATAGCTTCAACCTTTTCAAGATCCATCTTCAAACCATCATTTGAAATCACAAATCCCAAATACACAATCTCCTCTTTCATGAAGGAACACTTTTTCATGTTAATCAATAATTTTTCCTCTTTCAATCTCTGCAATACTTGCTTAACATGCAACAAATGTTCTTCTCTAGTCTTACTGAATATCAGAATATCATCAAGGTATACAATGACAAACTTACCCAAGAATCTCTTCAAAACTTCATTCATCAACCTCATAAAAGTACTCGGTGCATTAGTTAAACCAAAAGGTTAACCAACCACTCATACAAACCTTCTTTTGTCTTGAATGCAGTCTTCCACTCATCACCTTCTCTAATTCTAATCTGATGATACCAACTTTTCAAATCAATTTTGGTAAAATACTTTTCTCCAGTCAAACTATCCATTATGTCATCCATTCTCGGTATAGGAAACCTATATTTCACTGTTATCTTGTTAATTGCTCTAGAATCAATACAAATTTTCCATTCTCCATTCTTCTTAGGTTCCAATACAACAGGTATTGCATAAGGACTCAAAATTTCTCTAATCAAAACTTTCTACAAAAATTCTTGAATCTGTCAGTTCAATTCCTGATTCTCTGTAGGTGTCAACCGATGTGGTGCCTTATTCGGTAAACTAGCTCCATGGATTAGATCCATGCAATGATAAATGCTTCTCTTCGGTGGGAAACCATCAGGTACATTATCAGAAATGATTTCACTGTACTCAGTGAGTAACTTATCAATCTCTTCACAAACACTATCCTTTATTTTCTTACTCGGTTTGTTAGGAATCACAGCAAAACATTCATCATTCTTCTTTAAATTCTTAACAAAATTTCTTCCTTCCATCAAGAAAACTTTCACAGATATGCAAACATTGCTAATAGATTCTTCAATCAAAGGTAACAAGATTTGTCTTCTTCCATCATCCCAAATAGCATATTTATGCAATCTCCCATCATATATAGCATGCCTATCATATTGGCAAGGTCTACCCAACAAAATATGACAACAATCCATAGGCATGATATCAAATAACACCTTATCATAGTACTTACCAATTTTCAAATTCACATAACATTGTTTACTTACCAAGAGTTTATGCTCATCTTTGATCCATGAAATCTAATAGGGCTTTAGATGTTCCAACCTTTTCAACTGCAACTTTGTAACCATTTCCTCAGATGCCAAATTCTTTGAGCTACCACTATAATTGATTACCTTCCAAACTTCATCAAAAACTCTACATCTGGTCTTGAACAAACTTTTCCTTACCGGATCTTCCTTATTACTTTCACTCCAAAGTGCTCTCCTTAGCATCAAGTTCTTTTCCTTCTCAGGTTCATTTGGTGACTCTTCTTGCACCAAAGCATTTCTACTGTTACTGAACTTCTTACTTTCATGTGTACACTCAAATGATATATGTCCTTCTTCTCCACAATTGTAACATGTTCCTCAAAAACCACCTCTAGTATAACCACCTTGGTAGTTACTTCCTCTGCCTCTAGATGAACTTTCACCTTTCCACTCAGTCTTTCCTTTTTTCATATTTGTCTTTTCAGGTTTAGATCTACTATTTTCACCATAAGATCTACCTCTTCCTCTAGGGAATCTACCACCTCTACCTCTTTTTCTTTTCTCATGTTTCTTGTTCAATTTCTCCTCGGCCTTCAATGCAAATTGATAAGCCTCTTCAATGTTCTCCAATTTAACCAAACTGATTTCTTCTTGGATGGAAACTCTCAAACCATTTAGGTACCTAGCAATTCTTTCCACATCATCTTCATCATGTCCAAATCTAATATCTAATCTATAGAATTCCTTAGTATATTCTTTTACCAAGCTATCTTTCTGCCTCAAACTTTGCATTCACCTAACTAGGTTAATTTGATAATCACAAGGTAAGAACTTTCCTTTCAATTTATTCACCATTTTATTCCATACCTTGATTTTTTCTTTACCTTTTCTTTTTCTATATAACGGCAGATGTTCCCATCACAAGGATGCATGAATTTTCAACTTTGTGCTTGCAATTTTCACCTTCTTTTCCTCAAGTACATTTTCATATTCAAAATACTTTTCCATCTCGGTGAGCCAGTCCACCAATTCATCAGAATCCAATTTTCCACCATACTTAGGAGGATTGAAGTGTGGTGTAGACTTTAGATTTGTCAAAGCCTTCAATAATATTTCCTCACCTTGATCCATCACTGATGCAGGTTCTACATCAACTTGTTCTTCCTCAATTTCATCATCACTAACATCTTCAAGATGGCTTCCTCTTCTCTGGGTTGTTTCAATAGCTTCTAACCTAGCAGCAAGTTTTCTCAACATGTCTGCCAATCCTGGATCCATATCTCACCTCCCATGAACCATCTTGAAATCCTCTACAATTGCAGGTCAGATTGCAATTTACTACCCCACAAAAAATCAACTAGGGTTTGACAAGAAGGAACCCTCAAACCTAGATTCGCAAACCTAGATCCATATCTCACCTCACTCTGATACCACTTGATGCAAGGTTAGGACAGGGAGAGAGGCCAAAGGCACACCCTAACCAGATCCACCTTGCAAAGATCACATGCGGAAGCAACAACACAATAGGGAGAGAGAGAATGCAGAGATCTTTCATATATTTATTTTAATTGATTCATACATGCCAGGCTATAAGGCCTTCCTGGTTTAGGCTAGATATTACAGTTAAGTACATAAGTCCTCCAACATGTGAGGATCTACCAAAAATCTCTAATCTTCTAGCTTATATCTTCTATCAAAACTGACTCCCTAAATAACCAAACAACTACATTTATACAAGAGGATAGCGAATCAAGTCAGCATTCAGATCCATCATCAACGGAAGGAATGACCAAATCTAGGTCCACACACTTCCCAATGATAGATACCATCATTAAATTCATGACCAAAATTAATTACACAAGTTGGCCTCAACAGAAATCCAAAATAAACAACTTGATAAGCAAGGATAACGGAGCACCAAACAAGCATCACCAAGCGCTAGGGAAATTCACTGAGTGCTAAAGAGATAACTGACCAACACCGATAAACAAAGGAAACTGAGCAACACCAAACCAACTTGGTCAAAGTAGGAACCGAGCAACAAAGACAACTTCAAACATCTTTTTTGGTGACACAAGATTTCCAAGGACCCGAGATGCTCCTGCATCAAAAGGGTATAAAGAAAAAGAGTTTCATAAAATTAGATGAGGAAGTAATCTATTTATTATGCATAATCAAAAGTGATCCTGAAAATTTCAAAAACATTGAGAAATAGAAAAGAAGAAAAAAAATTAGAAAAGCAGAAAAGATTAAAAAAAAATAGTGGAAAATTGAGCATGAAGAAGTCCAAAAACATTCAGAAATGATCCTCAAAAAGATTTTATCTTGGTGAAAACCTAGCAAATAGGCACCTTGCTGATAAATCCAAAAAAAATAAAAATTGAAAAAGAGAAAAATATATTAAAAAAATGAAAAAAAAGAGAAAAGGTGCCTTAGTGAAAACCTAGTAAATAGGCACCTTGGTAGCAAAAAAAAAAGAGCAAAAGCTTGAAAAGAGAAATAAAAGAAGAGAGAAAATTAATTCAATCAGTGAAAACTCGGTGAACAGGTGCCATTGAAAGTCAAGTCATGTCTCATGCCTAGTCGTCATCCTTGTAGATACTAAATTTGCTAGCATTTGTATATATTGCATAATAAAACCCCAAAATTGCATTTGCAAATACCTAAAGCTTTCGTCCTAGGTCAGAAAAGTGTCCACATCCAACAATGCAATGATATCAAACTAGGGGAAAATCTATCCCAGAAGCAAGAAGGATTCATCAAATCAAATATCAATTGACACAAAATCAATTCATCAGATCACAAGTGAAACACTTAAACAATCAAATCCTAATCCAAACTTCAAATCAAACAAATGCAAACTTTTCATCCAAGATATCACAAAGAACTTACCTTTATCAACATTAAAATGAACAATCAAATATGAAATGGATGGAGTTATACCTGAAATATGGATTTGAAAAACATGGCAAAAATTTTCTAAGTGATTACTTGATTGATGAAATTATGTCTTTCTAGCAAATTGATGAAGTCTTGAACCAGATAAGCAATGATGAAAGCATGATATTTTATTGGTTTCTGATTGAGTGTCTTAAGATCAAGGTTTTAAAGTATGTATCATCCATCTAATGACTTAATCATCAAAGAATCATCTAGGACATGTACATATGGAAAAACCATGATCTTTGTTTGTTTACACAACATGATACCTTGGATATTTTGATGTTCAATATCATAATACCAAAATCCACTTGCAACATTGAATCCAATGAAAGCGGTATTCATACTCTCATGACTGAATCCAATCAGTGACAGTTGTAACAAGATTGGGAATGCAACATGGAAAAGGGAAAGATATTCATATCATCATGGTTGAACTAGTGATGATTGTGCCAATTTCAGGTCTCAAAATCACTCAATGATGAAAATGTTAGGAATGGGAACACTGAGAGGGTGGGTGAATCAGTGTTCATTGTATTTTATCTTTTTGCTTTATTCTTTAAATTGAACTTGAATACTTAAATACTAAAATGAACATCAACATAAACATGAAACATGAAATCAACACATAACACCAATATGGTTACGGGGAAACCCAAATAGGTAAAAACCCCGGTGGGAATTGACACCCATTGCTATTATATACTAGTGTTTTATAATCCTTGTTAGAAGATCATTAACCCTGTTAGGAGTTACTTTACAATATGTTTAGTATAGTGACCTAGTCAAGGGTTGGACCCTATTAGGAGTCTTTTACAATAACCCTATTAGGGGTGTGGACTCACTGTCCTAGAGCTCACTGCTCAAGTGGTGAAGGCTACAACCTTCTGATCTCAGATACACACTATATCTGTTGGATGAACTATCACTGTCACATTGTTTGTCTAATTAGTTCCTTTGATGCGCTTATGCTTTGACCTCTTGCAAAGCTCTAATACATCCTATCAAATCTTTGCATACTTCTTCTCTTCTTATCTTAACTCTATATCCACTCTCATGCTCATTACAATAGGCACATCTAATATTTATATGCATATACAAAACAAATAACTAGGTCGGCCCTTTAACCGATTACATACAACACTTCCAATTGAATTGGCTCAAGCATGTTTACAAACAAACATAATTACATGTCAGAAACCTAATTACAATAGGCACATAGCCTTTACAACATAATAATATAATCACAAACCAAAATACCGACAGTCGGTTGCTTGCTCTATTCTTCTCTGGCATTCATTGTCTGTGCAACTTGAACTCTTTGTATCTTCCTCGTACTGAATCTTTTGACCATGTGCTCTTAGACTTAGCATGAATATGATGTTACCAACTTAAATTCTAGGGTGCATACCATAATTTTGTTATATGCACATGCACTGATGCTATGATCTTCAAGTACTCTGTAAATTGTCCAGTCTTCAACACTTAGCCAATTTCTGATTTTCTCATCAAGTGTGTTGACTCCAAAACACTATATGACTTTTTTGCCATAATGAAAACACTATATTAAGTCATATACACTAGTATAGTCAACTTTCCAATAGAAAATAAGCTCCTAAACTGTGAATAGTGATAGCTAGCTGCATCCATATTAGATTAAATACATTTAAGTTGATTGCTTTCTTAGCTCAAAAATTGATTTGGAAAGACAAAATAAAAGGGGGTGGAGTAAACTAAAATAAAAAATTCATCAATACATTATGTGATAGAATGTGTTTTAAATCAAAAAATAAACTTAGAATAAGGTTCATTGCATTAGATTAATTACATTTATTAAACCATATTGCACTTTAGTTGCATTCATTTTAAGTCATCGTGTAAAATTATTCATTTTAGAGTGCATTGCATTAGTTTGCATTCATTATAAATTCATCATTTTAGTTACATCGATCATCATCTTATCATTGCATTAAATTGCATTATTAAGTTCACATCATGAAGTTATCATAGCATTTCATTAAGTTCATTTTAAGATTGCATTCACTTCATTATTCATTAGGTCATTACATTATTCATTTAGGTTCATTACATTTGAAATTTGAATTATATTCAAACATATAAGTGTATTGTATTAGGTCATCCATTTGCAATAAGTCCATCATTCATCATTAATCATCATATTATTAGGTGATTTCATTAATCATTAAAGTAATTTGCATCCAATAGTTTAATTGCATCCATCTATCATTAAGTGCATATCATTAAAATCATATAAGTGCATTAAAATCCATTCATTGCATTTACATTTCATTAATCATTTAGTTCAGTACATTTACATCATCCATAAAATCATAAAATGCATCCATCCACATCATAGTACATCATCGTATACATTAAAGCATTAATCATTAAACCATTAAAGCATTAATCATTAGAGATTATTAAGCATTAAACCATATAATAAATACATCCATCTAATCTATTTCATAAATAAGACATCCATTTGTATAAATAAGCATAACATGTGCATTCATATCATAAACCTACATCTGAAAAGCATAAAAATACTACATATAGAGATAGATCATAGAGAACTGCATAACATAAAGCACAGGAAAAGTAAATCCAACACATAATGACATCATATAACATAAATATATCAAAGCAAATAATGTCCATGGTATCATCAAAGTCCAGAAACATGAAAGTATCGATCATAATGAACATCATCTGATAAAAGAATAATAAGGTACAAGGTCTTGATAACACAAATCATAATATACATAAAAAATGGCTCAGCAGATATGAATCAACTACCAGAACTACCCCCAGCACCATCTGTGCTTGGACCTATATCAAAACCTCAGCTCGTGCTCACTTGTAACCCATGTTGACTCATGGCAGCCATAAATGTTTGCATCATGGTACTCAACTGAGAAACCTATTGTTTGATATGTGATACTTCATCCTGTAAAGACTAAACATCAAAGGCCTGAGTTGGTGCCTGTGTCGGAGGATCCTATGGAGGAGGAGCCTGGGAAGAAGATGGAAGTGAAGAAGAAGAAGGAAGCTATAAATAAGGAGGAGGACCCTGAGGAGGAGGTTCCATAGGTGCCTGTGCCACCTAATTGACTAGAATCTGTACAACATGTGCGTCTATGTCAACAACCACTTGTGGTGCAACTGGCCTGAAAATTTGAATCCCGCACTGACCCCATCTAGCTAGTCTATCCTATTGAACCTGATGAATAACCTGGAAGATTCCACCTCATACCTGGACCTGACCACCTCTCATACATACACCACCTCTAATAAGAGCAGGGGCAATAACCACAGGAATGACAACTCTGCCACCTCGTCTAGCCCTACCTACTCATCAACCCTATCTACCACATCTTCCACTGCCACCGCCTCCACCATCATCATCATATGAGCCCTCATCTATACCAGGTACTGGCTCTATAGGATCAGTGAATCTAGGAAAAGGGTTCTTTAAGAATCACTGGGCATAGGCATTTGACATGTCTACATCCATGATGTGCTCCCTCATGTCCCAAGCTAGGTGATGAAGGCACAACAACTCATCACGAGCAATCCTATAATCAATCTAGGGACCCTAAAGGGATCATTCCACCTATACATGAGCATATAACACCAAACCTTGTGGCATACCTTGTGGTAGGCCAAACTGCCAAAGAACCTAGAAAAAGAAAAATCTCTCAATAACCAAGGGCGTCCACCATATCATCCATCTTGACATGCACATAAAGGGAAGATTAGATGCATCCTCAACCCATGGATTGCATCCCAAATATGACCTCCAAACAACTTGATCTATATCATCCACAATGTGTCTCCAGTAGTCTAGCTTTCCCACGTGAGCCTAGATAACCATACCCTCGTAGATGAAAGCAAATGGCCAACTAGGATCATGTCATCACACTGCAATAGGATGAGTAATGGAAAGATTCTCCCAAGTCCATAACTATAATAGGACTACTCTTGCAGAGAGAGTAGTCTCACGCCTATAAACCACATCATGCAACTCATGATAGAGTTGCACAAGAATATAGAAACCCCAGTCAAACCTCTGAGGATGCCCGATTATGTCCTCTAAAATGCTGCCCCATCCAACTATGAGGCCGTGACCGTGACGATCAGGAACTAGAAACCCACAAACTAGTACTCTAAGTACTGCAAGAAGCACAGGAAATGAAGGGAACTACACCCATAGGATATTATCATCATCGATAGTAGGGTCACCAAATAATCACCAGAAAATGGTACCATCATACACCTAATCATAGCATACTATCTCCCTGTGAGTGGGGATCCTCAACAATTTGTAAACATCCTCTGGGGTGATGGTCATCTCCCCCATCAGCAAGTGTTATGGTCAAAGTGCCACCTCTCTACCATAGTTGTCAAAAGACCTTGAGTCATGTGGAATCGAGGTAGGGAAAGCAAGAATGACAAACTGTACTGACCTATCAACCAACACTCCTTCCCGCTCAAGTCATCAATCATCTCAAAGGTTAAAGAGAACAACCCTCGAATGACCAACTTTCAGAGGTGGGCCTACGGAAGCAAGTTAAAATATATCAGAAATCAAAATCATTAACTGTTGAATCATCACAAGTCAATCAAAAACCAAATCAAACCACTATCAATTTTCCTAATTCTATTAAGAGAGGACAAAAAATTAATCATCACAATCGACCAACCAATCAAGATTAACAATCAAAATTCAACATCACGTGACTAGAACTGACATTAGATGACTTGTCTCAGATAGGACTCAACACCCAAGCCAATTGACAGATTGACAAAACCAGATGAGCAGGAAAACTGACTGAAAGATTCAAAAATTTGTAGAAAAGGGTGTACGCGCTATTTGGTTGATTATACTCACTAAAACTCAAATGCGCTACTAAAAACTTTAAAAGCGTTGCTAAAAATATTGTACATGATGTAACAAGGTGAAAGTGCATCAGGATCTTGTACGTGCTACTAAAATGATTAAAAGCATGTTTCAATTCATACATGTTGCAGAAAATCCTAAAAGCGAAAACTTGACCTAGGGCACATGTTTGAATGCACAGAAGGAATGTTTAGAAGTGCTGCAGAAAAATGTGGATACACTCAAATAAAATTGTACACGTTAGTAAAATGCTTGGATGTGCAATGAAATTTAAAAAAGAAAAAAATAAGGGTTTTTATTTAAAAAATTTAATTTTTTTTCAAATTAAATGCTTAAAATTAACTGAGGAGGTTATCAAGGGTACATATCAGAGGTCCATAGTCGATCAGGCACTGATAATGATGACCTCGCTTGAATCGGTGTTCTCGATAAGGGACAACCATCGTGAAACTAGCAGAGGGGTTAGAGGAGAAAAGTGAAAAGCAAGGGTGAAAATGAATACTGAAAATGACCTTTTACCCCTATATATAGCCTTTTGACCTAAAATGACACTTTTATCTAGAAAATGACCTAAGACCCAAATTGAACATCCAATCAGCCAAATTAGGGGCATTCGTCATCAGAGTATCGCTAATATAATATCAGAAATGAAATTGAAATTAACACTTAATTGAAAATATTTAATGAAAATGATAAAAAAAAATGCAACATCTTTCACCAGAAACAAATTTCATTTCATTTCTAAGGGGGCATACACTTGGATCATATCATAGGTATCATCAGCTTAATCAAATCAGAGGCATAATCTTTCATCGAATTTTTTTCACTTTTAATCAAGTGGGGCATCAAAACATCAAATCAGGCATCATATCAGCGATCCATCATCGAAATGAGCATTAACAACTTTAATCAATCAAAAATTCATTAGATCTATCATCAGTATCACCATCATTCATCGAGATTAGAATTAGACATCAGTTAATCAAGACTTTGCATCAGAACATTAGACATTCTTTGAGCCAATGTGCTTTGCACATCGATTCAAAGAGGGGCATTTGACCTAGAAATGGTCAAGATTAATTCAATTGATAAACTAAGGCAAAATAAAAGCAATAATTGCAATCAAACCAAAATCTAATAATAATTGAAAATCAAAAGCCAATAAATAAATTTTAAACCGAATAAATCAAGATAAATCAATTAATTGTGCAATTAATCTAATTAATTGTATAGTTCAATTTAAATCAAATCAACCCATTTAAGGGGTACACATGGCTAAACAAATCATTTAAATTCAATTATTTAATTCCTAATTTCTCTCACCCACCACATGGGAGGAAAATACCTCAACCAATAGGAATTAAGGATTGGGCTCACATGGATCAAGCTAAAATCAAATCTCAATCACACATAAGGTGAGAGCATCTTGACCACTCATTTTGTCTCTTTGTCCCAAGCTTTGAGGACAAACCATTTAAATTGTACCTAAAGGTGGAACCATGGACTTAAGCTTAACCTAATCATGATCAAAGTAACTCCACCCCCTATGCTTGCTAAAATATATAAATAAAAGACCAAAATCAGAAGAAAAGAATCCACACATTTGAGAATTGCATCAAACCTCTTGATATTTTGAGCTAGAAAGACAATTCTAGACTTAACTGAGCATAGTTTCATTGAAATAGGCTTAATTAGTTAACATCTTTATCATTTCTCATTTTAAGGTTGTCACTAATGGAGGCTTGCCGAGAGCTTACTATTAGCATACTTAAATAGAGAGCCATAGAGTTCTCATTAGCTTTATTTGCATTTAAATAACTCACTAATTGTGGTATTTAGTCTATTTTATCATTTATTGCTAAGCTAACCCTATGAAGGTACTTTGAATAGTACACAGAAACAAAGCAAGACTGGTTTGCAAAGGCTATTCATAACAATAAGGCATAGATTTTGAAGAGACATTTTCTCTTGTTGCTAGGTTGGAAGCTGTAAGACTATTTCTGGCTTATGCTACACATAAAGACTTAAAGGTATATCAAATGGATGTAAAATTTGCATTTCTAAATAGGGATCTTGAAGAGGAGGTATACATAGAACAACCTGATGGATTTCCTCTTACAGAAGATGAAGATATGGTTTGCAAGGTTAAGAAGGTATTATATAGACTGAAGCAAGCACCAAGGGCTTGGTATGAAAGGTTAGACAAGTACTTACTTCATCTTGGATTCAGAAAAGGTAATGTTGACAATAATTTGTACTTAAGAACTAATCAAGATGGAATTTTGATAATATAAATTTTTGTTGATGATATTATTTTTGGAGGCAATGATGAGATGTGTAAGAAGTTTTCTAAAGAAATGGAGAATGAATTTGAGATGTCCATGATTAGCGAGATGAAATTCTTTCTTGGACTGCAAATAAATCAGAGCAAGAATGAAACTTTTATTTCTCAGACTAAGTATCTTAAAGAAATGTTGAAAAAGTTTGGAATGAAAGACTACAAACCTGTTGGTACACCCATGGTGACTGGCTATAAACTGACAAATATTGATGAGACCAAGAGTGTTTTTTAGACAAAGTATAGATCAATGATTGTTTGACTCGCTCCAGACCAAATATTGCTAATGTTGTTGGAATTGTGGCTAGATATCATGAAGATCCTAAAGAGACACACATGGTTGTCATGAAAAGGATATTTAGATACCTGAAAGGAACACTGGAATATGGCTTATGGTATGGTAAAAATGATGACTTTGAACTACATGCTTATACCGATATTGATTGGAAAGGAAACATTGATGACATAAAGAGTACTAGTGGAGGTGCATTTTTCCTTGGTAAAAGGTCAGTTTCATGGTTAAGTAAAAAGTAGGATTGTATAGCTCAATCTACAGTTGAATTTGTGTATGTTGTTGCTGCTATTAATTACACTCGGAATGTTTGGATGAAACAAATGTTGAAAGATATTGGAATAAATTTTGTTGAACCTGTGCTTATCCATTGTGATAACACCAGTACAGTGAATATGTCAAAGAATCATGTGATGCATTCTAAAACTAAGCATATTTCTATTAAGTATCACTTTTTGAGACACAAGGTAGTAGAGAAAGAAATAAGGTTGGAATACATTAGCACAAAGGAATAGATAGCATACATCTTTACAAATTCATTGCCAAAAGATGCCTTTGAGTATCTCATAGGTATGCTTGGGGTGCAAGCCCCTTGATTCAGAGCCTCTACTATCCCACAAAGGAACCTGACTCAACTTGATGATTCTACAAGCGTCTTGGAACTCACTCAAGGAGTTAGTCTCAAATCAAGGGTCAAATAGAGTGCTCTGACTTTAGACAACCAACACCTCAAACATTTTGAACAAGTTCACTTCCTCCAACCTCTTATTCCAACTTCTCTTGACATCAAACATCCTCTCAAGGATCCACGTTCCAGGCTTCTCCCAATGCACCTAGAGCCCCAAGTCTTCAAATATTCAAATAGGTCTTCCACCTTGATTCTAACACCATATAAAAACTTACTATGGTCCATATACTATGTTCCACCAATCTACCAATTTTGGTCAACTTATCTTCCACCAATCCACTCCAATAGCCCTTCTAGGCTTGTAGCCTTCACCAATCATAAATCAGTCTTTTTCTCTAGAATCCTCCAAACAGCTCAAGAAAATATTGATTGATTTAGACACCCTTTTAGATTCCCTAAATCCTCTCCAAGTCTTAGGGTAGACTCCTTTGGGCCATATGCTAGAACCACTACCCTATCACCCACAAACTAGGCCTAATTTCCTCCAAATAACAAAGCAACTTATATATATAGTTACTCCCTACACCCCAAAGCATTAAAAAATCTTTCATAAGGTTTTAAAACACAAGATTCTCAAGTTTATAAGGTTTTACCACCTACCCATTCATCTAGCCACTAAACCCTTGTTCCTAAGGTCACACAACTAGGGCCTACCCAAAATAACCCATGCCACCATCTCTAGACCGCACCAATTGATCCAATGCTTCATTATGGATCTTCACAACCATAATCCATCACAAAATCCTCCATTATTGAGGACACTTATCCACCATAATGATTGGTGTTAAATCAAGGCTCTCCTTCAATCAGTTAACTCCATCAACCATTGATCATCAATCATGACTCCTCCATGTCCCTACATTAAGCCAATATATTACAAGGATAAATTACATTATTTAACTCTCCCAAAAATCATAGTGATCATAGGGGATGGGAGAGTCAATTCATGAAATGAAGAATACAATCCCAACTCCCTATTACCACTAGAAATCTGGGTACAGTCAAGATACCAGTCAATTCCCTGGCTACTCTAGAAACTAAAATGATGAGATCAATGCATGGTAATGTAAATAATAACCAAGCAAATTATATTACACCATCACCCAATCATTATCATATTCCAAAACACGCTTAAGATCACAGCATTTGCTGACTGTACCCTGCCGATAGATTCATAGTTTGCAGAGAAATATTTTATTTATTGATTGGAATCCTTACCAAATAGTTTCTTACATAGCCCACTCTAAATGCATTGTCCATTCACATGTAACAATACTAAAATAGACTCAAACTCCCAAACAACCATCTCTAACTACCCCAAAACTATTTCTAAACATTCTAAAATCAACTGTCACATCAAAATGTGATTAAAATTTGTTGTCAAGTTGACAACCAATGTTGTCAACTCAACAAATTGAATCTAGTATCCCCTCTCATGACTATTAAAGGTTAAAAAAAACCTTTTAATCCACACTAACCCTCTCATGAGCCTCTAAGGCTTATTTTGCCAATTCTAGGCAAATTACACATTTGGCACTTTTAAGTGCATTTACAACTTTTTAATGGCTCTATTGGCCATGTTACATTCATTATAGACCTTATAGGTCTTTAGATCACTCCTCTAACCTAGGACAAACATAATGACCCCTAGTGACCCCCTAGGTGCACCTTGCCCTCACAAATGCCATTAAGGATTACATAGTATCTTTGGTTCATCATAATATCAAATGATCCCAAAATCATTACAAACATTATGAAAACAATATAAAATGACCAATCATGGTCCAATACATTATAAAATGACCTTAAATGGTCTTGTTCCATTACCCAAGGATCCATAGTGACCCCGGTGTACTTCCATTGCTCTGGAGTTGACCTTGGTGCTCCTGCACCACCCCTCCTAGTGAGAATTAAATGATGTAGGGATGCATCAGTCCAAAGGTCTTCATAGCTCTATCATTTTTTGGACTTGATGTATGGATCTACTCCTCAGGGGGAGTGATCATTGGAACCTTATAAGATACATTTGGGTCATTTAGCACCTAGCTAATGAAGACTAAATAGAAGAAATTTGATGACTTATGGAACCCTTTGCCATTGTTGTCAAAGGGGGAGAGATCTATGAGAAAATACTTATTGTATGAGGAAGATTTCACTGCTTAGGAAGAGATTATGTTGAGTATATTGAGAAAGTTGTATGAGATTATGTTGAGGATATTGAGAAAGATGTACATTGAGAGAGTATTTTTGGGTTAATGGATTTTCCCATATGTTTCCATCAATGCCAAAGGGGGAGATTGTTGGATGTTGTTGGAATTGGTTACTAATGTTGTTGTCATTCATGTTTTGTCACTAATGTCAACATATGTTTCTATGAAGAGAACAAACTGGTTATTACAGTGTACGGATATGATACGATTGATTCAAAATGAGCGAACATAGGTTTGTGTACAAGGAAGTTTTGTGATCTTATATCTAAGATCACATGTAATATTTCATATTGGTTGAGTAACAGAAGATTTCGTGAAGACTAGTTTCTAGAATGTGACAGTGGAATTTGACAGAGTTAGTCTCTATGTTTTGAGTGTATCTTACAAGCGATGTGGATTCAGTGTATGCAAGCTTAAGGGATTTTAGAAAACATATTTAGGAATGTTCTTTGATCTTATCAAGTTGTGGAAAGCGTGATGACGTTAGTTGTGGTGTGTATTCTAGAGGAGACCTATCTAGGGCCGACTTCAAAGTTATAGTGTGTATTATGGATAGCGAGCATGGATTACAGATGTTGGACCTTAATTATTGAAGTGTAATTGTTTTATACTTGTTATAGATACCGTGCGTATCTTAGCAAGGGGTTATGTAATTATTTGTATATTAGGAAAGCCTAATTGTCCAACTTGATCATTTATTGTAATAGGGTATATATGTAAGATCTTTTCTTTTGAAAAGATGGGTAGTGTGTCAGAATTGTAAAAGAGGATTGTGGAAGCTGCGAGCTTGTATATGTTGGATGTAGAGAAGAGGATAGTTTATACTTCATTGGAATTGATCAAGAAAAGGCTGTTTCTATCAGACAATTTACAAGGATTGTGCATTTCCTTTATATACACTTGTGTTGCGAACAATGAGTTTTGGAGGTGGACATAACCTTCTTTGGGTAGTGAGCCTACATTTATTTGACTCCTAACAGGGTCCATCCTTTAACAAGGACTGTGTACTGTAATGTTTTAATAAGCTCCTAACAGGGCTAGATCTTTTAATAGGGATACTATACTCTCAATACATCATTTGTGGGTGCTAATTCCCACTGGGTTTTTACCTTTAACAGGGTTTCCTTGACAACAAAATATTGTGTTATTGTGTTGGCATTTACTATGTTATCATTTGATTTGGTGTAACTGTTATTTAAAGTTTAAAGTTTAATAATATGTCTCACAACTGATTCACCCTCCCTCTCAGTTGTGTTGGTGGATTGTTATTCCTAACAGTTTACATGGCTTTAAAAAAAGTTACAATAAAATATAAACAAGAGCCAAATGTTTGTAAAATTAAAATCAAAATAAATGATTTAGAATGTGATTCCATTTTATTTTTTATGAGATACTATATTTTATATTTTATTAGTATAAACATGCAATTTTCATTAGAAATACAAATTATATATATATATATATATATATATAGATATATATATATATAGATATATATCTATATATATATATATATATATATATATATATATATATATATATATATATATATATATATATATATATATATATACATATATATGTACATATATATATATATGTACATATATATATATCTATATATATATATATATGTATATATACATACATATATATATATATATGTGTATATATATATATACATATACATATATACATATGTATATATACATATACATATGTATATATACATATATATATGTATATATACACATATACATATATATATGTATATATACACATATA
>BSBK01002485.1:990000-1150266 GCA_027943335.1 Chamaecyparis obtusa | reverse complement strand
GGAGTAATAAATCTACAAAATAGGATGATAGCATAATAAAATTACAAATTGATTGAACTAAAATTAAAACTTACATCTTTTGATCCCTCCTCTGGAATAGTGGGCTGGGTCAACAAAGATATTAAAGATTCTTGTGGGCATCCCTCACACTGGGAGTAACCTATGAGAGTAAAAATATTGTCAATTATATATAAATGTACTTCATCATAACAACCCTGGTTACAAAATACAAATAACAATATGTAAAAATCTACGTACAGTCAGGCTATCACTCTGAATCGAGATGCCTATCAGCCTAGGCTCCCGAACCCGTGTTGGGACATCATCAAGAGCCACACCCTATACAATAAAGTGCAAGTAAAATATTTATTACTACACACAAGTGGCATACATATGTATGCATAATTAATCTTAAATAATTAATTACCTTTCCTTTGTCGACACATGAAGAAGGAACCCCCTTGTGCCCCCCACTAACATTAGTTGTAGCCTGTAAGAGTACAATAAGATGACAATATATTAGTAAATGTATGAATTTTATTTCTCTAATTGATAGAGATTTAAGCATGTACACCAAATGATATATAAAAAACTAATGGGTACATAATTTATAATATACCATATAGGCATCAAGGCAAATGAAATAGCTGAAAGTGTGGAGTCATCCACCTGTCTCAAATCCTCCTTTGTCATCGACTGAACATAAATGGAAAAAATATATACATACGTGCATGAAATCATTAAAACTAATCTAAATAAATAAATTATTTTTAAATTAAATAAGTCATGTGACAAATTTATTTATAATGTTTACTCTTATCATATCAACAGGAGTCCATGGCTCTGTGTACACCTCCTAAGAACTCTCATGAGATGTAGATGCTCCATGAGGTGTTGTAGCCTCTGTAGCTGTGTCTCTATATCCTCCTCATCAATAACATACTGATATGTATCAGCATTAGTAAGCAGTCTAAGGCACATATTCTTGCATATAATGCGAATATGGGGCTCGCATACATGTGAACTCCGATGAGATGTTGATGCACCAGCATCATCCACACCAGGAGGTAACACTGACCTAGTCTGTGTGATCAACTGATCACTCAGCAAATCAATGGCCCTAATACTCTGTGAGGCAGCCTCTGCAATGATATCGGGATGCTGCACTAGAGGAGGGGGTGCGACATCAGTGGGGGGGATGAAGGTAGTGGCCTTTTTGCATTGGGCAAATGGCCTAGTCTAAGGAGCTCCTCCGCCTACGCCCATGTTGGGCCTCATGCTAAAATAATTAACATTGTGACCAAGCACAAACTCAGCATACAATTTTTTTATGAAATAGAAAGGGAGCTCCAAATTGCTATGGGTTGGTTTATCAAAAACCATCCACCAATAATCCCAAAAGTGTGTGCGTATTACTTCATTTGTGCACCATTTTATTGATAATTTGAGCTTTTTGGGATCAACTTTTAATCCAGTTTTAGGATTAACAAAAAGGGATGCCATATCTTCCTTAGTTATATTAAGGGCCACAACCCCATCATGGTCAAGCCTGTCATCAAATTGGGCATGCATATCATCATGCCAATGAAGAGCAACATTATTTTGCTATGTAAGGGTGTCAATGTTTTCAGCAATGGTATTTAGGGTGTCAAGAATAGGAGCTAATGTAGGTATATTGTGATACATGTTTCTGAAGCACCGAATAGAGTTCAAGTTCTCCTATATCAAATCCTCTAAAGATTGAGGGTTTTGAAGTGGTTCTGGATTGTTTTCGGGATCGTTATTTGGTGGGGGAGGGTTATTATCTTCATTGTTATCAGCCATGCCTGATTAAATAATAAACAAATATAAATTTCAAATTGATTTCATATATTATTAAAAAAATAATACAAAACCCTATTTTAACCAAAAAAACTACATTTAACATGAAAATGAGAAATTAATCAAGATCTATAGCAAGAATTTACTTACCGGATCAACTGCGGAGTTGAATTTTTTGTTGGCGCAATCATATGTACTTGAAAATATTGTGCATATGATATTTGGAGCCATTTTCCAAACCCAAAATGTGAGGAGAAATGAGGAAAATGACCTACGGGTTTTGATTTATGCCACAGGTTTTGAGTACCCGATATTTTCGGGTACCTGATATTTTTGGGTACCTAAAAAAATCAAGTACCCGATAAGGCTTGTTCTTTGGTGTTAGGTTTTCCCAAGTTTACTGACACCCAGGCCTACTAAAAAGTCAACATACATTTTCATGCACTTTTGGATGACTGAAAAGTGGATTTTTTTACATCGCCACTTTTTGGCCCCTCATGATCTTGCACATACCCATAATTCTTTGAAGTATAATCATTTTTAGAGACACAAAGGTGAATATGTTTTTTACAAAAAAATAGGTTTTGATGGGGCCCCGAAACCCATAATAAATATATTTTTAAGGGGATCTAAAACCCCACTAAGACAAGATGTTGTAACAAATAATGAAATTATAGAATAACATCCCAAATCCAGCAAAAAGACAACAACCAATAGAGATATATCATCCAAAGTACAGGCTTCCCAAGAGAACCCAACAAGAGGCCAAAGCCTTAAAAAAAAGAGAAAATATCTTAAGAAAAGAGATCCATAGGGTTTTGACGGCTCCACAAGCCACAATAATTGTATTTTTACATGGTTATGAAAACCATCACTAGAAACTACCTCCGCCTATTAATCATCAAAGAACTAACTGATGATATAGGAAAATCAACATGAAAAGAGAAATTTAACATGGAACCCAAAACCATACATATGTGAGTAGCAAGCATTTCCAATCAAAAGCAACCCTTTCCCCCACCAAAACTCCTCTCACCTCAAAAGAATGAGATCCCACCTCAATAGGGTAGTGAGAAGAAAGAGATATCAAACTCAAAAATCACTTCCAAAACTATCCAACCTCTCAACATCCTACAAGGAAAGAGAGTTGACTTGGTGATTAGCTCCGCCTTGGAGATTCATGACGTGGCTTAATTATATCTCGTGGATCGGGTTAAATCTATTATTTGTATCAAGCATTGATAGTTCGAGCTTTTGGTGCAACAACAAATGATACCAAAAATTGGTATCAGAGCCTTGGGTCACAGGTTAGAGTCTCCCTTTAGTGGGTTCTAAAGGCTCAATTAGTGCTGAGGGGAGATTTTTGACTTTGTGGTCAACACCTCCTTGGAGATTCATGACATGGCTTAACTGCCTCCTATGAATCAAGTTAAATCTGGCACTTGTATTGGGCATTGATAGTTTGAGATTTTTGTGCAATGAAAAATGACTCCAACAAAGAGAACCACTCAATTAAATAGCCACCCTCACGTTTAAAACACATCACCACCTCCATAGATGATAGATCCACCTCAATAGGAACTAAAATCAAGGGAAACAACAACAAAAAGTGCCCAACTCACCACCAAGAACCAAGAAATCCCTACATAAAAAAAATGGGAGGCCTCACCTCAATAGAGGGCTCTAAGGAAAGGGATATAAGAGGGCCTATGAGAGTCAACTAAATAAATGAGACTAAGAATCACAAGACTCCACCAAGGGTTTGAGAAACCCCAAAACCAAAAAAAACTTCTTGACCAAAAATAGAAAGAGGCCAAAATAGGCCCTTTAAAATTATCAAATTCCAACTAGCCAAAACTACAAAAAAAAAAATGAAAAAAGAGAATTTATATCTCCCAACCTCCAAAAAAATACGAGCAAGGCCCTGGGAACAAAAAAAACTTGCAAAAGATAATGAAAGCTTGGAATCTACATCACTAAGCAAATAAGGATCAAAACCTCTAGAAGAGATGAGATGACACCATGGACAAAAAATCCACCCATGCACAGGGAAAAGACACACCCTAGATAAACAGGCCTCGCATACGGGAGTGAGGTGAAACATTCTTGAGAAAGAGCCATCTTAACAATAATGACCACAAAAGATGGAATAGAAAACCACCCTGGCTCACCCAAAAGAACCCATAACATTACAAAATTCTCCCACTATATGACCCCCTCCAAGAGGAAATAAAATCCCATGCAAGCCAAGGAACTACCCCAAGCAAGACTAATTAGAAAAAAATAGACTTCGGGATGAGCCCACCTAGTAGCCACAACTACTAAAAATGGGATAAGACAGTACAAGACTTATCCCAAGTCCCAAAATTCCTCTCATCCAACCAACTAGATAAATTCCAAAATTAAGATAAGAGAGAACCTGTAGACCAAGGACAGGGAAGGTAAAACCTACCCACCAAAAGTCTTATGCCCAAAGTGTGACTGTGATTAGAAAATACTGCCACCAAAACAAAGGGGAACCCACAAACATGGAGTCCTATCCACCAAAAATGACATATCCCATGGTATTGGTGGTGAGGAGTGAGTAGGGAGATAACACCCTAGATCGAAATCTACCCCACCACACCACTAAGCATCATTTTTCAAGTCCAGATTAGATCTGCGCAATGGAAGAAGGAAACCCGGATGCCCGCTCCAAGAGGCACGCCAAGACCCACTGTTTAGCACCCACAAGCCAACACTGATGGGAAAAAAACCACTTCACACCTCTACAAATTCATCTGGGATAATATCATCTCCATCTAATTCATCGTCAGAGTCATCTCCTTCCAAAACCATAGCAAAGGAGCCACTTTGAAACACAAAAACCCTAGCACCTCCACTCCCACCATTCATTCAAATCATTTTGATAAGAAAAGTCCACAAAGGTGAATATGTTTGTCAATATAATAATTCCAAATTTAAGTTAATATGTTCAGATTCTTCAACAATTTAATTTTCTAAATTAGAGTAATGTGTGTTTTAAATTTTGACATATAACATACTAGTTTCAATTTTGTGGGAGCTTCATAATCTCATATTTGATATCTCTTCAATACATTACATCACTTGTAATAATCTCTTATCCAAGTATTTTTAGGAAAAATAAAACATAGTATATATAAATTTGGGAAAGATATTCTTTGAATTGTACATAAAATGACTATTGATGTGGTGTGATTATAAATATAGATTTAAAAATATTTTTTTAAATTGAATTTAACCTAACAACAAAATCATAGTCTTATGTTGTTAGAAACACCAAAATAAAGAAAAAATAATAAATTTTTGAATACATAGTGGAGCTACTATAATACTTATAAGACAATAAAAATAAAAGATTTATATAAAAGTGAGAAAATTGATTATCGCGAGGAGAAAACAAAAGTTGTACAATTCAAAGTCCTCTACTATGGAACAATTAGTGTCCATTCTAACATAATTATAAAAGTTAAACATTTTTTAAGAATAGTTATGTGCCCAAAATTCTTTTCTTGTTATAAGATACTTATTTTCTTTTGTTTCCCACCTTATTAAATATTTAATAAAAATAATAAAATTATTTATAATACATAATAGAAAGTTCAAACAATAATATTCATATTTTATTTTTCACATTGTCCCTTGAAAACATAAACTATTTAATATAGATGATACACTATAATAACATGTGATGAAATATTACATTATGCAAATCCTTAGTTTGCATTAGGTAATTGAGTTCTATTCAGTTGAACAATATAACTCTTCTAAAAAACTATAATATTAATAGATAGACCAAGTAAAGTATGGGAAATGTCAAACATAAAATAATATTTTGATGGCCATGATGTTGCCACATTATACATATGAACTTATTCAAGCTATTTATTTAAGTATCAAGGGTAAACCATGTATGGGTTGAGGACTGAAGTACATGTTGAGGGGCTCATTAGCCTCCACCAAATCCCAATCATATCTTAGCACTAAATGATATAGAAATACTTCCATTTCTATCTTTGCATACTCATTTCCTGGACAAATACGAGTACCTTGTCCAAAAGGAATGTAGGAGAATGGCTTGTGTCGTTGATTGAAGCGATCTGGATCAAACTTCTTTGGACTTTGAAAGTATTCATCTTTTTTGTTTGTTTGGACTAATGGAGTAATGAACCTACAACACATCCATTATCAAACTTCAAATTTGAAATATTACAGCTATGATTACTTCAATAAATAAGTATAAATGCCCACCTTCCATCCTTTTGGAATGGTATAACCATTATATACAACATCCATTTTTGCCTGCTTAAATGCTCCATTTATAGGGGCCACAATGCGTAATCCTTCTGATATTACATTATGCAAGTAATCCACACCTTTAATCTCATTCCAAGTTAGAGGCTCTCCTTCCTTCTTGCTATCTCTAAGTTTTTCACATTCTGGATTGCATTGATATAATAATATGGTTTTAGAAAAAAAAAAAAAAAAAACAAACAAACAACATTTAATAAAGGGTATAAAATTATCAATTAAGTGGACTTTTAAGACTCAATATAAATTTTAAAGTAGTTATGTGGAAAATTTCAACACACTAGGAAGGTGATAAAGTAAGTATTGTAGATAATAAACTTTAGTTAGTATGTAACATTAAAGATATCAAATGGATCCTTTTAAGAACAACCAATAAGAAACATAATATAATTTAATTATTAGACTTTGTCTTTAATAATCAAATGATTAATATGAATTTTTCACATGCAACTATTTTTTCCTTAGAACGTAATTATATAAATTTAGAAAGGAAAATTTATCATTGATCATTGAACAAAATATGTTAAGGAAACACTCACATAATTATGAATTAATAAATTATTACTTTTAAAAATAATATAATTATAATGAAGATATAATGGGTAAAAATTTAATCAATTAATCTTTTTGTTATAAAAGTAAAAGGTTTTAAATATCCTATGGAGTAGCGAAGCATCATATTCCTCCAATTATCCTATTTATAGAAATGTTGTAAAATATTATTTAGTTTTTAAAAGGAAAAACTATCATTCAATATTCAACTAAATAAAATATCTACCAATATTTACTTGGTATTAATAATTACATTGAGAGGAATAACTATAGTTCAATAGCAATGAGTAAAATATAATGGAATGAATGTGTTGAAAAACTATTAAAAGGTGAAATAAAAAATAATAAAATTTAAAATAAATGAAGTATATAAGAATATAAAATGTTTAAACACCTATTAAAAGAAGACATAAAAAATATTAAAATACAAGAAATAAAAAGATATAAAAGTGACATAGCTCTTTAAAAAAAATTTCATGAAATAACTACATTAGTAAATAAAATAGGAATAAACAAGTGTCACGTAGTGGCCAGTACTTGTCCTTAATTTTTAATTAATTTAATTTTTAATTTTAATGTAAATTAAAATAATTATTTAAAATATTGAAAAAATTAAAATTGTAATGTAATTAATTTAAATTCTTAATTTTAATATTAATATAATTATTTTTTAAAATAATAGAATAATAGAAATAGATTAAATATTAGAATTATAATAGTTTTTAATTTTTTTTAAAGATATGTTAAATTGATACTAAATTATTTTTTAAGAATAGAGAGTTCTTATATGTAGACTAAATTATATATTTAATAATTTTAATGAAATATTAATATTCTATTATATTATTGATATAACTATATAATTATTGGTAGACAACTACATATTCAATTCATTTTTTAAATCATTGGCATACCTTGGTGAGATAGTTTTATACATATGTGTAAAATATTTTTAATCTTTTATTGTTAGTTGAATATTAAGAGAAAGAAATTTAAATTTAAGTTATTATATATGTACCGAGTTTTAGTGTATTATTGTATTATTAATTATATATTAAATTAAATTTGTTTATTTCTTATTATATAAATTATATTTAAAATTTATATAATGTAAATTACTAAATATTTTTTTAAATATTATTATATTAATAATTTTGAGATATTTTTAATAAATAAAATAGCATAATATTATTATATTCTAATAGTATATTTTATATTAAATATTTAATACATATATTTATTATTTAATTATATATAAATTAAAATTTTATATAATACATTAAAAGTAAAATCAAATAAACATTCAATACATTTTTTTTTAAAATAATTGGTAGAAACAAGTTGTTTTAATAACTAGTTAAAGCAAGAAATGCAAAAATCATTACAATAGGATATCATATTATCTTATTTCATATAAATGTAATATAAATTAATCTCTAAGAATGAAGAAGCTAAATCTCAAAGTTAAATGGAAAATTTAAGTATTATTATTTTTTAAATAGTAAAAAAATTGAACATTTTTATAAAAATGAGTGGCTAAATAACTTAAACTATAAAAACATGAATTTTTTAACAAAACAAGATGAATACTAAATTTTAATTGGTAGAAACGAGGTGTTTTAATTACAATACTACTATGCCATATCAGCAAGTACGAAGTTCCTACCAAGGTAGAGCCACTTAAATTTTGTAAAAGAATTTTAAAATTTTACAATAAAATAATATTGTTTCAATTATTTTTTTTATAATTACACTGTTTGAACTATAATTATATCTTACATTTAATAAACTAACATAATATAATTTAAACGTATATAAATAAAATGAGCTTAAATCTTATATTTATAATTTCTAACATTATAAAATATTAAATATATTTAAATTTACATAATGATTATAACCATCTCAAAGATAACTTTTTTAGTTATTAAAATAAATAAAAATAAAAATATTTTTAATACACAAGATTTTAAAAATATTTCAATACAATTGATTATTTTTAAAATGGTAAATAAATAATTTTATGATTTTTATGATAATAAAAAAGCTTAAAACTTAAAATTTCAAAATTTGGGGTCTCTAAGTTTTTAACCATGTGAAAAACAAAATCTTAAAAATATATTTAATAATAACTAAACTTTAATAGATAATCTCATACAAAATGTAAGTTTACTATAAAAATTAATATAAAGTCTCATCATCGTTATGAGCATAGTTTCTAGAATAAATTTCCGCAAAAAGGGCTCATATCGGTCTAATTTTTCAAGCCAATCAAATTATAGATAATTATTGTTTTCAATATGTTTGGTTAAGAAAACTGCATTTCTACTTTACTTAACATAAATATTTTTAACACATAAAAAATATATGACTTCTAATTGGTTACAATTTAAATATTTAATCAGAAGTTAAGTTTTTGTCGATGCCTATAGTTCTAGCCTACGGCAAGAACTACTATATATGTATAAATATTGAAGAATATTTCTTAGTAATAAATGTTAAATAAATAAACTAAACTTTAAGTAAATTAAATTATTTTTAAATAAAGAATTAAACAATATATAAATAATTTTCAAGTACATAAAATAATTTTAAATCTTTTCTTTGTTTCATGTCATTATTTTTTGGTCTTCTTTTTTTGATACACTACATAAGGTTGTTAGGTAGGCTATTGCACAAATGATGTTGTGTGTGCAACAAAAGTAAATAATAGATTCAAATATATGCATCCACTTATGGAGATCCAAATATGACTAAAATAAAACCTCTTAATCAAACATATAATTAGACTCCACTACCAATAAGATTATCTCATTCACCTATAAAAATGATAAATAATAAATAATTATTTAAAATATTCAAAATAAAATCATCAGATAAGACTAGCAACTTCTTGGATTGTACTACCCTTTAAACAAAAGTCTAAGCCCAACCTATTCAAGGGCCTTTAAGGGATAATCCTTTGAATGAAGTGGATGAAAACCAGAAATGGTGCCCTCCTAAGAAAGATTGGATAAAAATTAATTTTGATGGACTCTCGAAAGGTAATCCAAACCTAAGTGGAGCAAGATATATAGTCAAGGATTAGAAGGGTAATATCCTTGTAGCAAGGTGAACAATTCGATAAAGAGACCAAATAATGAAGTTGAAGTCCAAGCAGCTCTTCTAGCTATCAAAATGGCTGAACAAATCAACGTGAAAATTCTCTATTTGGAAGGTGACTCCTTGGTAAATGTAACAGAAATATGAAAAGGAGAATCACAAGTTCGGTACCTCAATAAATTCATAAAAAAGATCATTGATTAGTGTCTTTGAAGGGTTCAAAGTCTCTCATGTGAAGAGGGATGAGAACGTGGAAGTATATGTAATGTCAAAGCTTTGGGTTAGATTGGATGAGCAGGGGAAAAAGATGTAATAGAAGACTTCTAGAGCATCAATAGGGAATGGCTTGATTGGCACTAATGAAGCAGTAGAGAGGACATCAATGGGGAATGACTTGATTGGTAGTAATGAAGCAGAGTAGCAGTTTAATCAATCTAATAAATGATGAATGGTATTGAGTGTAGGTGAGCCCTCTCCTTTAGAGTCCGAGAGAATTCAAATTTGAATGGTGAAGCATTTCCCACAAACTCATGTATAGACGTTACCGATATAAAATGCTAATTCAAACATCTATTAACATTGCTCTTTAATGATGATGGAGGAGCCAAACTTGTAATCAATTGGTAGTGGGTGGCATTCATTTCACATGTGCAGGGAGATCGTAGTAGAAGGTGGGGTTACTCTAGAACTCGTCACAAAGAGAATTGTCTAGAAAATAGTAGAGCCACATATAGACGAGGCTGAGTAAGGATTCAAACGGTAGTGTGACATGTTGGAAATAAGCGACGAGTGTTAGTGTTTGGTGATGGGTTGCAGAAGTATAATGGAGGTAAATTTCATGCTCAAAACTCTCAAGCAACAACTTTTTGGGGAAGAGCTTTCGAGGAGAAGAATAAAGGGCATTTTCCTTATTGATAGTTCAAAGTTCTGGCACATATTGGACATGTTGTTGGGGAAGGAATTTATAAACACTAAGCACAGATACAAACTCAATATTGATGTGGCCTCTAGGGTTTTCTCTTGGGCACTCCAATTGGGGTCGAAGGGAGAGGCTTTGTGGGTTATGTGAACATGTGTAAAACTGGAATGGAATAGAATGGTTCCCATGCTAGCTATTGCAGATTCGGGGATTGCCTTTCAAGTTGTAGAGGGGGATTGACAGCTAGTGGGGGGCACAGGGTAGATCTTTAAGCCTTTCCTAGTCTAGAGTGCCTCGTCAAGCAAGGAGAGTAGAATAGAGGAAGCATGGGATGGATGGGAGCTGCTCATGGAATTAATCCTGTAGGAGTTTGAGGATGAAAAGAAGAAGGAAAAAGCACGTCAAATGCCAAAAAAGTCCAGGTTGCAAACAAAGGGCAAACTGTTTATTCCAAATGGATCCTTAGTGGAAGATGAAATTTACAGTCAAAGGTGGTCTGCTCTGGCAAGGTTCTGAGTGGAGGTTTTGTTTTTAAAGTGCTAGAAACTGGTTAGTCTTGATCTATATTTGGTTAATTCCTCGGTTTATGTAGAAAGGTATTGTAGTTTGGTAGTTGGCTCTAAGATTAGGGTTTGATGTAGAAGTCAATTTGAGGACAATTTTACTTTGAGCCCAAATTTTATAGTTGGTTGGGCAATTTGATCTGGGACTTCTACAAATACAAATAGCAAAAAGGCTGAAAGTTCAAAGTTAGGGATGTAGCAGTTGAAATGTTTTGACAGAGAATTGTTGGTTGTATAAAGCTGTATCAAGCTTGTATTAGACCTTATAATATTTTAAAAAATCTATTATAATCGAAAAAACACTACTAAGCCCATTTCAAGCCTGAAATCTCAAAATATCTAACTGGTATAGAATACAGATACCTTTACGAAGGCGTTGTAGCACCCATGGAAAGAGAGCGAGGTACTTAAGAATTGTGGCCATAGCTGAGGCAGTAGTATCATATCCTCCAGTCAGAAGACCCATCAAGTTATCTGCAATCTCCTCGTCACTCAGCACAAAATTTCCCCCAGCCTTCTGCGCCTTCAAAACCATGCCCATAAAGTTTTCATCCTCTTCTCCACTTGTACTAAAAGAGCTTCTATGCAGACGGATCTGCTTAGCAATCTGAGCAACAATGGCAGCCCGGGCGCGCTTGGCCTTGCCAAACACCGTCCAAGGAAGATCGAGAGGGTGAGAAAGAAGCCCCGCGTAGAAATCATTAAATTGCGCCCTAAACCTATCCAACTCTTCCCCAGCCTTTAACCCTAAAAAAAAGTCAGCCGCCACACACAGCGCCATTTCTCTCACTCTGTGGTGGGCTAGGATGACGTCACCAGAACGCCAGTCAGAGTCTAGATGGTGCAGCACAAACCTTTCGAACCTTCCAATTGACTTCTTCAAAGTTTCGATTCCCAGAAAGGAGTGAATAATCCGCCGCATTCTTTTGTAGTCGGCGCCCTCGCAACTAGTCATGGCGTACTCTCCGATCAGAACTCTCAGAGATTTGGGCCAGCTGTTTCTGAACAGCTTGTCTTCGTTGGTAAGGATGAACTTGTTGGCCTCAGCACCTAACATCACCACTGTGGGGCTGCCCAGAATATGGGTCGTGAAAATTCCTCCGTGCTTAGCCTTTCGTGTGTCATACCAGACGTCCAGATCGAGCAGGTTACTCCACGCCTTCAGATAGCCCAGAGATTCTCCCCAGAAAGGTATTCCAATGCTTCCTGGAGGTAATGGAGGCATATTTCCTTTAGCTTTCAGTCTCATGGCTGCATAAACAAGGGGAGCATAAAAGATAGCAAACACAGATGCTATCCCCACCACAACAGAGACAATTGCAGCGGTTACAAAGGAGATCCAACTTTCGTTGTATGGAATCCATGGAAAAAAGATATCCCATATTGCCATGGCTGATTTATATTGGCTATATCAAAAATACTGAGCTTGTAGCTTTCTCACTCTCCAAGGGACTTCATGTTGCTCATTGAGTCTTTTGTTGCTGCTTTATATGATTTCATGCACAGGAAACATCCAAGAAGAAAACGATGATTTCTCCATTAGAACTTGGGTTTTCTCACCTTCAAATCGTTGTCTTAGTTGGAGACTTTCTTTGCATCAACCGAACCTTGCAAGTAATGATTTGACTCGGGGCATATTCAGCTTAAGGAACAGTTTATTCTTATTTGCTAACCAGACTAAAAAGATTTGTCTTCGACATTGTTGATACAGATCGATGTTGTAGCTTTTAATAATAGATCATTGTTGTCCTACTAAGCTTGATGGAACGGATGAAAGTAATGTAATAGTGCTGATCGAATACATACAGAATTCGAGAGGAGGCACAGTATTGGAAGGTACGATAGGATTTTGTTCTTATTATATCTAAGCAATATTGTCGATCATAAGACCACTCTAGGCAAAGCTTTAACAATTTGAGGAAGAAGGTAGTTGCAGTATTAAAGGATCGTGCTTGTTTCAATGAATTGTTTACATTATTTTCCAAAATGATATTTTTTAAGAATATACTTATTAAATACCATATTAATAACTTCAAAGTAGTTAGTGTTAATATATACAGAGAAATATTTATCAACAATATATTAAGTAAAAGGAGTAGCATTCTAATCTATATATGTTCAAAAGAATCTATCTCGGAAGCATACTAAATTTGGAGACAGGGTCAATCTCCTAATAAAATCATACTGAGATAAAATAAAATAAAATAAAATATATGTCAAAAAGTATGAAAAAAATTATAAATTTAATTATAAATTTCTTAAGTTGAGAAAAAATCAAAAGAGTCGTTTGATCATCTTAAATTTATCTACCAAATGCACAATGACACTTGGGAATGCCCAAATGAACCAGAGGATCTCCCATGAGAAGGCCATGTTGTAAAACTACTTGATATTTATATTATTTTGAGATTTATTTTCAAAATAACTTGATATATATTGATAAATTATGGTGTATAATTTATGTAAGACTCTTAACTACATCTCTTTTAATATATAACTTTTATATTTATTACATACATTCTGATACATATATTTGTGGTCTAACCTACTTGATTACCAACTTCTAATCATCATTCAAAATCTTAATACCTTATGTAGACTAATGATTAATGTTCTTCTATATTATTAGAAGAAGAAATTCTAGATCATAAGACTACTAGTACTCCTCTACTTGTGCTAAGGCAATAAAAAATATGTCAATGCTAGCTCCAATTGTACAATTAGCACCAACAACATATAGATTCAATTTTTTAGCACTACTACTTTATATCCTATGATCATTGGGATGAGTTTTGTTTCTTCATTAATGATATCTTTTTGAATAATCTAGTTTTGTCAAAAAGAAAAAAAGTGATGTCACTATCTTCATTAGTTACCATCTACCATTTATCATTTTGTTCATTTAAAATTTGATAATTATTGACATGAATTTCATCACATAAAAGAAGATATTGCATTATCTACTAAAAATAATATATGGAATCTACAAGACTCAAATTCCTAGTCTCTATGTGGTGCATTCTCAAAGCCTCAAATAAAAGTTTTATCTTTAATCTATGACTAGTTGTTAGGAATATACAACCCCTCTCATTTATGAATTGAAGTAACTAGATAGATAGAGGTTGAATATGGAAATAAGATCAATCGCATAAATATTGCATGGATAATCTCAATATTGGTGGAATCATATAAAGATAAGAGAAAAAATTCTACAACTTTAAATGCATTAATTAGGGTGCATTAAATTGAACTACTCCCTTGGTGGTTGGTTCATAAAAGAATCAAATACAATCTATAATATTATTGTAGACACCTAGATCTAATTACGTAATCAAGTAATCCTATTTAATTCTCTCCTAGGACACTAATTAATTAAATATTAATTATTTAATTAATTTATGTCATCCCCTAGTTAATTTATTTATTTAATTAACTATAGTCCAATTAATTATCTAAAAGACAACCCATAGTTTGACAATTAATTAATAACCCCTCCCTCTATTAATTTAACTAGATATAGTCATTTATAAATAAATTAATTCACAAATCCCTTTTTCTTCTTATTTTGGATTTAAATAAAATATTTAATCTAATTTGAGCATGTGGCTCCTAACTTTAACCCCTAACCTAACCTTGAGTTCCTACTCAACCCAACCCATTCACACATACTAATCACCCTTAATTAGCTAATGACCCATGATTAGCTAATCTAACCCTCCACTCATTCTCTCTCCTCCCATACATCCTCCTAATTCTCCCACGTGTCTCCTAATCCAAGCCTAATCACTCCCTAAACATTTTCATAATTATAATCTATGGATTAAGAAATCCTAACCTAACACAAGTCAACCCTCATGTCACATCCTCACATCCCCCAACTCTCTCACCTCATGTCAACCTTAAATTCTCTTACACATCCCTTACACACTTCATCTCCCTCTTACACAATTGTCCCCTCTCACGTCTCCCAAAATGGTCACATTCCCACATACCTTCTAATTTGAGAAAGCACATTCCATGTGCTCTCTCTCAAGTACATCTTGACCCTTCCTCGGGATTGCATCTTAAACATTCATTTACCTCTCCTCTTGCCTATAAATTGAAACCTCTTCCTCTTCATTTTAATCCACATTTTATGCAAATTTATCATGCCAATTTGAGAGACAAAAACATAAATTACATCCTTATAATGCCAATATTTCTACTCATCCATTGAAGCTTGAAGAATCTTGAGCACACACTCAACCCATTTGGACAAATCTACACATCAAAGGGGAGCTTTCATTGTTTAAGAAGGTTTGCACATTCTTAGGCTTCTTATGGTTTTTAGCTCTTCTTTTTGTCTAATCATATATATAGTTTTGATATTGTGTTTTGAGTTCTTTCATGGTTATTTTATTCCTTTAAACACATTTTCATAGCTTACAATTACTAATCACATCCAAGGTACTTCAATTAGAAACCACCATAATATTTGTATAGTAAGGTCAAGTAGAATAGTTTTGGTTTAATGTTACTTACCTCATTCCCCATAGCATGTACAAAAATGAGTTACTTGACACTACCTCTAACAAATCTATAGCTTACTACTTCTATTTTTTAATGGCTTCTGCTTTAATAGCTCCTCAAGTTTCTTTATCTAACCTTCCATTGAGGCAACTTTTAAGAGTGGAACAATAGTTGCAGACTTCTTCAAAATAGTCAATAATGTTGAATAAGCTAACAAAATGTACTTTTTGGACCACAATAAATGTATAATGTATCCTTGACATCCTAGTTAAGGGATACATTTGTTTGTTTTAATTTCAACAGCCTAGTGTGTCTTACTTATCTTAAAATCATTGATTTTATACTACTTAGTATACGAGTTTGAGTAGTTGATATACTAGTGGTTGATAAGAATTACTTTTAAAGATGGTGGTTTTCCATAATTCATAGCATTATATGCTACTATTTCTAAAAATGATTATGTGTTCCTTTTTTGCATCAACAATTTGGATCACACTCGGTGATCCATCATTAAGATGAGTGAGCTAAAGTAGAAATAGATATATTGTACAGTGAAAGGTAGATATAAAGGTGTGGATATAGGAGAAAAGGAGGCACAAGGATCAAAACAAGAGAAAAAAAAAAGATAAAGAAAAATCTCAAAGTTAAAGGGAAATATTTATATCTGTGTATATATACATATCCTTGTGTGTGTGTGTGTGTGTGTGTGTGTGTGTGTGTGTGTGTGTGTGTGTATATTTGTGTGTGTGTGTGTGTGTATGTATATATATGTATGTGTGTGTGTGTGTGTGTGTGTGTGTGTGTGTGTGTGTGTGTCTGTGTGTCTGTGTGTCTGTGTGTCTGTGTGTCTATATATATAAACTAAATAAAATGTATAAATATACAATGACACAAAAATATATATTGACAAATTTATAAAAAATATAAACAAAAAGATCAGTAATAAAAAAAAGTATGTATGTACATACATATATACATATGTATGTATGTATGTATGTATGTATGTGTGTGGGTGGGTGGGAAATAAAAGATTAAAAAGATAACACAAATGGCAAGAAAAGACCAAAGAAAGGAAATTACAACCAAGAGAAAATAAATCAAAAGTGATAAAGAGGAACAAGGAAAAAACAAAGAGAAATTTAAATGAAATATAAATATATAAAACTAAAACAAATTCAAGAATGAAAAATAAAAGCAAAGATACCACAATTACAAACAAAAAAAGAAGTCAAAGAAAGAAGACAAATGAAATTAAAGATAAATAAAAATAAAATAGATAAAAAGGTTAAAAACCTGAAGAGGAACTAAAAAGAAACCCTAAAGGATGAAAAAATAGAAGATTGATAGGAGACCCCTAAAAATTTACTAGATGAAACACACCCAAAGAAGACAATTAAGGAAGCTTGGGGGTAAAGTGGTGGGAAATGACTAGGAGGAAGAGAAACTATGAGAAAGCCTAGAGATAGAGAGAGAAAGGGGAATAACAAAGGATAGGGAGGAAGGAAAATAAATTAGAACATGAGGAGGCAAAGAGGAATTTTATTTAAGAAAAAGAGAGAGGTGGAAATTTAAATATGTGAGGATTGCTTTCTCAAGAAGTATAACAAGGATTGCTAGGAATGACTGAGGTTCGATCCTTCACCACGATTAAGGTTAGAGGGGTGGTTCTTGATTTTGATGACTTCTTTGATTTTATTCTTGAAGAAATTCTCTTCTTTGAAAAAAAGTAATTTTTCTCTAAGTAGATTTGGTGTTTGGAAGATAATTGGTTGTCTAGGGTTGACTTGAGGATTGGTTCATGTTTTATGTCAGTGCTCCACTCTTTTATCCATGTTTTAAATGATTATCCAATTTCTCCTATATAAGGAGAGCCACATGAATACTAAATCATGTAGGCTCCATATTCAATAAAATTGTCTTTGGAGTCTTTAGTAGATGGTGTACAATGCATCAAGGTATCCTAAAAAATGGTATCTTCTTCTCACCACCACCCTAGTCAAAAATTTGGTATCCTTAAGACCCTAACCATAAGAGCCTTTCAAATTTGTGAAAAAAAAAATTTTAATGAAAAGGTACTCTAGAAATAAAATCTCAAATGTCTTCAAGTATACTAGGCTCCTTTTATTTTCTGCAACTAATGCCACTGGAACCATTATTCCTATCTTGGTGTAACCTTACCCTTCATCAATGTCATCCCCAAAAAGATCTCCAAAATCCTAGCTAAAAAATTTTGATGATGTGCCTTCAAACATTTCTCAATGTTGAAGAATTGTACCCCATCTCTTAAAGACTACAAAAATGCCTTTCTTTAATCTAGGGTGTATGAGATATAGTTCTCATTTAGTATTCCTTATTGGATAAATGGGTTGCTCTTTCAAAACTAGGAAAAAGTGCACATCATTGACATAAAAAATGATAGAATCATCAAGTCATCCCTAGTCGAGCACTCCTCCAAACACCACATATGCTCAGAGAACACTCAAATCTTGTCAAAGAAGATAATTTAATCAAGTGTAAAATTAAAGAAGCCATTGAAATTGGGACACCCCTTTAATATTAATCATGATGAAGGATAGAACCTTATTCATTCCTCACAACCCTTGTTATGCTCTCTCTCTCTCTCTCTCTCTCTCTCTCTCTCTCTCTCTCTCTCTCTCTCTTTCTTTTTTTTTGTGTGTGTGTGTGTCTAGAGAGAGAGAGGTGTAGGATCACCCACTCCTGACCAAAATTGATGAATAAATTCATAAAGGAAAGATTAGAAGAAGTAGGAGTATGTCTATATTTTCATTTGCATGTTAGTAATAAAGATTTCCCTTAATTTGTAACTCAATGTCGTGGAATGGTTTATTATAAACCACCATAGACATATGAGCCAAGTGACATTTGATATGTTTCTTAGGGGTTTTAGAGTCCTTATAAGATTTTTTTGATGTTTTTAATAAATAAGTAAAGACCCATGTCTTGAGGGGTCCATTTTCTAGGAGAATGCAAATTTTTAAGCAACATTGAAAATGTTGTCAATAATGCAATTTTGAATTTTGACAACATTTCTTGTCAATTTGTGCATTTTGATCCCAATGGCTTCCAACTTTCAAATGGTAGTTAGGAACCATTGAGGATGGATATTTATATCCCAATACCTCATTTTTGAAAGGGGAGAATGATTGTACAAAGTTTGAAGCATTGCAAACAATAAGAACTATTCAAATTTCCTATAAAATGTGTATTTTATTTATGGTATGGACATGTATGGATTGATTGAGGTCTCAAATGAGTTGAAAATTTTTTTGCACATTTATATTTTCCATTTGCAAGTTATTTGGGGAGTTGAAGTAGTTTAGAAAAAAAATTATTGGATTTTCTTGTGCACTAGCCTGAGAAATTCTTAAACTAGGGCTTGTCTGGTTCAAATGGCCACAACTTGTATATCCACAATTGAAATTTGATGATTCTTTGTGGAATACAAGTTAGGCCCATGTACTTTAATATTTCAAAAGATTATGTTATGGAGATGTAGGCATCGAGTGTAAATTTGATGTCCTAGGTAGATATTTAGATGTGGCCACCTTTTGTCTGATTGTAGATATTGAAGTTTTGGTTGATGGGTGTTGAACTAAAGGATGTACCTTTGGATTTAGTAATTTTTTTGTGGCCCCTTGATTCTCAGGCTATTGGTTTCATGAAACACTGAGTAATAAGAGTGTTTCCTTCATAAACCAAGGCCTAATTACCCCATTAAGTCTCTGATCAATCACATGGTTGAGTCCTTTGTTGTGAGAGTTAGAAGAAACCCCTTTAGGAGGTTGTGTAGATTCAAAAAAAATATCCCAAGTTGAGATTTGTTTGGTTAGCTCTTTGTGTTGCAGGGGAACATCTACAAGAACCTAGCATCACCATGAGACCTAATGAAGCCATGGCATCTAAGGCATCCCTAAATGTGAATTGGGATGTTCTTAAGCCTTTAATGGCAATATGTAATGAACAATTTGATAAACATGTAATATGTCCTAGAAGTCCTAATAAAGGACTTAGGACCAAAATGTTGTAAGTTGGGCCAATAGTTCCCAAGGGTTCAATTAGGGTATAGATTTCTTTGATAAGGTCAAATAGATCCTAGGAATTGAATCCTAGAGTTTGAATAGATTTTAAGCAATAAAAACACCAAATACACAAGTTAATAATTCAAACATTTAAATATTAATGGCTAGTTGTGTTTTGGTGGGAACTAGCATTTAGGAGTTCTAAATATATTTTAATCATTCCCAACCACTTGGGTTCAGTTGTGCAAGTTAGAAACTATCTTATAAACACCCATGGATGTGTGCGAGAAGATATAGTATGCAGTGGTAAAGGATTGTACAGACTCTACATAGAAATGCAATAAAATTCATAAGTTTCTTGCATATTTTTAGTTTCTTATTGTATTTCCTTCATTGTTATATCATTTCAATGTGTTGAGGAATGTATTAAAAGTGGTTTTGATCCAATTTTCAGGAGTTACATTCTAAAATTTCCATCTACATAGACATAGTGTTTTAGATATTCATTTTTCACATTATTTTCTTAAGCAAAATGATGTAACCATCCCTTTTCTATTCTAAATGTTACTTTGGGATAAAATATGGGTATGTATCATGTGTATATATGCCTAACAATGTAGGATTGAGTTAGAGAGTGTAGGTGATCATCCATTTGGTCAAGTTGGAGTGCTTGAGGGCATGAAAATGCATTAAAATTGGTGGATAATGAGTAGCAGCAGAGGATCTACCCATTAGAGGACCCTATTTTCTTCATGAAGTTGTTAGAGGACACAAAGGTGATGGTGTAGAAACTCTCAGTGGTTGAAGAAATCATTAAGAAGCATGACATTGCTCAAGACCTAGTTTGTAGGGGTTTTAAGGGAAAATTTGGGGCTTTTGTGCTTGGAAGGAATTGAAGTCCAAATTAATTGAATAATCCTTCTTTTGGAGTAATTTCTAGAGACCGTTGAAATCATAGGTGTTTGGGTGTAATAATAACTTACATTTTCTTTGTAAATTACCTTATTTCATGCTTGGAGCAGGGGTATAGTCTAAGTATCTCTTGGTTGGTCCAAAATAATGTATTCCAAGAATTGGGTATGTTGTATTATGGTGAAAAAAGAGTATCTGAAAAAATCAATAGTTTGTTTATTTCTTTGGAATTTTTTCAATTAATCTACACTTTTGTGTCGTTGGAGACCTACTAGGAAAGAAATTAGGTCTAGTGGACAATTTGGAGGATTTGGGTGTTGGGTGTTACTTGAGAACCCAAAAAATTTTGAAACCTTTTGATCCACCTTATATAGACCTAAGACATCCACCTTGGTTATTGGGAAGGTGTTTGATTATTTTATGAAATATTTTCTATTTGGATAGTTTGGGGGAACCTTGTACTATTTCCCTTATAAGTCTAACCTTGATTTGAAACCACCACACTTACCCACTCTCCATCAGTTTGTATTAGAGCCTAGGAGAATCCTAGGTGAAGAGGTTGAGAAGTATCTTTTGGGGTCTTTGGTGGATTGATCCTATGTAGAGACCTTGGATTGTTCATTCCTCTTTGAGTGTTCCAGAGTTGATCAATACTTCAAAGATGTTAGAAGGAGAAGAAGATGGGATCCCACAGAGGGTCAAAAATGTAGTTTTTTCTAAGTTGGTGAGAGAAAAAATGGTAGACAATATAAGGATAAAGGTAGAATTTGAAAGATTAACTAACCTTGTGGATAAAAAAGGACTTAGAGAAAACAATGAAGATGATAAAGAACTTGTAGCAGCAAGAGAGGAACCAGTTGATCCTCAAGATGCAAGATTTGAAAACATCTTGAAGGTTGTAAGAGCTGGAGACTCAAAGGTAAAAGTTTAACTTCCCTCGTATGATGGTAAGATGGATGATGAACATTTATTGGATTGGTTCAGTGCTCTTTAAAACTATTTTGATTGTGATGATGTTGAAGATAGGATGAAAGTTAAGATTTCCAAGTCTAGATTGAAAGGACATGCAGTATTATGGTGGGATAATTTGTAGGCTGATCTAGAGTAAATAAGGGTTGGTCTATGATCACATCATGGACAAGAATGATGGAGAGGATGAAAAAGAAGTTCCTTCCTAAAGACTACAAAGTCTAGCTATATAAAAGGATGCAAGGACTGAAACAAAAGGATATGGATGTCCCAAAGTATATAGAGGAATTCCACAAGCTTGACATCAGGGCATCTCATGATGAAGATGTGGAAGAGAAGGTGGCATAGTACCTTGGAGGGTTAAGGTATAATATTCAAGTTAAAATGTTAATGACTACACAGGTAGAACCTTGGAGGAGTGCTTCAAATTGGCCATGAATGTTGAAGACAATTTGAGGAGGAGATAAGATAGGCAAGGGAATGGAAGAGGTAAAGAAAATAGAGGGAGAGGTGGTAGGTCCAATGAAGGAAAAGTAAAAAATAACAATGATAAAGGAAAGGATGTAGATTTGGATGCAATATAAAGAGGATGTAATAGATATGATAGGGGCAGTGGTGTATTCACTAGTACATGTTTTACACGTGGAGAAGTAGGGCATAAATCCTACAAGTATCTTGCAAAAGGTGTAGACTTCAAAAAGGTAGAGAGAAGAGTCACTTTGACACAAGAAGAAGTAGAGGAAAAGAAGGAAGAAAGGGTATCACTTGTAGAAGATCCAATCTTGGAAGGAGACTTCTTGATAGTGAGAAGAAGGTCACACATGCAGTAGAAATAGGAAGCTAAGGTATCTATCTTTAGAACCAATTATGAAATTAATGGTAATATTTTAGGATGATCATAGACTATAGTTCTTTCCATAATTTACTGTCTTATGAGATGGTCAATAAGTTGAACTTAAAGAAGTTTGTCATTGCTAAACCATACAAGACATCATGGGTGAGTGAGGAACAAAACATTTTTGTTAGGGAACAAACATATGTTGATTTTACAATTGGAGCATATAGTTATAGGGTTTTGTGTGATATAAACCCTATGACCTATTGTCATATTATTCTTGGAAGGCCATGGAAATCCTCTAGGAATACAGTACATTTTTGTTTAACAAATGTGTATGTTGTGCATAAGGATGGTAAGAAAGTCACTCTTACTCCTTTACCGGGTGATGATATTGCAGAAGAGAGAATTGTTTGTTTTGGTGAAAAGAAGTATGTTACCTTACAGGGGAAGACAAAGAATGGTTTTGAGGATTCAAGCATGAATCATAAGATTTCATTGGTGATGACGAAAAGTGTATTTTCTACTAAGGAGTGAAAGAGTTCTTATTTTTAGTAGATAGTGAGTAAAAGAGGAGTGATAATAGGAACACTTTGGTTTCCTATGGTGTCACCAAGGAAAAGTGATATTGGCATGTCCATGGAGGGTAGGGGAAGGGGTCTATTTGGTCCTAAGGATCAGATGAAGGGTAAATTTGAGAGGACATAAGTTTACTATGCTAAATAGAAAGAATACAATGATAATGTTTGTAATAATTTTTGTTTTGTTGTTTCTAAAACTTTGAATGTAGGTAGTAGTCATGTGAAAGATGCTAAGTTTTAGGAGAGAGGTTGCAAGTATCCATCTAGAAGAATGGGTGGAAACAAGACCAAGTCCTTTAACTCTTGGGATGAGAGTTTCTTTGAAGGTGGTGTATATGGTGTAGGGGCACCTTTGCAAGCACCTAGGGTCACCATGAGACCTAATGAAACCATGGGGTCTAAGGCATCCCTAAATGTGAATTGGGATCTTCTTAAGCCTTTAATGGAAATATGTAATGAGCAATTTGATAAACATATAATATGCCCTAGAAGTCCTGATAAAGGACTTAGGACCAAAATGTTGTAAGTTGGGCCAATAATGACCAAGGGTTCAATTAGGGTCTAGATTTCTTTGATAAGGTTAAATAGATCCTAGGAATTGAATCCTAGAGTTTGAATAGGTTTTAAGCAATAAAAACACCATATACACAAGTTAATAATTTAAATATTTGAATATTAATGGCTAGTTGTATTTTGGTGGAAAATAGAATTTAGGAGTTATAAACATATTTTCATCAGTCCCAACCACTTAGGTTTGGTTTTAGAAGTTAGAAACTATCTTATTAACACCCATGGATGTGTGGGAGAAGATATAGTATGGAGTGGTGAAGGATTGTACAGACTGTACACTGAAATGCAATAAAATTCATAAGTTTCTTTTATATTTTGAGTTTCTTATTGTATTTCCTTCATTGTTATATCATTTCAATGTGTTGAGGAATGTATTTAAAGTATTTGTGATCCAATTTTGGGGAGTTACATTCTAAAGTTTCCATCTATATAAACACGGTGTTATAGATAGTCATTTTTCAAATTGCTTTCTTAAGAAAAATGATTTAACCATTGTAGAAGTTGAGAAATCCAACTTCACAGAATGCCAAGAACACCTGCATGCAAATAACATGTTGCTGAAAGGAAACCAAATAGGCAAAAAGCAAAGGCTTGGAAAATCTCAACGGAGTGAGAGCAAATTTTATTCCAAGATAATAAAAACAAAAAAAGAATTACAAGGTTCAACCTAAAAAGGTGAACAAAACCCTAAAGCCTAAAAAAGCTAGGTTGCACATTAATAATTAAAAGAATTAATTATTAATGCACCTAAGAGAAAGCTTAAGCACTAAAGAGTAATAACTTAACTAATTAAATCAATATGATTTAATTAGTAAGTAAACTAAATATTACTCTAACACCCCTCCTTAAGCTAAGCGCAAGGGATAAGCTAACCTAGCATAGCTATGAAAGCAGGAAATGGGTCCCAGCAACAAGGCATGATCAGGTACCCAATACAAGGAAATCTCTGTAAACCAGAGACAAAGGAGAAAACCCAGTGGGAAAAACTCCTCTCCAAAAAGAGATGTAAAAGCAAGCAAAAGACAAAAGAAAATGACTTTAAGAGACTCTCTCAAAGCCATAAGTACAATGTGTACTGCCAACCCCCCCATGAGAGAGGGTCAAGACTCCAAAGCCCCCCCGAAATGAAAGAACCCCTAGATCGATGAAAAAACCACCATGACTCCAATACAAAGGAGTGAAAGGAAGTGAACACTGAAGAGGTAACCTTGAAGGATGAGGTGTCATTGGAAGGCTGAGCTGATGCTCAAAGGAGTAGACATGAGGATCCTGAAAGGGAATCCCCAATGTAGGTGATATGATAGGTGTGTTGACACTGTCAGGAGAGAGGACATGAATATCTTGTATAGAATCCTCAACAACTACACTTGGTGGCTCAATGAATGGAGCTGGAGGGTCTAGCAATGTTGAAGAAGAGTCATGCTAAAGAGAAAAGACCTCAACAAGATGTGGTGTGGCAGTCATAGCAGTGATCTCAAGAACAATACAAAAGTTCAAGCGACCTGACTGCACCACATGAGCCTCTCATGAAAGAGGAGAGTTGGGCTCTGATAATGGAGATGGTGGACTAAAGTGTGAGAAGGTGTAGAGATGGGTGGAATGATCAATTTTCCCTGTAGCAACAATACCTCTTGTCGCACTATCCCGGATGAAGACTGAATTTGTCGTGAACTCAACTATGTTCCCTAACCCACTGAGTGTAATCTAATAGACCAAGAGAAGGTTTGTAGAAAGAGATGGAACATACAATACATCATTGAATGTACCATCTTGAATGCCTACAGAACCTTTCCCGTAGACTGGCATAACAGTTTTATTCCCCATGAGAATGTGAGGAATAGGAGAAGCCTCAAAAGAAGAGAAGATCTCTAGAGAAGATGCCATATGGTGAGAAGCACTAGAATCCAGTATCCAAGGGACCTATGAAGGGGATGCAACGGAAGCCCATAATGCATGACCCTATCCAAAATCCTATTTAAATGTTGAAGATGAGGTAGAATACTGAAAAGAAGACCCATGTGAGGTAGAAGAGGATGGAGAGGAAACAGTGCTCTTCTGAAGAAAAGCTTGCAAATCTACAATCTGTTTCTCATAGCCATAAAATCTCTTCTGAAAACAATGTGACTCATCATGAGGGCCCTTCTGACAATAGGAACATGTAGGGCTCTCAGTCTTCTATTTCTCCTTCTTAGAAGAAGATGGTGGGCCAGTAGAGTGCTAAGAAGAGGAATCAAATGTCTGCTTAGGCTTCTACTTCTGTGTATCCTAAGGTGTCTTGGCAAGCAATGCCTGTGACTATGAACCTATAATTGAATCCATCTAATTTAGCTTGGATTTCTCATGAGTCAACCTATCACAGAAGATCTCAAAAGAGGGCATAACATGTCGTGCACCCAATGCATCCATAGTGGAGTAGAAGGTAGAAGTGAAAATCTGATAAGGGCTGCGAAGCTTTGAGAGTATCAGAAAGATTCAGTCATCATCTGACTTCATCTTTCCAGCAACCTGTAAAATAGATCGAAGAGACTTGAACTTCATCAAGAAGTCCTCAATGCTGGTGAATGATTCAGGTACCAAGGAGGTGAACTCTGCATCTATTTGGAGAACCCTGAACTGATTCATTGTGCCAAACAAGGTGGAAAACTTGTTCCACATATCCCTGGGGTGGTCAAACCATCCAGGTGGAACAACAACCCATCTGAAATATTCATTGTGATGAGGCCCATTGCATCATCCATCCTATTTCTCTACATAAGAGCCTCATAAGGCCTCTGTAGAATTAGTTGAGCTACATCAAGACATGACCATAGCCCTTTTTCCATAAGCAATTAGGTCATCTGTCCTTTCCAAGGGTGATAGCTGTGAGGTGTAAGGCGGGCGACGGAAGAGTCCACCATTGAGAGAAAGAAGAAAGAAGTAGAAGGGTCTTTTCTAAAGTAAATAATAGAAAGAAAGAACACCCCCCCACAATGTATAAATCTAACCCCCGTATAGCAAGTAATCAATTATTGAAGGCACAAAAAATGAGAAGAAAACCTGGATGCCAAATGCAAAGAGGGAGGAAACTGAAGCCTCTACTTCAACACCAAAACTAAGAGCTCAAATGGACAAATCAAAAAACAAAACCAGCATCATCACGTTTGGCTCGGAAAGACCTTTCCAATGATATTTCATTTTCTAAAAATGAACACCGTATGCACAAGTTACGACTAAAAAACCAACTGCACCTCCAAAGAAGAGCTCTCTGGAAAAAACCAGTCACTGGAAAAAATTTGATGACCATCTGCACATCATGACTATCTCACCGGAAAAATTTTCGGTTGCCAGAAAATTTCAAAAAACTGCAGGATTTTTTTTTAAAAAACTGCTAGAAAAATATTCTGGCAGGAGATGTCAGTGATGATGTCATCACTGTGTGCACGAGGCAGTTGGTGGTGGACCACCGGTGGAGGTGGTGGTCAAGTGGCTCCTGGGCAACTCTCGGGAGGGGCTATGGTGGCACAGCGGTAGCAACCGCTGAGCGCAAGCCAAGCGGGGGTTGCACGTGGGCCAGGCGGGGGCTGTGCGGTAGTGGCATGCTAGCTGCGCATTGGCAGCGCCCAAGAAAAGCCAAAAAATAGCTCATTTTTTATTTTTTATTTTTTAAATTTAGGAAGCGTGTCATATGGCCTGGGAGTGAAAAAAATTTGCCCAAAGGTTACTGTGGCCAAAACCACAAATTTTATATGATTTTTTACTCTCCCTGGCCTTCTGAGCATAATGGTGGAGTCTGTTTTGGCTCAAAGTGCACCAGAAAATAGCGCCTCCTCCAAAATGAAGAAAAAAACCTAGAGAAGAATTGCAACACCTGTAAAAAGTGCTAAAAAAAAAATTGTCCTGTAGAGAATACCAGATCTGAAAAAGCTTGAAACCCTTAACCTCAAAAATTGCTTCAAAGTTACTAGAACAGGCAGCAGCAGGGGAGCTCTGATACCATGTAGAAGTTGAGAAATCCAACTTCACAGAACGTCAAGAACACCTGCATGCAAATAACCTGTTGCTGAAAGGAAACCAAAGAGGCAAAAAGCAAAGGCTTGGAAAATCTCAGCGAAGTGAGAGAAAATTGTATTCCAAGATAATAAAAACAAAAAAGGAATTACAAGGTTCAACCTATAAAGGTGCACAAAACCCTAAAGCCTAAAAAAGCTAGGCTGCACATTAATAATTAAAAGAATTAATTATTAATGCACCTAAGAGAAAGCTTAAGCACTAAAGAGTAATAACTTAACTAATTAAATCAATATGATTTAATTAGTAAGTAAACTAAATATTACTCTAACAACCATCCCGTTTCTATTCTAACTATGACTTGGAGATGTAATATTGACATGTATCATATGTATATATTCCTAACAATATAGGATTGAGTCATATAATGCAGGTGATCATCCATTTGGTCAAGTTGGAGTGCTTGAGGGCATGAAAATGCATTGAAATTGGTGGCTAAGGAGTAGTGGTAGAGGATCTATCCATTGGAGGACCCTAGTTTCTTCATGAATTTGTTACAGGACACCAAGGTTCATGGTGTAGAAACTCTCAGTGGTTGAAGAAAGCATTGGGAAGTGTGACATTGCTCAAGCCCTAGTTTGTAGGGATTTTAAGGGAAAATTTGGGGTGGTTTTTCTTGAAAGGTTATGAAGTCCAAATTGATTGTATAATACTTTTTTTGGAGAGATTTCTAGAGACTATTGAAAGTATTGTTGTCTCGGTGTACTAACAACTTACACTTGCTTTGTAAAATGACCATATTTCATGCTTGGAGTAGGGGTACAGTCTGAGTATCTCTTGGTTGGTCCAAAAAAACATATGCCAAGATTTGGGTATGTTGTAGTATGGTGAAAAGGGTATCTGAAAACATCAATATTTTGTTGAGTGATTTTGAAAATTTTCAAGTAATCTGCACTTTTGTGTTGCTAGAGACCTACTAGGAAAGCAATTAGGTCTAATAGATAGTTAGGAGGATTTGTGTGATGGGTGTTTCTTGAGAACCCAAAAATTGTTGAAACATTTTGAATCCACCTTGTATAGACCTAAGACATCCACCTTGGTTATTGGGAATGTTCTTGAGTAGTTTGTGAATTATTTTCTATTTAGAGAGTTTGGGGGAACCTTGGATTTCCCTTATAAGTCTAACCTTGATTTGAAACCACAACACTTAACCACTTTGCATCACTTTGGGGGAGATTTGGATTATGTTCTAAAAACCAGTCTATAGATTTGGATTATGTTCTAAAAACTATCCTTAGAAGTATTTTGTAAAGAAAGTGACATTAGGATGGTTGAGAAAACTTACCTAATAAATGTTGTGGGTTGTTTGAACCTTTTCTAAACCAAATCTATCTAGAGTTGAGCCATTCTAGTTAAGGGGGAATTTGAGGGTGATTTGATGTCAAAAGAGGCCCATAGACCCTTAGTGGGAAGGAAGATATTATAAAGGAGCCACTAATCCTTTTCTCATGTTTTATAGGGATGTTTTGGGTGGATATCATGAATTGTTTGGAGGACTTGTCTTAGGATGTGGAGTATTTCATGTAAACCCACTCTTTAAGTGACATTAGAGTTTTCTTGGGGGATAATATATCCTAAGTTGTGGTATGCTCTGCATTAGGTTGTATCAAAGTGATGGAAAGGAACCCTTGGATAAGAAACTTTGAGAAGACATGGCAGAAGGAGTGGTAGAAGAAGAACTACCTACAAGAATGAAAAATGTGGAGCTTGCAAATCTTTTAGGAGAGAATATGGAAAAGAATAGAAAGATAAGGGAATATATGGATGAGATGAGGGGCCAAATGATAGGAAGGGTTTATGAAGACTCTAGAGGTGATGGAGAATGGGATGATGAGGAGATACCACTACATGAAGAAGAGGAAGTTCTTGTAGACCAGAGAACCCTCCTAAATTTCCTAAAATCCATGGAGAGAAGGACTATGGATGGGAAGTTAGAACTATCAGTATTCAGTAGGAGGATGGAACTAGACTTGGTCATATATTGGATTGACTCCCTCACAAGATTATTTGAATGTGAATACATTAATGAACCCCAAAATTTGAAGATAGAAAATTCAAAGTTGAAAGGATCTTCTTTGACATGGTGGAATTTTATCCAAGATCAGACAGAGAGAGAGAGAGAAGTAAGGAAAGAGTAGAGTTTCTACTTGGAAGAGGATGGTAATTTTGGTGAAAGGAATCTTATGTTCAAGAATATTATGAGGTACAACTCCATAGGAGAAGAAAAAACCTTAGAAAAAAGGATATGGATGTGAACACATACACTAAATAATTCATGAAATTATGCATAAATTCCAAGACAAAGGAGACAGAAGGAGAAAGGTTGACAAGATATCTAAATGGACTAAAGTTTTCCATTCAAGAAGAGTTGAATATGCACACCCTAGGATAGTACATAAGTGTTATCAATTGGTATCCAAGATGGAGGATAAATTCAAGAGGAAACAAGATTAGAATGGTAGAGGAAGAGGGAGAAAGAAAAGAGGAAGAAGTCCTTTAACGGGAAGAGGGAATGGTTTTGGTTCTCAAGGTGACTCTAATCATGATCATACCAAAGTGAAGGGAGCAACAATAGAGGTAACTTCAGGGGAAGGAGGCCTATTTTAGAGGAAGTTCACAAGGGATAGGATCTATCCAATGTTAAAACTGCAATTAAGAAAGAAACATGGCTAATAGATGTCCAGAGAAAGCAAGCATAAGCTCCATGGAGAAAAGGAGGACAAAACTGGACCAAGAATCAGACTTTAAAAGGACTACTTCATATCAAAATGTGAATTATCTTGATGCATATGGCTACCCTGAAAGAGGAGAGGCCCTAATGATCAGAAGAGTGGTGACTACTATGAAGATGCATTACAAGGAACCCCCACAAAGGAAGTCCATCTTCAAAACAACTTGTAAGTCAAGAGGTAAGGTGTGTAAATTTCTATTTGATTTGGGTTCTAAAGAGAATTTTGTGTCTCTATAAATGGTAGAGAAACTTAAAATTAATAATATACCTCACCCTTCTCCATACAAAGTCTCATGGCTCACCCAGGGTTAACAAGCCATTTTAGAAGAGCGCATTTGGGTGGAGTTCCAAATAGGATCCTACAAGGATATATTATTATTTTATGTAGCCAAGATGTATTCTTTCCATAGCCTAATTGGGAGACCATGGCAATATGATCTCAAGGCACACCATGATGGATTTTGAAACACCTACTCTATCAATAAATATGGGGAAGTGATAGAATTGTTTCCTTTGATGGAAGGTGAAGAAGAGTCTAAATGAAAAGAGGTTAAAGTGTTGGTGGTGGAAGAGGAGTTCATGAAGGGAGTGGTTGAAGAAGAAGTCTTCTATACATTGATCCATATTCCAAGAACCATAGGAGTGGCTAGAGAAGGAGACAACACACCAGGAAAAGAAAGGTTAGTAGACCTTGTAGTCCAGTAGTTACTAAATTGGTATAAAGGTATAATATCAGAAGGAATGCCAACATCCCTACCTCTTGTCATAGATATAAGCCATTGTATAGAATTTATTACTGGGTCTACATTTCCAAACAAGGCAGCATATAATCTCACACCCTAATAAAATGTGCACGGATGGCTAGGAAGATTGAAGAGCTATTGGAATCAAAATTGATTAGTAAGAGTTTGATCCCTTGTGTGGTGTCAGCAATCTTGGCACCCAAAAATAAGGGCACGTGGATTTTGTGTACAGACTCAAGGGCCATCAATAAGATCACCATAAGGTATAGATTTCCTCATTTTACTTGATTGTTTGGGGGGTGCTAAGTACTTTTAAAATTTTGATTTTCAAAGTGGATATCACTAGATTAGGATAAGGTCAGGGGATGAATGGAAGACTTCTTTTAAAACAAATGAGGGGTTGTATGAGTGGAAGGTTATGTCCTTTGGCCTATCCAATGCCCCTAGTACAGTTATGAGAGTTATGAATGAAGTCCTAAAGTAGTTTATAGTGATGTTTGTGATTGTCTATTTAGATGACATACTAATCTTTAGCAGATTCAAAGAAGAACACCTAAAAAATATATAGACATGGTCTTAAGGAAGCCTAAAACATATATAGACATTAGGTCAGAAATGTAAGTTTTTGTGGACTAAAGAAGTTGATGAATATTTTGAAACATTGAAGAAGAAGGTTTCTCAACAATGTGTCCTTGCCTTTCTAGACTTTAACAAGTTTTTCCAAGTGGAATGTGATGCAAGCCACATGGCCATAGGGGTAGTGCTCAATCAAGAAGGTAAGCCCATTGCATTTTTTAGTGATAAATTGAATGAAACAAAAAGAATGTATTCTTCCTATGAATTGAAGATGTATGCACTAGTTCAATCACTAAAGAAATGAAGGCATTATTTTTTTCCAAGAGAATTCATTGCCTTACTAATAATTAGGCCCTTAGCTTCATTGATAGTTAGGAAAATTCAAACTACAAGCACATGAAGTCGGTGGAGACCCTACAAGCATTCACTTTCTCTCTCAAACACAAGAAAGGGGTGAAGAGTAAAGTTTTTGATGCTTTGAGCATGAGGGTGTTGACCATGAACCAAATTCAGTTGGAGAGCATGGGAATAGAATCTTTAAAGAACTTGTATGATTCTAAGGAAGACTTTGGAGAGATATATCAAGTATGTTGGTGGTCCCAAAATGGTGAGTCCCACTTTTTGGCCAACTTTGACATAGAGTTCAACATTTTGAGAAAAAACTTCACTTTCGAACAGTTGCTACAAAACTATTAGGAATTTGAAGATGATGTAAACTAGAGTCTTTTAGAATTTTCTTTCTAGTTTATATATATATATATATATATATATATATATATATATATATATATATATATATATATATATATATATATATATATATATATATATATATATATATATTAAAAATCATTTAAATTCATTTTTCCTTCTCCTTCTAAAAGTGGTTTGTGTGAAAAAACTATGTTTTTAAGGAGTTACTGTCACTTGGATCAACATAACATTTTTTTAAATATGATAACGATGTAATTCTTTCGAGATTATATTTTTAACTTCAATATCTAAAGGATGCAATTGGTTTTATTCATTTTGGATCAATATTTCATAGTTTATTAAGTTTTAAAGTGACAGTAACTGTAATTTAGACATAAGGTCACTTGGATCGCTCTAACTTGATCTGTGTATATTGAAATTTTTTCTTTCTTTTTTTCATAGAAAGGTAACACAAATATGATTTTCCTACATATTTTTTTTTAAAAAAATTATCATTTACTATTTTTCCCGAAGTCTTGAAGAGACAATTTGTTGAATGACCAAACAACCTATGTTTAGTTAAAGTAATATTTAAAAGTGATAATGAACTCAATATGTATTAAAATTATATTCATTAGAAAGCTTGTTCCGAATAGCATCATTTGACATAATCTGTTTGAAAAAATCTTGTTTAGTCCTTGTTTCAGACCCCGGAAGACCATTTTACTGAAGTTTTGTTATTTTCTGAAGGCAAAATTTTAGTTTTGGGGTCTTCATGCGAAGACCCCCTTCACACGAAGACACTTGAGGGGCTTCATGCAAAGACCCTTCACACGAAGCCTCTCAAGTGAAAATCTTGGCAAAAAGACATCTGCTGGAATTTTTTCTTGAGTACTTCGCACAAAGTATAAACTTCGAGTGAAGTCGGCTAGTAAAATTATTTTGTAAATAAAATTTAGAATGGTATAAAAGTAAAACATTTTTGTTTCTATTTTATATCGAATTGCAATTAATAAATTTGCATTTTCTATTATTGAAGGCATTTTTTGAAGGAGGATTGATATTTCTATTTTTTCAAAGGCATAATTTTGGAGAGGAAAAATATTAGATTAAAGTATTTTTTGAAGAAGAAAATTTTTGTTGACGATCTTGTGGAAGATATTTTTTTGAGCTCGAAGAAATGGGGAACAAGAACGAAAGACAAAGTAAATCTTCTACAAAAAGGTCACCCGGTACTAAACAAACAAATTGTGAAGATGCATTGACATATTATCATAAAACTAAAGAAGTTGAAAGACAAACTGAAGTAGGAGGGTCAAGTCAAGTCAAAGAATTGCACATTGAAGAAGGGTCGGGATTACTCCCTATGGAAGTTCAAACAATTGATGTTGGAGAAGGGTCAACATCAAGTGCTCCTACGGGTATGGATGAACTTTTAAATTTAGCTCAAATTGTAAAGAAAAAGATTAATTATATAGAAACTTAGATCATTTAGTTACAATGGATGTGGAGAATTTGAGATCACTTGCTAATGTTCAACACTTAAGTATTGCTAAGAAGAGATCAATGAATATGATAGCAAAAGAAATATTGGGTAAATTTGATAATTTTGAAACACTTGAACAAGCTCAATTGCTTTCACTTATACTTATAAACAAAAAGTTGGAAGGGGCATTAAAATTATTGGGTATAGACACATCATCGAAGAAGAGAAAAGTTGTTGACATGCAAACTGATATGATTGAAAATCTTAAGAAAGGTTTGAACCAGCTAGGGAAGCGATCTTGAACTATAGATAAGTCCATTACAAGAAAAGTTATGTTGACATCCATTGTAGGTAACACTACGGGATGAAAAAGATAGATATCTTCAATTTCATCTCATTTTGGTTTTAATAGGAAAACAATATCATGATATGTTAATAGGAGAATACTTTTGGATGATAGCACCTTGGAAGAAAAAAAAAGTGTTTGAAACTTGTTGTTGTCGTTATCATATTGAATTTGATCTCCACTATCAGGTTTTTCAAAATTTTGTAGAAGACACTTATGGTTTTAAAAAGGCTCCTCCTACTAGATGAAGTGAGTTCATCTCATCCATTTTATGTGACAAAAGAGATGATGTAGCCGGATAAATAAATTGCATAAAAGGAATATGCCAAACATGTGTTGATTTGTCTCTTTTTCCTTTGAAAAATGAAAATATTGATGTAACAAAGATGGTAAATTGCAAGAGTTACAAGTATGTAAAGAATGAAACAAAATTTGGGAAAGAATCCAAAAAGTTAGAATATGTTGAAAAGGAGATAAATGTTGGAGTATTTATGGAAAATTTTAAAAAATTGATTCAACCCTACATTCATCATGCTTTTTTTTTCAAAGAGGCAAGCACAACAATTTCAAACACTGAGAAACAATTTCCCACTTGGAACTATTGTATCAGTTGTTGATTTTACAGAAAATTATTATTTTGTTCATCAACAGTCAATTCAATTAGAATACTATTTTTCAAAGCAAATTACTATTATGGTACATGTGTCTTATCGACATGCACAATTAGATTTGGATGGTATTCAGAGAACATTTGAAGCATGGATCATCAAGAAGGAATATCATTTTTATATAAGTGATGATAGAGAGCATGACATTCATTATGTGGAACACTGCTTCAAGATATTTTTTGCAAATTTGAAAGAAAGAGGTATAAAAATTGATAAACATTATGTTTGGTCAAATGGATGTGCTGCACAATTCAAATCATCGAGACCATTTTATGCACTATGTAGATATCATCATAATGAAAACATACCACATGTCTGGAGTTTTTTTGAGAGTGGACATGGAAAAGGTGAACATGATGGTGTCGGAGCTTGCATCAAACGTGATATATGAAATTATCAAATGAATTATAAGGGAGTGCATATAAAAAATGCACATGATGTGGTTGAATTGTACAAGACACATTTCACACCAAATGAGAATGACACGTCATCATGATTGACTCAGGCGGTGCCATATAGAAAATTTTGGGAGATAAAAGGTATGCACACATTTTTAAATTATTTGAAAGTGTTTAAAAATTTTATGATATTTTTTAGTCAAATTATATTTTTATATAATGTATTATATATGCATTTGTTCAGGTGTGGATAGAAAAATTATGCATGGTTGCAATAGGATAGAAAAGATGTGATCTTTGCATTCAGTTATGAGTATGAATTGTCACAATTTGATGTTGAACACTAGGGACTACTCATGCTTTTGTTGTCACTGCATTGCTGACAATTATGAGGAATGTATCAATCAAGATCATGGATATGTAGGTGCATGGAATCTAGTGCCACTAGTTGTTACTGATACATTTGATAGAGATGAAGATGAAAACTTCAATGATGTTCCTTTGATTTCTACTGATTACGATCATATCTCAAGATTGGTCAAAATTGGTAAGTATATATATTTCACATTATATGGTACATTAGGTTGCATGTATAGATAGATAGACAGATCTATAGATTGAACTAAGTATTTTTTTTAAGATCTCACACATGTATATATAAATTTACTTTGCAGGAGATGTCTTTGCAGTGATTGCTAAGCGTGGAAATGTAGAAGGAGTTGGTTATTATTTACTGTGTTGTATTGCAGAGAGGATGAAGTTACTTGAACCTAAAGAAAGTGATGGAATGTTGTTCCCCATAGGTTTTTATATGGTTTACATCAATATATTGAACTCAATTTGTAAATTTTAAATTTCAACCTTTTAACAAATTCCAAATTGAGTTTGTTTAAATTTATATATTGTTAAAATTTGTGACCTGTAGGTTCAGTTGTTTTAGAGGGAACATATTTCAAGAAAATCAAAGTAATTCAACATGGTATTCACTTTGTTGATTATGAACCAGACAAAAAGGTGTTTCAATATAGTCACCTAGTAGTTTCCACATCCATTTGTCTTCATACAGTTAAATCTCAACGTGGATGTCATAACTAGAGACTAGATAGTGAGGATCGTGAGATAATATTACGTGTTCTCCATGAAAGGTCTGAACCACTTGAGTTGGTCTAAAAAGTATAATAAATATACTTATTTCTTGTGTTAGGACCTACTTGATATCTCTGGATTCAATTTCATTATACTTTGTTTATATATTTAAACATATGATGGACTATAATTTGTTGATATATGATGAGCCTATTTGATGGTTCAATGGTTTTAATATATAGAATTTTATATGTATACTTTGATTATTCAATGATTTTTATAGATTGCATATTAGTTAAAGATTTTATGTATGCTTTGATGAAATTAGTTATATTACTTATGACGTGTTAGTTCTAGAATTAGTTAGAATAGTTATTATCCATTAGTTACATGTATTAACTAGTTATCTTTTATGATATTAATTCTAGATCCCCTTAAGACACTAAAAAATGATGAAATTAGTTATATTACTTATGACATGTGTTAGTTCTAGAATTAATTAGAATAGTTATTATTCACTAGTTACATGTATTAACTAGGTTTCTTTTATGATATTAATTCTAGATCGCCTTAAGACCTCCCCTTAAGATACTAAAAAAATGATGAAATTAGTTATATTACTTATGCCATGTGTTAGTTCTAGACTTAGTTAGAATAGTTATTATTCATTAGTTACATGTATTAACTAGTTTTCTTTTATGATATTAATTCTAGATCCCCTTAAGACCTCCCCTTAAGATACTAAATAATGACGAAATTAGTTATATTACTTATCATATCTAAACAAATCATATCATCTAATCAAATAAAACCATGTAATCAAATCATCTAATCAAATTATATATCATCAAATAAAATTATATATTCAAATTATATATAATCAAATAAAATCATCTATTCAAATCAAATAAAATCATATCATCTATTCAAATCAAATAAAATCATATCATCTAATCAAATCATATATCATCAAATAAAATTCTCTAATCAAATCATCTAATCAAATCATATCATCTAATAAAATAAAACCATCTAATCAAATCATATATCATCAAATAAAATCATTTAATCAAATATACATCTCTAATGAAATATATGTCTCTAATCAAATATATGTCTCGAATCATGTCTCTAATAAAATATATGTCTTGAATCAAATATAAGTACATCTAATCAAATATATATGTTTCTAATCAAATTTATGTCTCGAATCATAAACTGAGTCTCAAATAAAAGATATGTTCAACATGTCCTAAACTAGGGAGTCATCTAGGCACATGTGAATAGAACAACCCTCTGAGCGACTTCCACGAGCATCCTCTGGCTGTGAGACAACAACTGATCCCTGCGAATATAAATGCATGTATATATGATAATAATCTAAAATAATTAAAATATTATAAATGCATGTTTAAACTTACATATTTTTAAAACTTACCTGACCACTACTAGGTGTCACATCTACTAAATCACTCCTATGAAAAGCATCATCTGGTTGTAAAGTAGCGACTAACCCTTGCAAATTTAGTGTACAGTAGTTGGTTATAAACATGTGCATAGTATATATTATGTAAAGTACTTGAAATATATAAATACATGTGTACATATGCATGCTTAAACATACATATATCTAAAACTTACCTGACCACTAGTAGGTGTCACATCATGTGGAAGATTCTTTGAGCCCACACTAGAGGTAACATTCTCTGCTAACTATGCCTACAAAATATTATATATTGAACAAACATAAATACACATGTCTACAATTAATTGTTCACTAAAACTCCTAATAAAAAAGAAAACAAAATTTTATATGTACCTAGGTCTCAGGAGCAGGAGGATCATCAGCACGTTGCACCATCATATCATCAACTAAAACTACATCACCCACACCACCTAAGGTCCCGAACCTCTATAGTAATGAGGAGTTTAGGGGTGACACTAGCTGGGAGGGGAGTAATGTAGAACCTAAACCATCTGGATGCAATAACATATCCATAAATGACCTACCATCAGTGCCAACATCAACCTGACCCAACCCATGCAATTGTTCATCAAAAGTGTTTAGGCCCTAAGTGGTGATTCAGACATCTCCAATCTGTATACATGGCTCTGCAGCTGTAGAGTGATTTGTGGGTGCACGACGCTCTGCACTATGATGTGCTTGACTAGTAGATGGTGTGTCCTATGTCGATGGAACTACAGGACCCCGTGCAAGTGCAATTAAATCCCTGACTAAATGTATTGGGATCCTGTGTGTGTCGTCAATATGAGAATAGGCCTGCAGGAGATCCTCCAAAAAGTAAAGGGCCATATCTAAAGTACTCCAATGACCCAATAGTGCTCATATCTCTCTAGGTACAGAAAGACCTGCAACTCTATATGTCTCCTCACTCACACCTACAATAGTACTAGATGAAGACTCAAAAGATGATCTGGCTCTACTCGTTCTAGTCAAAATGTATCTTCCTACTAAATCTGAAGTGATGGATGTGGCTGCAAAAGAAATCTATCCTATACTATCCACAACTCCCCTCTGAGAAGCAATGATTACTCTATCTACAGTAGCAGCCATCATTGGTGCCACTATCGGAGTGCTCTCCCCAACTAGCTATCTATGAGGTTGCACAACTTGATCAGCCCTATAATACTAATCACAGTCTGCAACCCTACCTTGCCCCTAACAATAATATGATGGGAAATCTAAATAGTTGACCCCAAGTCCCAAATGAAACTCAGCATACAACTGTTGTGCAAAATATAGTGGAATATGGTCATTATTTAGATAACGATCATGTGCTGCAAGATGTTGAGGATAAATCATACATGCAATCTGAGGTATCACACACCGTGTGACCTGATATTCCCTCATCATTGTCTTCCCCTCATAATATGGGAAAACCTCTTGTTTGATGGTTTCCTTGGGGACGAGGCTCTGAACCGTCGCCAAGGAAGCATCACCCAAGATCTCCTCCCTCAACTCTCAAAAAATGGTCTCAACTACCTGAGACATGAAAGAGGAGTGAGATCTCAATCTACCAATCATAGTCTCCAAACTACTCAATATAGTAGCACATGTATCTCTATATATACCATCCCCTGTAGACCTATGGATAGACTCTCTAAGCTAAGCTATCTTTGTATCAGGAATATGAAAAATAGTATGCATATCAAGAGTCTGAGGTGCATCCTGAGCGGCCATCTAGATACATAACATGTGAAAGTTAAGTGTTAATAATTAAGTACTTGATTACATGTTATAACTGCATGTAAAATGGAAACAAATATCTAAATATATAAAATTATAGGTCTTATTAGGTCACATAAGTGGTCTTATTAGGTCTTAAGGGTCCTAAGATGTACTAATTAGGTCTTAAGGGCTTGTGGGTAAAATAAGAGGTCCTAAGGTATAGATAAGACATCAATGGGTCATAGGACATCCTAGTATGTATTAATGAAACCTAACATTTACATCAATGGGTCATAGGACTAACTTTAATATTTACTAAAAATGCATGTACATAAGGGGTCATGAGTAACATAAGTGGTCCTAGAGTGTCTTAAGGAGTCGTGGGTAACATAAGATGTCATAAGCTATAGATAAAGGTCCTAGAGTGTCTTAAGGGATCGTGGGTAACATAAGTGGTCCTAGAGTGTCTTAAGGCGTCGTGGGTAATATAAGAGATCTTATTAGGTCTTAAGGGTCCTAAGATGTACTAATTAGGTGTTAATGGATCGTAGATAACATAAGAGGTCTTATTAGGTCTTAAGGGGTCGTGGGTAACATAACTGGTCCTAGAGTGTCTTAAGGAGTTGTGGGTAACATAAGATGTCATAAGCTATAGATAAAGGTCCTAGACTATCTTAAGGGGTCATGGGTAACATAAGTGGTCCTAGAGTGTCTTAAGGGGTCATAGATAACATAAGTGGTCCTAAGGTATAGATAAGACAACAATGGGTCATAGGACATCCTAGTATGTATTAATGAAACCTATCATGTACATCAATGGGTCATAGGACTAACTTTAATATTTACTAAAAATGCATGTACATAAGGGGTCGTGGGTAACATAAGTGGTCCTAGAGTGTCTTAAGGAGTCGTGGGTAACATAAGATGTCATAAGCTATAGATAAAGGTCCTAGAGTGTCTTAAGGGGTTGTGGGTAATATAAGTGGTCCTAGAGTGTCTTAAGGGGTCGTGGGTAACATAAGTGGTCTTATTAGGTCTTAAGGGTCCTAAGATGTACTAATTAGGTCTTAAGGGGTTGTAGATAACATAAGAGGTCTTATTATGTCTTAAGGGGTCATGGGTAGCATAAGTGGTCCTAGAGTGTCTTAAGGAGTCATGGGTAACATAAGATGTCATAAGCTATAGATAAAGGTCCTAGAATGTCTTAAGGGGTCATGGGTAACATAAGTGGCCCTAGAGTGTCTTAAGGGATCATGGGTAACATAATATTAATGAGTCGTAGATGTGATAAGTGGTCTAACTGGTCCTAGGACATCCTAAGATTCTTTAATGAGTCTTGGGGGTCCTAAGGTTTCATATTTGTTTTAAGATTTCATAAGGGATCTAGATAAGATGTCATAAGCTAGAGTGTCTTAAGGGGTCGTGGGTAACATAAGATGTTATAAGCTATAGATAAGGGTCCTAGAGTGTCTTAAGGGGTTGTGGGTAACATAAGAGGTCCTAAGGTATAGATAAGAGTCATGGAGTGTCTTAAGGGGTTGTGGGTAACATAAAAGGTCCTAAGGGGTCCTAGGTTACATTAGTGGATCCTCGTATGTATTAATTGAATCTAAGATACATAAATGTGCCATAGGAAAACCTAAGATATGTTAATGGGTCTTTAGGATCCTAATAGGTCATATATGTCTTAAAGTATCATAAGGGATGTATAATGGTCCAATAATATTAATCGGTCATAGATCTATGTGATAAGTGGTCTAAGTGGTCCTAGGGCATCCTAAGATTCTTTAATGGGTCTTGGGGGTCCTAAGATTTCATATTTGTTTTAAGATTTCATAAGGGATCTAGATAAGATTCCTAGAATGTTAATGAGTCATAGGTGCAATAAGTGGTCCTAGAGTGTCTTAAGGGGTCTTGGGTAACATAAGAGTTCCTAAGGTATAGATAAGGGTCCTAGAGTGTCTTAAGGGGTCATATGTAACATAAGAGGTCTTAAGGGATCTAGATAAGAATCCTAGAATGTTAATGGGTCGTGGGTGTAATATAAGTGGTCCTAGACTGTCTTAAGGGGTCATGGGTAACAATGAGTCCTAGATGTGTCTTAAGATAATGTAAGGGATGGATAAGGGTTAGGTAGAGTGTCTTAAGGGGTTGGGGGTAACATAAGAGGTCCTAAGGGGTCCTACATTTCATTAGTGGATCCTTGTATGATATTAATTGAATCTAAGACACATAAATGTGTCCTAAGACAACCTAAGATATGTTAATGGGTCTTGATGATCTGAATGGGTCATATGTCTTAAAATGTCGTAAGGGATGTATAATGATCCAACAATGTTAATGGGTCGTAGATGTGATAAGTGGTCTAAGGGACCTTAGGTTAAATTAATTGATACTAGTATGTCTTAAGGGTTCTTGTAGGCAACGATGGGTTCACATATGTATTAACAAAAGCTAAGATAGATGAATGTGTCCTAGGACATTTTAAGATATAATAATGGGTCGTATGGATCCTAAGGGGTCCTATGTGTCAAGTAAGATGTCATAAGCAATACGCAATGGTCCTAGAATGTTTTAAGGGGTTGTAGGCCTCATAATAGGTCCTAAGAGATCATAGGTTACATTAATTCATCCTAGAATGTCTTAAGGAGCCTTGAGGGAAACAATGAGTCCTTCTATGTATTAATGGAACCTAACATGTACATCAATGGGTCATAAGACGTCCTAATATGTATTATAAGATCTTGAGATTCCTAAGAGATCCTAAGTGTCTTAATATGTCGTAAGAGAGGAATAATGGTCCTAGAAACTTATTGTACTACAATTTTTTAACGTTTTCTAACATACTACTAGATCATTTTAAAAAATTTAACTACAATTTTCTAAGATTTTTACAAACTAAAAATTATTTAAAACAAATAACTAACTTTAATATTTACTAAAAATGTGTGTACATGTGAGAGAGAGATTCCTAATATTTACAACTTTAAACTTAAAATTTAACATTTTCTAACATTTCTAACTTTAAACTTAAAATTTAATATTTTCTAACATTTTATAACATTGCTACTACGGTTTCTAATGTTTTTTAAATGTTTTCTAATAGGTGCTAACAAACTACTATGATTTTCTAACATATTCTAACATTTATACTATAATTTTTAATATTTCTATCATTTTCTAATATTTAATTACGATTTTCTAACATTCTACTATTAATTTCTAACATATTAGATAATATTTAACTACAAATTTCTAACATTTCTACAAATAAAAAATTATTTAAAACAAATAACTATCTAAAATAAATACAAAACATATTATTTACAATAAAAAATGAGAAAAATGTGTGTACCTGATACTGCTAGGAAACTGAAGACGTCGACGAAGCTCAAGAGGTGCTGGCGTGATGGCGTGCTGAGGTACTTCACTCCAAGGCCTGGGGTCCACAAATAGTGTCAGTGAAAATGATATTGAAAATCATAAAACTTCAGAAATTTATAAAAAAGCCGGTCCAAAGGGGCTTTGTGCGAAGCCCCTCTTCGCACGAAGCCCCCTCCGATTATCACTGCTTGAATGCAAGGAGACCATGTAATAAAAAAAATGGAATATTTATTAAATCTTAATAGATTACCTAGAATTGTGTTTATCACTCCGTATAATATTATTCCTTTGCAAACGATGTCTTATCTTGATGACTGTATCGTTCTTGATTGGCTTGAATGGTAGCGGTTGATCCTCAAAGCTTCATGACTTTTCATTATTTGTTTAATAATCAATTAACACATGAATTGATTGGTAGGAGAGGCATATTAGGTATATGTATTATATTATTTTATATGAGATTAACAATAGTTATACATATTTTTTTAATTAATTATTAATTTATTAATTTACTACTATATTTATTTATTTATTTAATAATATTATTAAACTAGATAATATATATCATTATACATATTAAGATGTATATATATATAAGAAAGTTAGTTTATCAAATTAATCATAAATATAGTGATGTATATTTTATTATTATAATTATATTCTATTATTTATTATTAATTCATTTAATCTTATATTATATTATATATTATATCTTTTATCTATATGAGTGATATATATTTTTATATTAATAATATATTTATATTTAATACATTAATTTTTTTCATTATATAACTTATTATTTTATTCATTCATTAATTTATTTATTTATTATTAAATAAATAAATAATATATTATTGATATTAATGTATTTTTTATTTAATATATTTTTATTGATTTTCATTGTGTAATTATCAAATTTGAGCTTTGAGAAGACAGGGGACATCACAGTCCACCCTTCCCAAAATTTCTTGTCCTTAAGCAATGTGAATCTTCAATGGTGTCTTGCTATGTAACTCTAACATCCTTTCAAACAATCCTGAAATGAGAATTTCAACTTGAGGTTAGAACTGCAATACATTTAAACAAATATAAGTTTATCAAATCTAAAGATATTTTATCATAATGTTCAATTTGAAATCCTAAGAATAATTCAAAACTAGAACTTATCTTGATGTACAATAGTACTTTCCTTCTCTTTTTAATTCTTGCCTTGTCCCATGCTGAGTCATGATCAATAATCCTAATCCTTAGGGAGAGTTCATTATTAGGTTACAAGCTCTCTGGGGAGGACCTCTTGGGGCTCTAGTTTCCATATAGCTATTCTAGAACTATTGTCAAGCTATGTCACCATCTCATTACGACTATCTCCTCCTAAGGCCTTATGGATATCCAAAATATAGCGTATCCATTCTTCCTAGAAGATAGATCTATCTCTCCTAGGCCTTCAGAGATATAATCTCTGCCTTGTAGTAGGGTGCCCTAGTAGTTCTCCCGAAATCATAGTGTAGTAGGGTTCCCTACTAGCGGTTCTCCCTTAACTACTATTGCAATAGGGTGCTCTTGGCGGTTCTCCCTCAACTACTTCTACAATAGGGTGCCCTTAGTAGTTCTCCCTCAATCACAATGCAGTAGAGTGCCCTTATGGTTGTTCTCCTTACCGAGTAATCCAGAGTTCACCTAAAAGTTTGTAATGACACATAGTTCAACGTGAATAATGTTTTGCCGAGCTAGAAAATGGTTTACCAAGATCGAGGTGTATATTTCATACAGATGTAATCATTTAATGACTAATGATTCCTATGTAAAGATGATCTAGGTTAATCATTTGAGCTATTGATCTTAGGTTTTCTAGATAATGTCAAAACCCTAATTAGGTCAAATCAGTTTGATATAAGTATTGTAAAGATGTCATTTTGACAAGTATCATCATGAAATAGCTGCACTCAAGGACATCTAAAGATCTGATAGGGTTATGTTAAATCATTGACATAGTATATAGTTTATTAGAAACAAAAGGCTACCAAGAATTATTCATAGAATAGATCAATCACACTGAGGTGATAACAGATAAGTACATAACAAATTTGATATCAGGAAAATATTAGTTGCTACCTACAGATCAATTTTACTATTTCTTTTTAACCATTGTAGTAGACTTAAAATCTCCTAACAGAGTAGACTTAATAGTCTTTTGTAAAATCTCTTAACCGAGTACACACTTGAAGAGTGTTGCTAAAATCCTTTAACTAGGTAGATCTAGCTGATATTTTTGTTACTCCTAACAAGGTAATATCACCAGAAGTGATCAATCTTTGTAATCCTTAACCGACAACTTTATTTTTGCAAAAGTAAAGCTTTGTGGGTTCCATCCCCATTGCAATTTTTACCTTCTAACAAGAGTTTATGCGATACCCAAATATATGTGTTATGTGTATGAGGTTTCATATTTTCATATTTGATTATATTACAAGTATTTAAATTTCAGTTATGTTATTGAATGTATGGTAAATGCAATTGATACAGTTGGTTAATGTATTACATGCTTACAAGGATTCAAGTTGAAAATTTTTAAGGGTACTGATTCACCCCCTCCCCTCTTAGTACTCACCTTTCCATAATTCCAAAAATTGGTATCAGTGCTAGTTCTATTGTTGAGGAAGTTTAAACACTAAAGAGAAAAGATCTTAAGGATGGAAAGATATAATCTTGATAAGACTATTGAAAATCATAAATTGGGGATGTAGATTCTCATAGAACAATTTAAGGAAGCCAAAGAAAAACTGAGAGGCTTATTGATCAAAAGGAAGGAAATGGAATTTTGGCACAATGAGACCAATTATCAGCAAGAGGAGACAGAAGATCTATTTGGAGGATGTAGATCTTGAAGCATATCTAATGCATATGAAGGAACCATATTAGATCTATCTGAAAAGAATCAACATCTTACTGAACAAGTTCAAAAGTACTATAGATTGGACAAGAGACTCAAATGGTAAGAATGATTGATGTCATGAACAATGCAAGACAAACTGAATAAGAAAGGAATTTGATTATTGAAGATAGAAGATAAATGACTAAAAAGCTAAAAGAAAAGGAATTTGAAATACTAATACTTACCAAGCATCATTTTGAAATTTCCAATCAGATGGTTGTCATGAGTCAAGAAGTTAACCGAGTGAATAGTGAGCTTACTAGAAAATTGGAAGACATTGGTGAGTTGAGAGAAGAAAATGAAGAGAAGATTCAACAATAGCATAATGAGATGATAAAGAAAGCTAGAGAAACTACTAAAAGAATGGATGAATTTCTAAACAATCAAAGAAGACTTGATAGTACTACAGGTTTAGGTTATATTGAGTAGGGAGAGTCATCAAAACAAGTTGAATAAAAGAATGTGTATGCAAATCCAAGGCCAAAGAATCACCCATGCTCTCATTGTAGAAAACAAGGTCACACATCAAATGTCTGCAGAAGAAAAGCAAAAGGTACTCCTAAACCCACTCCTAAATTTGATGGTTATTGTTATAATTACAAGTATGGACATCAAGCACATGAGTGTAGATCAAAGATGAATAAATCACCTAAGAAACACTACATGGAAAATCACTATCATACTTGCAACATGCATGGACATATATCACAAGAATGCGAGACAAAGATGAAAAAAATCTGGAAACCGAAAGGACAAAACAAGACATATCAACTGAGAAGACAAGGTAATTCTTACTCTTGGGATTACATTACTTAGGTTAATTGCAGATTTTGTGGTAGATATGGACATATTGAAGCAAATTGCATGAGAATGCACTTGAGAGGAAGATCTTGAAAATGGACAAATTATGGAATGGCATGTTTGTACTATCATAAGGTTGGTCATTTAAGTAAAGACTGCAAAGACCGAGCACCAGAAGTGAATGTTAATGCAAATGAGAACACCATTGATGAAATCATAAGGATAAGAAACCAAATGTGGAGAAAAGAAAGAAATGACAATGTTGGAACAAGCACAACAGTCGGTGACACCTCATCCATTGGATTAGGTGAGCTCACCGCCTCCACCTAAGAAAATCAAGTATGGAACTGAATTTCAATCGGTTATATCTTACAATAGTTCCTTATATCTATTGTGTGAATAAAAAATTAGAATGAATTAAGATGCACTTGTGTATTATACTTTATTAACTTGAAATGAATAAAAATCGGTCAAGCTGGATCGAGTAAGAAATTTCCAGTCAGTGAAATTGTTAGAGACCACTGAGTTGCACAGTCAACCAAGCATTTATAGTATTCACTAAGTTGAGGTATCTATTGAGTTAACTGAGTGATTTGATTATTGACCAAATAGTAGTTTACATAGCATTTATTGCACAACACGTAAGATGATCAAGGTTTTTGGTTATATATACACGGGATATGAACTCATTTTTTTCACACAGCATTCAAGAGTGAACCAAAGTGATTTGAGAAAGATTTGAGAAAAGTGTTTTCAAGCATTTCACAGATATTTAAGCACATCATGAACAACTAGAGAATGATTCAAGTAAGTTTTCATCTAACTGAGTTTTCTACATAGAGTTTATCGAAAGCCCTAAATTTATAGTCACGATGGCATCATCTTCTCGAACTATTCAATCTAAGGAAGAAAAGGGGAAGAAGGTAACTTTAATCAAGAACTTGACTTGCACAGAGCCCAATTATAAAATTCATCTAAAAGTTACAACACAACCCGATGACAATGGCTCATTTTCTTTGATTGTGCCTAGGGCTCTAGTGGTAAAAGACATAAGATCCTACATTCATTGCAAGATCATAGAGATCAATGAATTCAAGCTCTATTCCACTTATAAAGATCTTTGCACTAATGTAAAACTAAAGGATGATCACAAACACTTGGAGGTCAAAGGGTTAACCAATGCCCTACATTTTTTGAAAAAGTTCAAAATAGAATGAATACGAATAGTGCTAAGTCAAGTACATGAAGGATATCTATGGCTAGATGAACCGGTGAAATTAACAAAGGATGTTATACATATGTTTACCGGGTATCCCACTAACAACAAAGAAAAATCCATAAGGCACCTAGCAAAAAACAAGATTGAGAAGTTAATAGGAGTAGAATGGGATGGAAGAGGCATGAGCATAAACACTATCAGTGACCCTGAGATGAGATTCGATTTGTATGTCATTCCATAAAAAATATTCGATTCAAGTAGACCAAACAACATTGCATGTGGAGTGATGACATCACACATAAAATTGTAAAGAAGGGTTTGCAACTTGACCTAGCCAAGTTGATGCTAAGACAATTGGAAGAAAACATGTGAACCATCAGAGAAGGAAGGTCGTCTATACTTAAAAAATTTCTTCATTATTGGTATGTACATTTTTATATTTGCAAAACTATCTCCCCTTAGTCGGTAATGTTGAATGGGATGTCAACCGACCAATTATTATGCAAATAAGTGAATTCATTCAAAACCTAGACAATAATTTTGTACCGGTTATGGAGGATTATTTTGGTAAATTCAAGGAGAGAAAGGAGAAAAGAAGTAGGATTCCTACACAGCTAGATGAAAAATGCAAGGATAATTTTCTTTTCGGTGGACACTGACACCACCCTAATTAAAGAATTTGAATCAAGGACAGCTTGGCTACCTCCTATGGAATATAAAATTGGCACAAACTTGCTACAAAATGAATCAAGGCTTTACTGGTAGAGCCTAAGGATAAAGATACCACACTGTTTGGAACTTATGAAGAGGCCAAGTCCAAAATTAAGATGGGACCGGTTGTAGAAAAGATGTGAAGGAAAAAGGAGAAGGTCTTTAAAACTCTAAAGAAACAATTCAGTGTAACTAATGAATATATTGAGAAATCAGTTCATGAGGAAACTGAGGAAAAGACACCAATCGGTGAAGATATTGATGAAAAGGCCACCAAGTATAATGAACATGAATAGGAAGAGAACTTTAATGCCACAAAAGGTAAAGGTAAGCAAGTTGACACTTTAACCCAGACTTGATGTATAGATCTACTCCTCAGGGGGAGTGATCAATGGAACCTTATAGAATACATTTGGGTGATTAAGAACATGGTTGATGAAGACTAAACATAAAACAATTGATGACTTATGGCACCCTTCACCATTGTTGTCAAAGGGGGAGACATACTATGAGAAAATCCTTACTGTATGGGGAAGAGTTCACTCTTTGGGAAGAGATTATGTTGAGGATATTGAGGGAGTATTTTTAGGTTCATGGATTTTCCCATATGTTTCCATCAATGCCAAAGGGGGATATTTTGGATGTTGTTGATGCATTTAATATGTTTAATCACTACACAACATCATTGTCTTGTTGGGTGTTGTTGGAATTGGTTACTAATGTTGTTTTCATTTGTGTTTTGTCACTAATGTCAACATATGGTTCAATGAAGAGAACAAACTAGTCATTACAGTGTACAAATATTGTATGGTTGATTTAGAATGAGAGAACACAAGTTTGTGTACTAGATAATTGTTTCTAATTTCTTGATAACTCACCAATCAATTCGAGTTGATCAAGGAGTTATTTTTGGCTTTCCATGAGTTCTCAAACCCTAGATTTCTATATAAATAGGCCTTAGTCCTTCACAATCAATCATGTGCAATTTTGAGAACTACAGCATTATACTATTAAGTTCTTGCGAGATTGTGCATCACTTTTGAGATCAATTGCTATTATTGTTTTCTTGTTTTTGCATTCATGGCTAGTTTTCAATTCATTATTATCAAGTTTAGATCAGCTTCATTTGGCTCACATTATTATTTCATTGAAAATCACAAAAATATAGATTAATCTTGCATCCATTTTTATTATTTTGCATTCAAATCCTTCATTTAGGCATTGCATTGTCACTGATCTCAGTCAAATTCTAAGAATACCATACTCACATCTACTAGAAGGCAGTAAATCACCTAATTAATGATATATCTGTCAATTTCTTATTTATTTTATCATTGATCAATAATTTTTTACTGATGTGTTGTCTTCTGAACAAGTACAATTTTCACACACACATTTCTTGCGCCCACCGTGGGGCTTGACATCAGGTTTCCATTTTTCATTTCATCCATTTTCTGATAATTTTTATTCAAGATTCAAGTTTTGAAATTTTTCCGTACAATCTCGTACAACAATTGCTAAGTGTCGTATCAGAAGTCTATGTATGTCGTACAATAGAAAACATTCCTACAGTGGCATACTGGTTGTAATACATTGTTGTATCAGAGTTTAATTATTGTATCTTTATGTACACATTGTCATATCATATCTAAAGTGTTGTATGGGTTGAAGTATATTGTTGTATGATATTTCATGCTAGTATTTCAATTGTTGTATGGAATTTCTGATCAATTTTTTAGGTTTTTGATTTGAGATTTGACTGACAACTAATCCTAACAATTGTTGTTTTCTGGTGCATGATTATTTGAGACAGCCTAACACTTTTTTGTAGGATGAGAGATGAAGACCTGAGCATTGAAACCTACCTTTTGGCCTATTCTTGTCTTGTCCTCTAAACCCTTGTTTTTAGGAAACCCTTTCAAAATTCTCTCACCAAAGAAAGCTCATTCAACAAAAAAAACTGATGTGTGGTTTTGCAAGTTGTCAAATCTTCATCGAGAAAATATTATGTTTGCTTAAATATTTATTTTTCATAGGCACCTAGTTAATTAGGTATGTTCATTTATTGCCATTGAGGTAGCTATTTAGGGGATTATGCTCTTCTCTTTCTTAAGAGAATCAAAAACCTAGAAGGTATCTTCCCTAGTGCCAGTTTGTGTACTATCTTTGGATTAATTCTTCTTGGCATGTCTCAAATAGGGAAAAGGACAAGGTTAGGGGATTACGTGCTTCTCTTATCAAAGAATTAGAAACCCATATACTTTGGTCCCCAACCTCACATTTCATTTAATCCTTTAGAGAGCATTTCAGTGAGGTAAAAAGCTCCCAGGAACAACCCAAGTGGGGACAAGTCTTAAGCTGACTATTCCACCCCACTATAAAATTTGATGCTTCCTTGAGGTTAAAGCCTTGAAAAATGTAGTTGTACTTGTTCCTTGGATTTATTCCATGAACATGCTTTGATTTTGTGTAGAGTGGATCCACTTGAATCTTTCTTGCGAGACTAAATGGATCTAAGTACTCATAGGGTTAATAGTCTCAATCCTACTTGCGGGACTATAGAAGATAGTTGTGAACAAATGCCTTGATTAAAAGCCTAAGCTAGTTTTCTACCAATCTACCTCTAAAGGATTTGTAGTGCTTGTGCAAGGTGAATAGTAATCACCCCAAGACACTCATCATATCGATTCCTCCTTGACGCTTGAACTCGACTAATATGGGCTTTAACATCCATTGCGTGTTGTTGGACCACCATATTCTTAGGATTCATTGAGTGTAAATGTTCCTAAGTCAATGAGAAACTAATACATCTCTTCTCCTAGTTAGGTTAGGCTAGGTGTGTTTAATTCTTTGAGTCAATTCCTACATATTTTCTATGATCGTGAGCCTATTGCTATGTTAAAAACCCTCAGACAATCCAAAACATAGATCTTGAAAATTGGAAAGAAAATTTGAGAGACCAACTGAGACCAAAAAACATCGAAAACTTGAAAAATTAAAGCAAAAATCCTTTTCTGGTGTAAACTATCATCCAAGCCCTGCAATTGTCATAGGACAATTGCCTTGTTCCTTCAAGTATCTTACCAGAACCCCCAAGTTTTGTACAAGAATATGTATACTGTCGTGTGATAATTATCAACAATCTCAAAGTAAAAATCATTCCTGGTATCAACTATCATCTAAGCCTCTGGATTGTCATGCCAAATCCTTTTCCATTTTGTACAAGCTTGTATACTGTCGTATGATATTTTGCACAAATTGCCAGAAAACCCTAATTTTGTCAGAAAACCAGTCAACAGTCAAAATTATGTTAGAATATCCACTGTGTCAGGTATAGAGAAAATAAATAGCAAAACCATCTTATTTTCCCAAAGTGATATATTGTTCTCAATTCATCATCTTGTTGATTAAATCTGGAACAAGTCTCATCCTATGTCAAAAATCTTGTCAAAAACAACCTCGATCTATCAAAGGCTAAGTGTTGTGAACTCGTGTCCACCATCTTTTGGGCATCTACCCACAAATATTAGGTACAATATCCTTCACTTACATCCAATCTATTTTGCATCAACAATCCTATCCAATCTTGACAAGGTTGTGTCACTTGATCATTCCCAAATCAGATTGTCACCAGTTTGTCCTATCTTGCTCCAAGATTCACCTAAAGTTTAATGGTGGAAACTAGATCTTCCTCACATAGAAAACTAAGATAAGAACCAAAGACATCACCTTCATCTTCTATTATTGTTTAGTTTCTTCATCAACCATACAATCTAGATCTTTACAAAGAAGATGAACTAGGCAATTTATGCTTAAAAGGAGGTCACACAACCCCTCCTAAATCAAAAAAAGATCTCAATCAACATGTTTCCATGCCTCAAAGAACATCTATCCATGTCTCACAAGGTCACAACTCTGATGAAGGAAGGAATCAAGAACCCACACCTTTAGAAATTGCACAATACTGAGATGATGATCTCTTTAAGAAAATGATGAAACACTTCTTACGAGAATACAAAGAGACATACTTCCTCGAATTGGCACGAAAAGGAGCCAAACTTCCTCACAACTTCAATTTCAAAGATATCATCACACGAGAGTAAGAGACTCCCATCACTAATATGATGAAATAAATGCATGCCATGCAAGTCAAACTTAACAAGATGGAAAAAGAGAAAGAACCCAAGGAATTCTCTAGGGATGTCCTATGTCCATTTCCATTTGATCAGAGCTTGTATATGCCACCATTCCCTAAAGGAGTGGAACTACCCAAATATGACAAATATGATGGAAATTAAGATCCTCAAGATCATGTCAGATAATTTTGCATTTATCCATGGAGTTCATGCATGAACCAACATACTTAATGTGTATTTTCCCATGATCTTTCAAAGGGGTAGCCATCAAATGGTTCTCCAAAATACCTCCAACAATTAAAACTTTTGAGGAGTTGATAAAACTATTCTATCAACAATACTCCTACAACATCCAACATCTGGTCACCATGATCGATATCTATAACTTGAAGCACAAGGCACGAGAACCCTTCCTGACTTTCCTCAAACGTTGGAGAAAGAAGTTTTTACTTTAAGCTCGACAAATTGTGGAAAATGAGAAATTGGAAATGTTCATCAATAATCTAATACCAAAAATCAATTATCATCTTCAAATGAAAAATCATACCTCATTTGACAAAATGGTAAATAGTGCCATAAAAATAGAGGATGTACTTGTTCACAAGGGAGATATATTTCTTCATAAAGAAAACAAGTATGATTCAGGTTCTATTTCCAACAACAAAGAAAAATTCAAATTCTGGAACAAGAACAAAAATATTGTCACAGATGGTGTTGTTGATTACATCAGTGCTCCACCCAAAGCACCAACATTTAACCTCACGATTGGCACTCAAGCCATAAAAGCTTCAAAACTGAAGACAAATGAACCTACTAAAAATTCAACTAACTATAAACGGTGGGTTACAAAACCAAAACACAAGTTCACTCCTTTGGGTGATTCCTTGGAATCTACCATGAGAACTCTACTAGAAAATAATATCATCACATTATCTGAGATAAAACCATATGATCCAGAAGTAAAACCTTAGTGGTGGAAGGAGACCGATTTCTATGACTTTCACCAGAACAAGGATCATAAAACCAAAAACTACATGCGTCTGAAGCATCTTATTCAAGACAAAATTGATGCTAGAGAAATTGTGATTGACGACCATAAATCCAATAACAGTCATATAGCATTCACGGAACCTTTTTCGAAGCATAATCTAGGAGAATGAACATCTTCCAAACCAAACATGGGTGATAAGGTCAATTACACTTACTCTGGCAATAATTATGTCATCAACATGGTAGAACCATGGGCATCTCAATACTGCAATGTCATCACTATTGTCAGGAAGGACAAAGATAATAGATTAGCTAATGCAGTCACTCGATCTCAAGCTCAAGTAACCCTTCCAAGGCCAAACTCAGGTTCATCAAATGCCCTGAAGGTGCCATTCAATCTTACATCTGCATCTAAAAAAATGGTTGCACCTAAATCTTCCAATCCTAAAGAATCCAAAACAATGTCTTACAGCATCATCCAGCAACTGCAACACACTAATGCCAAGATTTCTATATTTGAGTTACTTTGGATTTCTCCTACTCATCGGGCAGTTCTAGAAAAAGATCTCATTAGTTCTAATATTCCTTAAAATATTGATCTTGATTGGTTCCAAACCATGGTGAGTCACTTAAACTCTCCTTAATACATATCCTTTTCAGAGGAAGATGACAATTCACTGAGTCATCCACATAACTAGTTGTTGCATATTGAGATCATGATCCAAAATCATCATGTCAAACATGTATTTATAGATGGAGGTGTTGGTCTAAATATTTGTTCATATAAATTGGTTACACAACTGGGGTTATCGGAAGATGCTATTGATCCTAAAAAGAAAATAACCATAAAAGCATATGATGAGCAAGAAAGATCTTCCAAAGGTGTCATTTTTTTACCTATCAGAATGGGACCTATAATCAGAGACATCACTAATTGTCAAGTACTACCCGCTAGCCTATAACATTCTCTTAGGAAGGCTCTGGATTCATGACATGTAATATATTCCATCAACATATCATCAATGTGTCAAGTTTCCCTATGATGGAGTAGAGGTCACAATACCAGCAGATATGTCGACATCTTGCAATGCTTTGAAGGAGAGTGCTGACAAACTTGTTCCAAACAACAAAGAGTCTTCCACAAAATAGAGTGACATAGTGTCCACATCTAAAATTGAAGGTGTAGAAAAAGAGGTCAAAATCAAAGATACAAGTATGGGAGAATACATAATGGAACCAATTCTATCTCTTACATATATCTCACTTTCACCAAGGTCTTATGGAAAACCCTCAAAGAAAATGAAACCCACACCTAGAGAACCACAAGTTATCTTTGATGGGAGTTTCATCACTGAATGTCCAAACAAGAATCAAATGAGGAAGAGGCTATCTTAGCTTGGTTATACAAGGATGAGTCTCAATCATAAATAGTTCAAAAGTGTGACTCTAAATCACCTAAGATTCCTTCAAAATCATATGGACCGAGACACAAGCTAATGTCTAAAATGGGATACACTGGAAAAGGACCTCTAAGAAAAAGAGGCAAATGTATTATCAAACCCATTGAACACTTTGGGAGGACAACCAATGATACTACGTGCATAGGTTACCACAAGAAACCTTTACATCTCAGTGGAAACTCTACACATATCATATAACAGATAGAACCAAGAACAGATGCTCAGCAAAAGGAAGAAACACAACATTCAGACAATGAGGATTCAGACACAATAGATGTTTTTCCTTATGAATGCATACCTCAACACATCTTAGAACTTCTTGATGACAAAAAGAAACGTAAGGAGAGAATCAACGTAGTAGATACACAAGAACCTACTACCACACAAAAGATAGTCGCAACACAAGAACTGACTGATCCTAAAAACAAACAAGAAGAAGAAGGTATACCTCTCACAATAGTTGAACCTTTGGGATACTCTAGTGATTCTAAAACTAATTCTCATGAATACAAATTCCGCTCAGACTCTGAAGGCAACCCTTCTTGGGGAGTTCATCCTAATTTCACACATGTTCTTCATTTTCCCAGAGATCCTAATAAAGAATCTAATGAATATGAATGGGGGATCATTCTAGAACTAGAAGAGGAGGACATTATCACAAATAAACATATTGATACCATTCACCAATACACACCTACAACTGACATGAGTATCGAATGATATGATAGACCTTGTGAGTCTGATTCACTTATTACTAACGTAGGATCCAATGATAACGTTGAAATTCTTAATGGGATAAACATCTTAAGTAGTAATATCACTTTAAAATTCAAGAGTTGGATCATAACCAATGATGACAACACTATATGTGTGAACACTATCAACCAATCCTTCAATACGCTTACCATCCAACATCCTGAGCTTATTGACCAAACATCCGATGATTCAAACCAAGATATGCATACTTTCTAAATAGACTATGCTCTAGCATTTTACCTAAATGTGGTAGAACCCATGATAATTTCCATCAGTGAACCTAGCATCAGCACGACGAAGTTGGATATCAATTATCTCATTCAAAAGAATAAGAACAAAAAGAAAAAGATTTATGAGGGTGAAACCCACTATGTGGCAGTCTCAAAACACAAAATAGTAAAAACAAAAGATGTATCTGAAGGTGAAAACCTCTCTAAGGCATCCAAATATTAGATATTTGATGTCCTTCCAAGTCATTTACAGGACAGATCACCAGTTTTGATAGAACCAGCTCAGCCTATCAGTTTGGGCACAGCGGAAGAACCTTCGATAATTCATGTTTTGCAATCCCTATCAGAGGAGAAATAGGCATTCACCAAATTCTTAAAGGAGAAAAAGATAAAATTTTCCTATAAATATTCAAAAATGCCAGGATTGGATCCTAATCTAATTATGCATCATCTTTCTATAGCTCCAAGATTTAAACCAATCAAATAGAAGTTGCGTGAAATGCATCCAAATGTTTCACTTCTTGTCAAAGATAAACTAGAGAAATTACTCAAAGTTGGATTTATCTGAGTAATAGACTATGATGAATGGATATCAAATATTGTTCTAGTATCAAAACCAGATAAATCTATACGAGTATGCATAGATTTCAGAGATGTAAACAAAGCATGCCCAAAGGATGACTTTCCACTATAAAACATCGATATGATAGTGGACATGACTACGGGATTTGAAATGTACTCTCTAATGGATGGTTTTTCTAGATACAACCAAATAAAGATAGCTCTGGAAGATCAAGAAAAGACAGCTTTCACTTGTGCATGGGGTAATTTTTGTTGGAATGTAATGCCATTTGGTCTTAAGAATAATGGTGCCCCATATCAAAGAGCCATGACATGTATCTTTCATGATATGATGCATAAGAATATGGAGGACTATGTTGATGACACCTAGGCTAAATCATTGAAACGGTCTGAACATCTAGCTAACTTGAGTACAATACTGGATAGAATGGAAAAATTTAGTCTCTAACTAAATCCTAAGACATGTGCCTTTGGTGTTACTTCGGGGAAACTTCTCGGATACATTGTTTCAAAGAAAGGTATTGAAGTAGATCCAATGAATGTCAAAGAAATCATGGAGATGCAACCTCCTAAGAACATCAGTCAAATGTGCACCTTACAAGTAAGGGTACAATCCATTAGATGCTTCATCTCTCAGTTAGCTGATATATCACAACCTTTTACTAATACATTGCATAAAGGTGTGACCTTCAAATGGAACGAGTAATGTGAAAATAATTTCAATCATACCAAGTAATACTTAGAAAATCAACCAATTCTCATGCCTCCTATTCAGGGAAAATCATTAATACTATATGTCTCTGCAATTGATACATCACTAGGGGCATTATTGGCACAACATTATGATAATAAACGAGAAAGATATATCTATTACATCATCAAAACCTTGGTGGCTTATGAAAAGAATTAGTCTATGATAGAGAAGGCATGTCTAGTTGTCACATTTGCATCATAGAAGCTGAGACACTACATGTTGGCTCACACCACACACTTAGTAGGAAAGATATATCCACTAAAATACCTACTAAGCAAAGCTTCCCTCACAGGTAGATTAGCGAAATGGGTAATGCTACCAAGTGAGTTCGACATTGAGTATGTTGAATGTAAATCTATCAAAGGAAAATTTAGCACAGATCAACTTGCTAAAGCTCCAATTTTTTATGACCAACCACTACAGGTGGACTTTCCTAATGCTTCTATAATGCACCTATATTCAAGAACATGGCAGTTATTCTTTGATGGATCCTACACACAAAATGGATCTGGAGCTAGTATTTTGTTTATCACACCTCAAGGTTACTCCATTCCAAAGGCATTCAGAATCAAATTTCCTTGCACCAATAATATAGAAAAATATGAAGCCTTATTAAATGGGATGAAATTAGCACTAGAATGGAAGTGACGGAAATAGACATTCATGGAGACTCTCAACTGGTTATTTACCAAGTCAATGATGTGTATCAAACTAAAGATAAAAAAATCATTCTGTATAAAATAATGGTAGATGATCTTAAAATATATTTCATTTCTATCACATTTGAGCATATACCAAGAATGGAGAACAAAGAAACTAATGCTATGGCTACACTATCTTCTTTACTATAGCAACCAGAACATGAGCTACGCTATGAGTTCCTAGTGGAAGCATTTTCATTCCCTGCCTATGATTGCCTAGAAACCTGTATGATCTACAATATTATTGGTCATGATTCCTCGTGCTATAAGAATATGTATTCCTACCTTCAAGACCAAGTCTTTCCTGATAACCTTAATCGTCATGAAAAATAATACCTTATCCAAAATGCATCACAGTATGTCATCATTGGTAATGATCTGTACAAATGAAGTCTAGATGGTACGTTCCTTAGATATTTAGAACACAAAGAGTCCAAACACGCATTAGAGGAAGTCCACGAAGTTATTTGTGGGTCACATTCCATCGGTTTTATTGGCACTTCAATTTTCAAAGCATAAAATCATGCATTTCTTTACAAAATTGAAAAATCTGTGCATTATCCTAAAATTGAGAAAAATTCCTTTGAAAAAACCCAAAAAAGGCCTTACAAAATCCCAGAGCTCTCATTCAAATCTGGAAATCCCTAATTAAAAAAGCCAGGCATGAAAAAACCCTAAATGCATTTTCTTTCATGAGAAAACCCTAGGTCATTCTTTTATAATCTATTTGATCGTTACTTTTATAGGTCACTTAAGTTCCTAAAATACATGTGTTTTAATTCTATCACCAAGCAGGGTCATGATCTTAACATTTCATATTACCTAGGCCCGACCCCTTTTAATTTTTCCTAAGTCAAAAAGCCTGGTGATATTACTAAATATTCCTAAGTCCTTAAGTACTTTATCTCCTAATGTTTCGGCATTATATTCAACTTTGAATCTAGAATCTTGATCGAATGGTTGTTGCATGTTCACATGGAATCTTCTGAGCCCTTGCGATCATGTGACAATCATTGATCCTGTATAAAGCTCAGCATGGTTGTCAAGTGGGACCACTGCCAAGTGTACACAAGTGTTCATTCATAATTGGTTGTGATATTTTCTGACATGGAAACCACCATTAAGACTATCGCTTAGCAAGAAAATTTTGTATGTCCACTTGTCAGATATTGTGACGTGGCAGCTTTTCATTGGTTAAGTAAAATGGGCCCGGTTTCAGAAGAATCTGCAGGACTAACAATTTGCAGAAGATCTAATGGTTGGCACATATTCACATAGAATCTTTTCAAGCCTTGTGATCATGTGACAACCATTGATTTTACTTTATTCTTAGTTGTAAGAAAAAGGTGGGTCCATTGCCAAGTGTACACACATGGCCATTGTTGATTGGTCAAAGATATTTGCTGATGTGGAAGATGTCAATAGCACTAGTGCTTGGTAAGAAAATTTTACATGTCTTCTTGCCAGATATTGCAATGTGGACGTTCTTGATTGGTCAAGAAAAGTGGGGTCGGTTACTTAAGGTAACAATAATAGATGAAAGATCTAACGGTTGTCACATGTTCACATGGAATCTTCTGAGACCTTACAATCATGTGATAGTCATCGATTTGGTATCAAGGCCACGGTGCCTCTAGTCATAAAGGGAAAATAACAGTGACCATCGGATGCAGCATCTAATGGTAGTAATGAATACAAAGTATCAAGTGGGTCCTGGATGACATGATTAAAGGATTTTCATTAATGCATCTTGATCGAACGGTTGTCGCATGTTCACATAGAATCTTTTCAAGCCTTGTAATCATGCGACAGCCGTTAGATTATGTTTTAAAAGGAATCAACGGTCCAAATTCAAACTTGAAGAAAAGTTGGTACAAAATTCAATTTTCTCGTTGAGAGATGACATTTCGATTTCTCAGAGAAGTAATGGCTAGATCATGTGGAGTAAACTTCTGAAAGGACTAGTTTTGATTGCTAATATATCAAAGATTTATGCTTTATTTGAAACCACAAGGAGATAAAATTGGCAGAGAATTAGGCGAGAAGATTTGCAGAAGCTGGTTGACATTTCCTGAGAAAATTTTGAGAAAAGGATGGTGAATATTTGCGCAAATGTTTTTCCTATTAAAGCATTATAATTCTATCATGTTTCTTTTGCACAAACTATAAAGAATTTGTGAACCCTAAAATGCCACCCAAAAAGGCATTATCTGGTGAAACTGATTACAGTAAGAGGGGTCTCCATGAGGATTTGATACATCTATTACCTAGTTCAATAATTGATTTAGTAAAGACCAAGAAATTGACGTCAAAGGAACCTAGGGTAAAGGTAGAAAATGGCTTGTATGACACGGGGAATTACATAAGGGATGCTAAGATTGGCACACTCAATGCAAGTGGTGCTTTTGATATCACTAGTTTAGTATTGTTCAAAGTAGGATTTAGCCAGACAAATGCCCCTCCTCCTAACAGCAATATATGGCAGTTTGACCTAGGCAAGCTTGTGGTGCCCGACGTTTTCCTAGATGCAGATTTAATGATTCAAGTTGCAAAGAATTATGACCCAATTACTAGAATGATTAGGGATGTTAAAGGAAACCTGTTAATAAACATCTCTATTGAAGAAATCAGGAATGTTTTTAAGCTAAGTGAGCCTTACAATGACCTAGAAAAGATTGATTTTGAGGAATTGAAATAAGTGTACAATGCACAAAGGGATTATCTCATAAGTGGTCCTGTGAAGGAATTTTGTGACAAGATTAGGGAAATGATTGCCATGGGACCAAGTACACAGGAGCCCTTCAAAACAAATTATTTTAACTTGAGAGCTAAAGGTGCATAGTGGTCATTATGTCAAGTCTTTGGAGAAGATGTGAAGGAAAGAATGCCAGTACATCTTATGTACATGATGGTCCAAATTTTACACCCATACCTATCAGTTACTTTTGACTATGCCCCTTACATTGTTGATTTAATTCATAATGGATTAGTAGGAATCCAGAAAAACAAAGTTGATAAGCCATTCTACTGGTATTCTTTCATGATGTATATGTTCTTATTTAAGGGTGTCAGTTACTTTGAGAAGGAGATGGATCTATTAGACAAAAGGATGGTGAAGACATGTCAGTCCAATTATGGAACCTCACCATGACATGGGATAGGGAGGATCATAGTCTCATTAATTTTGATAGATTCTTTACAACCAGACAAAGGAAATTGTTTGTCCGTGAAAGCCCAAGAATCCCAACTACCTTAGCTAAACTTGTCAGGCCCAAACAGTTTGCCCAGGGCCTCAAAATTATGCATAGTTGTGGGGATTTCATTTTTTACCCTATTTCTACTATTATCAGATTATATAGTTTTAAAGGGGCTCCATTCATTTTACCATATCAAGTCCCCCATCAAGATTGGTATTGCAGAATTCATTAGACAACTAGGAGACATTGAGAAGAACACTCTCGTAGGTAAGGGTAGAGGAACTTTGTTCCCAAATGTTACAATTGCCCACTAGTTCATAATCATAAAAGGTGGCTAGCTTCATATGGATCAAGTCTTGGCACCATATAACATGGCTACTTCAGTTGTTAGGACAACAGACCCAAAGGGGTTTTACAATGAAATTTTTAAAATAAAGGTCAGGTGCTCTTTGATAAATCATATTTTTAACTTCCTTGAGGATATTATCATAAATATCCCTAATATACAAGAGAAAGAAGTCAGAAAAGAAAAATGGCTAGTATACAAGAAGACCTTGGAGTTTGTCTAGTAGTTTGACCAGGGATATGATCCCCTAAAGAGCATAAATCCCATGGGTAAGAAGATAGACACTCTCATGGATCATTTTTAGAAAATTTATCAAACCCTCAAAGAGAAAAAGGAGAAAGCCATGCAGGATAACCCAAAGAAGGCTCAATCATTATTGAGCAAACCTGTATTTGCAAAAGTGTTTCCCCCAGGCAAGTACATGGTACAGAAGAAAATTGGTTACAATGTGATAGTACCAGAGCCTAAAAAACAAACAAAGAAAAAGGAGGATATCCCTTCTACATCACAACAGGTGGAGAAAAACAAGGAAGTTGTGGAGATTCCAGACTCACCTCAGGATCAACTAGCTAAAGATATTCCTGATTCCCCACCTCCCACCAAGAAACAAAAGCTAGAAGAGAGGCCTCAACATGTTGAGGAAGTTTACTCTCCTTCCCAATCACCTCTGAACATCATGGATGATCAAGAGGTCACAGAGAAGGTACAACAGTTGGGATCTCTAGGTCAAATTTTCATGATCTATGAGGAGATAAATGAGGGGTGCCTGAGCCACCAAAAGAACCCAAACTAGATCGAACAGTGAGAGAGGTGGAAGGCACAAAATTGGACCCAATAATCAAACAAGCCTATGATGAATTCTTAGCTTATGATGCCTTTATGAAGGCTAGACCATTCATGCATTTTTTATGGAAATTGAACATCAGTCAATTTGAAGAAACATGTGAGAAAAGGCATGAGGAGAATCTAGACAAGGACCTCAACATCATAGAGGATAAGGTAAGAAAATAAATGACAGATAGATTTGATAAAATCACTCCGAAACAGGGGAGAGACTTGGTGAGAAACTCAGGAGTGCTTATCCTTCCATAGTGAGATATAGTTGATGCAGTGGTCCTGGATGTAGTCAGGAAACAAACCACACATATTCATAAGACCAAGGAGGAGGTAGAACAGGCCATTAAGGGAGTCACTTTCAATAATGACCATCAGGCCTTGGTCATGTGGTCCCTAAAGAAGAATGGAAATAATAGAGGAAAATAGGTTACTAGGGGTGATCTCACTAGTAGCCTAATAGTCAAAAGGGTTACTGATACCTCTATAGTTGAGGCATCAGGCATGGTGGTAGCAATGACTCAACTAAGAGCAAGAGTGGCAAAAAAGGAAGCCAAGGAAAAGGAGGATCTCACACTAAGATTGGAACAGGTGTTGAAGGCTTATGGAGAGCTAAGACAGGGCATATATGAAAAGGATACAATAATTGTAGATTTGAAAAAGATGTTAGGTGAATAGGGCCCAATTCAAGCATCAAGGCAATTGCAAATTTCTTCTTCCCCTATTGGACCCTCTTCTTCAAGCCCTATCATTGAATACCCCCTCTCCCCTCTTCCCCCTTCTATAGGTGATGAAGACATAGAGCAAAGGGAGAAACAGAGATATGAGAAGAGAATAAAGGACACAATCCTACATTTTGTTGAAAATGTAAAACCAAGAGAGGTTTATAAAGTTGCTAAGCAATTATCTAACATTTTGATCTCTTTTAAGAAGGAGATAGCCACTGTAGACCCAGTTTTGGAAAGATGGGTTGCTAGAAAGAACGGTTGAAATCATTCCTTGATTTGATTATAGATCAATGTATTGTGGATATACAACTAACAAATACTTATAGGTTTGTTAAGGACCTTTTTGAGTTTGAGGTCAAAGGGGAAAAGTTTAAAGAGAAAGGTAGAGATCTTAAGGGTTAGGTACTTCCAAGAAAACTATCAAATGTTCTCAGGTCTTGTCAAAGAAGATGGAGTAATAAAGGACAAGGATCAGTGGCTAGAACAAATTGATGGGGAAGTGTCAGCTAGAATAGATACCATTTTGAACATAGAAGATAATAACCCCTTTGTAAAATTAATTGAAATACTGTAGGATGTCAGAATACATTTCACTAATGTGAGAAATGAGGTATGCCAAGTAGTTTCTAATTGGGACAAATTGCTACCAAAAAGGGATGAAGTTCTGGCCTTTCATTGGCCAAGTGAAGAAATTTATACATCTTGGAAAATAGCATATCTTGTAGAAAGTGCCAAAGAAGAAGAGGCATCCACTGAAGAGGCAACAAGTGGCAGTGCCCCAACCCCTTAAAAGAAAAGCAAACAATGATGGGAACCACAAATAGTTAAAGAAAGCATGGATGCTACACCTGGCAGAAGTTGAACTGACCTTGGGACTTGTTGCAAATTTTGGCGCTCATCTCTACAAGCCTCTTTGTAAAATTGTAACAAGAAGATGTTATATTTGTCTTTTTTGTCTTATGTGGTGAGCACTTTTTGTCTTTTATAAGAAAGATCCAAAGTTTGTATGCAATCCTTGTTTTCTAAAAAAGGATTACCAGGATCATTTTAGAAGGACCAAAACTTGGACATTCTTACTGACAAGTTTTAAGTCTAGGATAATGTAGACTGTATTAGGCAATTTTTTTGTAAAGAGCAATATTGCTAGTTCAGTAAAATATCTAGAAAGTTTCATTTTAAAGCATTTTGTATACATGACATTGATATAGCATTTGAATAAAATCCAAAGTTTATATATCTCCTTTGTTTATTTCTCTTTGAGTTATGAATTGATAAAGTTCATTGCATGGATCATCTCTGTGTATGTTTATATTCTTCGGCTCTGATCCAGGATTGAATTAAATAAGCTTTAGCTATGACATAAATTCTTTAAAGTTTTACATAAGGATATAAGTAAGTAGTGTGAATCTAGGATTCCTTTGATAAAATCCACCATAGGGTGACAACATTTTCAAAGGGCAGGACCATTAAAGTTCAGTATATTTGTTTTGTGTATTACAATTTTGCAGTGAGGGTGTTGCCCAATGGATAAGGCACTGGCTAGCAGTGGAGCTATTTTATAAGACATCAGTGTTTGAGAAGATTCTATTTGTATTCCTAATATTTTGATATAAATCAATCAAAATTATTTAAGTACAAGTGACTTGCAAAGTAGTATTCTACCAAATGATAATGGAGAATCAATGAATGAATGGTCATCATTTAGCATTTTCTTATCATTTATCTATTATTATTGAATCCAGCCTGTTATTATTGAAGTAAGGCTTGTTGTTACTGGATTAGGAGTACCCTCCTTGGTTTTGCCGAGCAAGAAGTGCAGAGGGAAATCTTGTCCCTATAGTTGGTCCAATCATCATATAATTCCATATTTTGATCTAACCCATCCTAAAACCCTATAGATGTATTGGTTGCTTTTAAAAGCATAAAGTCCAGTTTGAGGAACCAACAGGTTTGACATTAGCTCAAAAACTCATTAAGGCGGGGTACTATTGTCCAGATATGAAAAAGAAGCTGTGACATATGCTAAGAACTGTAAGAAATGCCAGGCCAATGGTAATTTGATTCACACGCTAGGAAGAGAACTGGTTCCATTTACAACCCAATGGCCTTTTCAAAAATGGGCATTTGATCTCATAGGAGCTATATATCCACATTCATCAAATGGTCACACCCATATAATCACAACAACTAATTACTTTACAAAATGGGTTGAAGTAGTTCCTTTGACACAAGAAACCAGCAAACAAATTTCTATGTTCATTCTAAATTACATCATTTGTCGGTATGGTATTCCACACTCCATCATCATAGATAATAGAGAACAATTCAAAAACAAGGACCTAGATTCCTGATGCTCTAAATTCAAGATCACTTAACATTGGTCATCTTTTTACTATCCTCAAGGGAATGGACAAGCTTAAGCATCCAACAAGAACTTATTGAAGATCTTGCACCTCATAGCTAACAACACAGGAAGAGACTGGTACCTGATAATAAATCCATCTCTTTGGGCCTATAGAACAAGCATAAGAATGCCCACTGGGGCTACTCCATTTGCTTTAGTTTATGGGACTAAAGAAGTACTACCTATTGAGGTTGAAATCCCATCACTTAGAATTAGAATGCATGGTCTGGTAACCAATGATGGTTATAGAGTGTCTAGGTTACAAGAACTTGAACTACTAGATGAGCACAGACAAGAAGCGTATGATCATCTCATAGTATATCAAAAATGAATGTTTAGAGGTTATAATAAGAAGGTCTAACATAGATAATTTTAGGTTGGTGATCTTGTCTTGAGAGAGAACACTAAAACTCAATCTCATCGAGAATGCAAGGGGAAGTTTAAACCCAACTAGCTGGGTCCCTTTTTTGTTACTACTACTTTTGGCTTAGGAGCCTATTAACTCTCAACGACTGAAGGAGAATAGCTCTAAGAACCAATTAACATCCTTCATCTGAATAAATTCTACACCTAAGACATTCAGTATGTGGAAAATGTCTTTAAAAAAAAGTATAAAAATCAGAAAAAGTCATGAAAAATGATCATCCTGGTGAAAACCTAGCAATAGGTTCCTTGATGAATCAAAAAAAAATCAAAAATGGAAAAATACAAAAATAGTAAAAATTTAAAAATTTAAAAAAAAGAGAAAAATAAAAAGTACCTTGGTGAAAACCTGGTAAACAGGCACTTTGGTAGCAAAAATAGAATCTTTGCCAAGATGGTGAAAACCCGACAAATGGGTGCCACTTGTTCAAAACGCTCCATCTATCAATGCAATCTTGGAAATTTCCCAACTTTTTGTCCTTCTTTAGTTTGTATATATCTCCTTAATTGCTTTCACATCTTGTTTTCAATAAAGTCGGTATGTGCACCAAGCAACAAGAGTCTGAAATCATCAATGCTTACAGCTTAGGGGTAATCCTAATCATATCCTACGGTCCTCAACTATCTTAGACAATTCATATCTAGTCAATTTCCTTCAATGCTCTATCCGAGTCAATTTGTCTATCTCCCAACCAGAAAAGGATTTTGCACCTAACAACAATACAAACAAACACACTGCTACAACAAAATGATCTCTACAACATGCTTTAATCTTCTTATATGATGACTAATTCACATTGAGATTTTTGCATATTATGTCCCTTGAGCTAATCGATGATGTCCTTCATGGATTTAGAAAGGCAAGGACAGGGGCAAAATCTTTTATTTGTTTTCATTTATGAGTGATTTCTTGCTCCAAGTTTGAACAAGAACATTTCCCAAGGATGTGAATGATAAAGGGTCAATGCGGGTAATTCACATAAGGACAAGGATGACCTTGACTACTTCATGTGTTTGTACGCAAGGAGTATTCAAGTCATCATAGTGTTTATGCTCTAATGCTTATACAAATTGTTAAATCAAAATGGACATGATATTTAGGTCATCCTAGCTCTTGTGCCTTGGTGCTTATATCTAATTTGATATTTCTGACTAAAAGTCAATATTCATATGTTCATGGTTATCCAACCAGTGGACATTGTATCGACTATCCGGTGTTACCTAAAATATTCAGTGATGATAAAGACCGACAAATAATCAGTGACTAAGTCCTAAGTCTGCATTTCATTTGCATTTTGCATTTACTCATGTTGCATCTCTTTCATGGTTTGAATTTAGCATGGCATTTAATGTTCTCAAATTCGCACTTAACACAACACAAGGACTGACATTCATGTAATGGTCCCTCCACCTAATTAGCAAGCAGTCATCATTTTGGGCTAAAAATCCTTTTTGACAATGACTAAGCACTTGACCTCTTCATGTAACCTGCATATCTATATATAAGAGGCTCCCGAGCCTGCCTCTCGTCACCACATATAGGCCAATAGATGGGGATATGCTCCCATGCCCAGATCTGCAGAACTATAACCCCTAAAGAAAAAGTCTTACCCTTATGGTAGACTACCTCATGCATCTCATAAAAGATATGGGCTAGTAGGCACTGACCGCAACCATACTCAGCAGGATGTGCCATGAGACGCTACACCATAGGAGCCCATCCCATCAAAAAATCATTCTGTTGACGGTCATACATGATGATGCCTCTAATCATCCTGGCTATAATACACTCAAGGTGATGTGTCTGCCCATATTGTTGCACCAATACTTCCCATGATATCTGCTATTATATCTACTCATCAACCCCGAATAATGCCCTGAAAGCCTATAACCCTATGTTCCCAAAACTCGAGTAGTCTAGGTGTGGTCTATGAAATGGTATCCGAAGGATGCGATACACATCCTTAGGCATGATGGTAATCTCCCCTGTAGGGAGATGAAAGGTTTTGGTCTCTGAATAAAACCACTCGATCAGTAACATGATAAGTCTATGATTCATCTAAATCTCAGGCAAACCGATCAGATGCTCAAAACTGTAGGCAGCTAAATGTACTCTCAAGGGATCCAGCAGTGACAAACACAGCCTCTAAGTGGCTAGATGTGAAACATGACTAATGTGTTCGGGTACCTCATCTACACGACACTATACATGAACACACACGACATTTGGATTTGACATGAAATGTCGTACGACACTCTACTAGTTGTTGTATGACATCCTGTGAAGCAAAAAAAATAGACACATAAAAACATGGAAAAATCCTAAAAATCAATCTAAGAACATGTTAAATTGATTACAAAAGGTGCTCAGAGGTCCATTTACTGGGTTACCATACTGTCACAGTTGTTGGTATCATCGAGAACGCTCGAATTGGTGAGAAGACACAGGGACCACCATTTTCTCTCAGAGGGCTCCATGGAATCTCAAAAAGTCAAATGGCTGAAATGGATTGAAAATGACCCATTTTGGCCTTATATAGGGTTTGACCTAAATTTTCAAAGTGCTCTGAATTGCGTGAAAATTGCACCCCTAGCTAATTTCGACATCCTAAATCCATTTTCATGATCAAAATCAAAACTAAGATCGTTTACTTTGTCAAAAATACAATTTAAAATTTTGGACCCGGGACAACTGATTACTTGCATAATCAACCTTCACAACATTATAGGAATCTAGAATTCAACCTATCTGATCATCTAACATCAAAATTTCTAATTTCCAACTTGGTCAACCATGGTCAAACCTGGTCAAACTATGTCAACTGGACCTCTAAATGATGTAGAATGCATCCCCCAAACATGTATAACCACTTCTAAAATCGATTACATTGCTTCTAATCATTCATGTTGGCTTCCTTGCCAGATTTCAATTTTAATCCCGAAGGGGGCATGGTATTCTATATCATTAACCATTATCAAATCTGTTCTTTTCCAATTTTTCTTCAGCAATTAAGACAACAACCAAGTCTAATTGTTGACTCATCAAAGTCCTCGTCACTTGGGGCATATCACTTGGGGCATATCAGATTCATTAAAATCCATATCAATCTGGTATTCTCTTAATCTTGTAAACCATATCAGCTCTTCATAATCATCAATTCAGTTGTGTTATCTCCTTGATTCTTCGTAACCAAAGGGTTCAGAGTTGGTGTCCTTTTGATTCCTTTGGACAAGCAGGTATGGAGTTAGGATATTCAATTCCTCGTAATTATAGGTTTAGAATCAAGCGTTTTATCACTTCTTCGTAATCACAAGTTCAGAATTATATTGTTAACATCATCTTGATTATTTGGTTAATCAGGACTTGAATCAACATCTTCAAATCTTTCAATCGGTTTCTGTCTCAAGATCGGTTAATCAAACCGGATCAGTGTCTCCATCACATAATTGAATCTAGATCTCATTAAACAGATTTATTTTTGAATCACTATGCTTCACACAATAATTCAAAGAGAGGAAAAATGTAATACCCCAAAAATGGGCTTCAATACCATTAACCTCCTACATCGATAAATTGATCAAAATCGACCTAAAAGACCTAACCTAAGGCACATATGCACATCAAATCATCAAAACCATAATCGATTCTATCACAATTCTACATCGGGAAATATTCTTAAATATTCCTAATCTATCCTAATTATTTATGATTAAATATTATTTGGCAATAAATGATATTATTTTATTTATCCTAAGTGTAATTGATTAAATATGATAAATATTTAATTAATTAAACTTAATTTGGCCACTTAATTAATTTAATTTAATTATTCTTAATTAATATTATTTATTTGAAAATAAATCACAATTTCTAAAAATAATCAATTGAATATTTATTTAATTGATTAAAATCAAAATTGTCAAATTTAATAATATAATTTTGAATAAATTTTGATTTAATAATTGATTAACCCATAAATTAGTTATTTAATTGATTAAATCGGTTAAGTTGAGAATAAAACACATGGAAATTAAATGAACTCACAATTATCTATGCAAAAATCATAAAAGCAATTAAACTCAAAAACAACTCTTTGAATTCATTTTGTTAAACTTTCTAAACTCAACATGTGATTGTGAGTTTTAAAAGAAGATTGGAGTGATCTCAACTTCCAATTATGAGTTAAAAAGATGATTTGCATGATTTTACTAGATAATTATTTCTAATTTCTTGATAACTCACCAATCAATTTGAGTTGATCAAGGAGTGATTTTTGGTCTTCCATGAGTTCTCAAACCCTGGATTTTTATATAAATAGGCCTGAGTCCTTCACAATCAATCATGTGCAATTTTGAGAACAACAGTGTTATACTTTCGAGTTCTTGTGAGATTGTGCATCACTTTTGAGATCAATTGTTATCACTATTTTCTAATTTTTGCATTCATAGCTAGTTTTTAATTCATTATTATCAAGTTTAGATCAATTTCATTTAGCTCACATTCTTATTGCATTAAAAGTCACAAAAATATAGATTAATCTTGCATCCATTTTTTATTGTTTTGCATTCAAAACCTTCATTTAGACGTTGCATTGTCACTGATCTTGGTCAACTTTTGAGAATACCATACTCACATCTACTAGAAGGCAGTAAATCACCTAATTAATAATATATCTGTCAATTGCTTATTTATTTTATCATTGATCAATAATGTTTTACTGGTGTGTTGTGTCTTCTGAATAGGTACAATTTTCACACACAATGTGTAAGAATTGTAAAAGAGGATTGTGAAAGTTGAGAGCTTATATCTACTAGATGTAGAGCAAAGGATAGTTTTATACTTCATTGGAACTAATCAAGCAAAGACATTTTCTATCAGACAGTTCACGAGGATTGTGTATTTCCTTTATATACACTTGTGTTGTTAATAGTGAGTTCTGGAGGTGGACATAACCTTCTTTTGGCAGTGAGCCTTCATTTATTTGACTCCTAACAACGTTTGTCCTTTAAAAGGGACTGTGTAATGTAATGTTTTAATAAGCTCCTAACTGGGATAGATCTTTTAACAAGGATACTATACTCTCAGTACATTATTTGTGGGTACTAATTCCCACCAGGTTTTTTACCTTTAATAGGGTTTCCTTGACAACAAAATATTGTGTTATTATGTTGGCATTTAATGTGTTATGATTTGATTTGGTGTAGTTGTTTAAATTTTAAAGTTTAATAATCTATCTCACAATTGATTCACCCCCCCCCCCTCTCAATTGTGTTGGTGGATTGTTATTCCTAGCAATTGGTATCAGAGCTACTGATACTTAGAGAGAAAGCTTAGCAACTTGAGGTGATCTTGGAGATGGCATTCTATAGAAAGGATAGTCCAAATTTTTATCATGAAAACTTTGACATTTGGAAGAACAAGATGCGAACACATTTGCTATGTTTGGGTATCGACTACTGGATGACCACGAAGAATGAGGTAACCATGAAGACTGAGGAATAATTAGATAAAGCTACTGACAAAGAAAAGAATACATTTTCGTATAGCATGGTTGCAAGGGAAGCACTAATCAACAAACTTTATGAAGGATAATTTATTGAGGTAAAATATTTGGATTCAGCATACAAAATTTGGGGAAGATTAGAAGCATTATATGAAGGAGACAAGTTTACTAAGCAAACAAAGTTACAGAACTAGAAAACAAGAATGGAGAATTTGACAATGAAAGATGATGAAAACATTAGGGCTTGTGTGCAGAGATTTATTGAGGTTGTGATTGCAATCATAAATTCTAGAGGCACTTATGAAGAGGAAGAAGTCATTGTAAAGATTCTTAGATTGTTGAATTCTATTTAAAAAACCAAAGTTCATGCTATAGAAGAGATTATACCCTTGACTACAAACTTTAGCAAAGAGATGTTGATTGCAAAGTTAACTACCTTTGAGGCTGCAGAGATGGGAGATTCTTTACCTAAAGTTGAAACAACATTTAAGTCATCTGCACACAAAAAGACATAATCTATAATTGCAAGCACCAGCAATGGTAATATGAAAGAAGAGCTTGGTGAGTATGTTGATGAATGGGAACATATACAAGAAGAAGAAAGAAAGCTAGATGAAATTTTCCCTGATTGCTAGAAGAGAAAAGAGAGGTAAGGGTAAGTTTGAAGGAAAGTTACCTTTGAAATACTTTTCATGTAATAAGATAGGCCACTTTTCATCTAGATGTCATACAAGAGTTCCTAAGCATAAATCTAAGTTTTACAAACCTAAGTATTCAAAATAAAAAGAATATTATTATACTAGTGAAGGTGTCTTTTATGATGATTTTGATGATGAGGAGACTGGATTTATTGCTATCAAAGATGAAAAATAATTACATGAGGAAAGAGCTTTAGTGTCACATGTTGATAAGAAATCTAAATTGGTTATAGATAATGGATACTCACATCATATGACTGGAGATAAAAAATAATTTTGTTAAACTAAATAAGTATGATGGTGGTGTTGTAAGATTTGGAGACAATGTTTCTTATAAGCTTATCATTGGAGTAGGTTCTATTTGTTTGGATGGAAAAACTAATAATGATAATGCACTACTTGTTGATGGACCTAAGCATAACTTGTTGAGTGTTGGACAACTAATGGACAAGGGTTATCAATCAAAATTCATTGATGGGAAATGTTTTATCAGAAGTAAGATAAGAAATTTGATTACAACTGGTACTAAATCTAGAGGCAATGTATTTGAGTTAAATACATCTGAAGCTTCTTATTTTGTTGGAAAGATAGATGACAGTTGGTTATAGAACAAAAGGTTTGTCATTTTAATTTTGATAATATTGTGAAGGCAAGCTTGGCTAATGTAGTTAGAGACCTACCTAAAATTGAAAAACCATCTAACACTGTGTGTAGAGAGTGTGTTATGGGAAAGCACACTAGAAGCAGTTATAAAAGAAAATCATATGCAAGGAAAGGAAATTTGGATCTGGTACATACAGATCTATGTAGACCTACAAGGACAAGATCATATTGTGGTGAAAGGTACTTTATACCTTTTTTTTTATGACTTTTCTAGAATGATGTGGATTACTTACTTGAGAGAGAAATCGGAAGCATTTGACAAATTCAAGATATTCAAAGCAAAAGTAGAGAATGAATCAGGCATAAAGATAAAATGTTTGAGATCAGACAAAGGTGGAGAGTTTACTTCAGATCTATTCAATTCATATTGCAAAGAGCATGGAATACACAAACAATCATTTTCTCCTAGGACTCCATGGAAAAATGGGATAGCATAATGAAGAAACAGAACAATATTGGATGTTGCTAGGTCAATGTTGCTAGAAGGAAATGTATCTCATGTACATTGGAGAGAAGTTATTGGGACAGTCATATACACATTAAAAAGAATTCAAATCAGAGAAGGTACAAGTAATACTCCTTATGAATTATGGTTTAACCATACTCCTATTCTAAAATACTTCAGAATATTTGGAAGTAAATGCTATATCAAAAGAGATGATGAAATAGGGAAATTTGATGCTACAAGTGATGAAGGAATTTTTCTTGGTTATTCTACTAAAAGAAAGGCTTACAAATATTTTAACCTGAGATTGAGAAAGATGATTGAAAGTAATAATGTGAAGATAGATGAAAAGTTTCAGATACAAGAGAGAATATATGATTTTTATCAGATTACAAAAATCAAGGAAGTTGCTACTAAACAAGAAGAAGAACATGTTGAGATTGAGTGTGAGAATGAGATTAGTGATGATGACACAAATGAAGTTACTGAGACTCCTAAGACTTAGTCATTGTTCCAAAACAAAACAACTGAAACTAGTATGTGCTCCAAGTGATCATGCCAATAAGTAGTGTTTCCATAATTGATAACATATATGCTATACCTATTAGGCGACTTTCCAATATTTTTACCTATTCATAGATAGTTGGTAGAGTAGACGACTCTAACAATGACACTAATGATGGATTCTACTACTAATAGAGTTGACATTTCTTACTAGAAGGAAGAATTTTTTAAAATAGGGAAGACTGCATCTACTTTTAGTAGCATTACTTCTGACACACTGAGTAGATATATTATGACTAGACCCAGTCAACTGAGATCATCTTCTCCTGCCTCTCCTAGTGTTGCAAATTTATTGATTGATGAGTAATATAGAGCTATAGGTCCTTCTACTTGAAAAAATATACGAGTTCTTTTAGGATAGAAAAGATACTTGCATGTAGTTCTTTATCTTTTCGAAGATCTTCTATACTCATATTCCTATATTTTAGACTTACAGAGGATATCAATACAATATGTCAGAGATGTCATTAGAGTTGTGCATGGCCCTATATTTCTAGTGATCTAGGATATGCCATCGATCTAGTACACAGCTATTATCTCAACTTTGTACATCATTTAATTCAGCACTTTGCACAATATTTTTCTCAACACTCTACATAACACTCAGCACAACATTCAACACAACACTCTACTATAGAGTCTAGGATACGAGTTGGAGATGTCTGTATCACCAAAAAGGTACTAGAGACATTTGAGGAGAAGTTGTTAGGATTGATTCAGGTCTACATTGACACCATTGTAGGATCATAAATGGATATTCTATTGCATCCTACTAAATCTACACAACTCTTATCTCATTTGCATACCCCCCTGCACTCTTCATTAGTAGAGAGGCTTGAGATTGTCAAAGATGGTGTGAGTGATGCAGATTCTATCGATGACACCCTGGTGCACAATGATGGTCCTCCTACTCCTAAGACCCTGGTATTTAATTTAATTTATTTTTTATATTAGTATACACATTCATTTTTTAGTTTAATAATAAAAAATTAATTATATTGATGCATGTACTAGTGTTTGTACATCTATAATATTTAATATGCATAATTAATAGAGCATAAGCCTCCAGTGTGGGCTTAGAGCATGTTGGAAGGAGATATTTATTGGTTGAAACACCTACTAGTGCTCAAGTTAGTTGTTAATATACTTTTAAATGTGTGTATATTTACATGTCTAAATTTATATATTTTAAATAGTTTACAAAATTATGTGTATATAACCAACAGTTGTACTAAGTTTGGAGGGGTTAATTGGTACTTCATAGCCAGAGGATTCTCTTGAGACTCAGTAAGAGGATCGATGTGTTAGTATGCATCTGGACGACTCTCTAGTTTAGAGCATGTTTCAGATCTTTCATTATTATATATGTTTGATATTTAACTTTATGATCTTCTTGAGACATATATTTATATGGTCTCTAGAGCTAGACATAGAGGATATATGTACATTACATTTATGTTTTAACATTATATGTGTATATGATTTGAAATTTATGTATTTATGGTTGACATCCTAATTATTTATATGTACATTTTAAATTTATGATTTGACATTATATGTATTTATATCTAGATTTATTTAGATGATTCTATTAGATTATATGATGTTAAATGACTATATTAAATGATTTGACATTTATATCAATGATTTGTCATTAGATGATTTGATTAGATTCTATGATTATCTATGTAATAATCAAGTAACAATTTAAATAGATTTAATCTTAACAACGAATATTTAATCTTAACATAGAATCAAGTACATATGTAGAGATCAATAGTTATAATTTCATTTGTATAATTTGAAGGTAACATGTGTGTGTGTGCGTGCGCATTATATCCTAACAATTTAAATATTTTATTCTTAACACATATTTGAAGTAACAAACAATTGACATCAATAGATATAATCACTCAAGTACATATAATACAACAATCAAGTAAAATGTATATCAATCAAGTATCATGTATCTAGAGATTAGTAACATATAATATAAGTATCAACATGTATCTCAATCAAGTAGCTCATGTAAAATGAATGTAATATTTATAAATAAATAAAATGTATACACATATCAAACTTAACATCCATAAAGACCAAACAATAATGAATATCAATCTAACTTATGATCCATCATATTTTAAAGTATATCAATTTGTATTATATCCATCATAAATGTAGATAAAGTCCTAAAACATGAAATATGTAAGTAATATTTTTTAGACTATCTCAAGTGGTCAAGAATGCTAATGGAGAACATTTAATATTCTCTCATGATCCTCATGATCTAGTCTACACCTAGGACGTCAATGTTGATATTTACCTAGATGGAGACAAAGTGGGCTATCAACTACAAGGTGGCTATATTGAAACACCTTATTTTCAGGTTGATAATCAACAAAGTGAGTTCCATGTTGTATTAATTTGATATTCCTGAAATATGTCCCCTCTAAAACAACTAAACCCCCACCACAAATTTTAACATTTAAAACTATTTATACATGTATAGTTTATTAAACTTTTTATTTATTATCTATGTACATATATATTTTTAAAAAAATGAATAATTTATAGATTTCCAAAGAATGAAAACTTGTGGGGAACAACATTCTATTTCTTTCTCTAGGTTAAATTAACTTCATCATCTCTATGGTTCAAGACAACAAAGAGTAAGTAACTCCTACATTTTTAGGCTCAACGATTACTATAAAGACATCTCCTTAAAAAAAACATGTATACATGTGAGCGAAAATACTTTAAACTAGATAGATAGATATATTAATACATACATGTATGCATAACTTAACTTATTGAATACTTACCAATTTTGATGAATACAAAAATATGGTTATAATTAGTAGAAATCAAAGGAATGTCATTAAATTTTTTTATCTTCATCTCCATTAACTGTATCAGTAATAAAAAGAGGCACCAAATTCCATGCACCTACATATCTAAATTCGTGGTTTGATGCATTTTGAATAGTTTTCAACAATGCAATGTCAGCAAAAATATGAGTAGTCCCTAGTGTACAATGTCCAATTGTAAAAATTTATACTATTAACTGAATGCAAAGATCGAGTATTTTCTATCCTCTTATAATCATCCATAGTTTTTCTATCCACAACTGAACATGTGTATATATTTAACATAAAAGGGAGACAAATTATGAATTTCATTTTTAAAACTTGAATAAAGGACATGTAAAATTTAAACAAGAAAATATATATAATATATTAAATATGTGCATACTTGTTATCTCTCAAAATACTATGCACGGTACCACTTGACTTGGTCTTAATGATGTTAAAACCTCTTTTGATGCAAAATGTATCATGCACCATTCAAAAACATTATGTGCATTGTTTATGCAAATTCCTTTATAATTCATTTGATACTTTCATAGAGAATGTTTGATGAAAACCCCAACACCATCATTTTCATGTATTCCATGTCCACTCTCAAAGGAACTCCATACATCTGGTATGTTTTCATTATGATGATATCTACAATGTGCATAGAATGGTCTAGATGATTTGAACTATGCGACACATCCATTAGACCAAACATTATCAATATATATTTCAGTTTCTTTTAAATTTGCAAAAAACTTCTTGAAGTAGTGTTCTACATAATGAATATTATTTTCTTTATCATCAATTATGTAAAAGTGGTATTCTTTCCTGATGACCAATACTTAAAATGTGCTCTGAATACTATCCAAATCTAATAGTTCATGACAATAACACACTTGTACCATAATAGTAACCTACTTTTAAAATAGTATTTTCATTGAATGACCTTTTGATGGACAAAAGAATAGTTTTTTTGCAAAATCAATAGCTAATAGAATTGTTCCAAGTGAGAAATCATGTCTCAGTATTTGGAATTTTTGTGCTTGCCACTTTGCAAAAAATCATGATCAATGTACGGTTGAATCAAACTTTTAAATTTTTCCATAAATGGTCCAATAGTTATCTCCTCTTCATCATACTCTAACCTTTTAGATTCTTTCCAAAATTTTGTTTCATTCCTTACATATTTGTAACTCTAAAAATTTATAATCTTGTCACATCAAGATCTTCATTTTCAAAGGTATAAGAGCCAAATCAACACTTGTTTCACATATTCCTTTTATGCAATTTATTCGACAAGCTACATCATCTTTTTTATCAAAAAAATTGCATGAGATAAACTCACTTCATCTACACATGTAAATTTATAGATGCATACCTTGTTTATTTCAATAATAATATGTCAATGATGCTTCGTAATTTTTTAAATCTCTCTCAGGTGACCTTTTTCTTGTAGATTTAGTGTGCCTTCCCTTCTTGTTTCCTATCTTCATTCTTTGAAAAAACTTCTTCAAAAAAATTGCAAGATACAATAAAATTGCTTCCCTTATAAAATTAATGTTTCTATGTTTCTACTATAAAATGATAAAATACACTGAATTAATTGTTTTAAAAAATTTTAAAAACTTCATTTTTTTATACCAAAAAAAATAAAAAAATAAATGGTCTGCTGGGGTTCGAGTGAACCCCCTTTGGGAAAAAACCAATCATGGAAAAATTCACCAGATTTTTCCAATGGGTTTCATTCAAACCACCCTTTGCACAAAGACATTTGGACCCCTTCATTTGAAGGGGTGTTGACTCGAAGGCTCCAAAAATAAAAATTTAGGTGAAGGACATGAAAATTCTACAAAATTATCCCCTTCCAAGGGCTCAATCAATGGCCAAATAAGGCTATATTCTGAAACAAAAAATGATATATTTTTGTACTGTGAACAATATTTCCAATGACTATGCTTTTAGTATATAATGTGTTTATCACAATTTTCTATTTTTAGTTTTATTAAATATAGGTTCTCTGACCATTTCACAATCTCTCTGTTTAATGCTTCGAGAAAAATAGGGATTTGTTTTTTTGAAAAATATGTATCAAATTGGTATTTGTGTTACCTTTCTATCCAAAAAATAAAAAATGAATTTTGATCTATACAAATAAATTTATATAAAACCAAATAAACCTATGTCTAAATTATAGTTAATGTCACTTCATAATTAAATAAAATATAAAATTTTGAACCAAATTGAATGAAACCAATGACATCCTCTACGTATTGATGTTAGAATTTTAATCTTGAAATAATTACATCATTATTATTTTTCAAAAAATTTATGTTGAAACAAGTGACTTTCACTCTTAAAAAATGTTGATTTTTCACATACAACACTTTTTGAAAGAGAAAGAAAAATGGACACAAATCAATTCAATTTATTTTTTTTAAATATAGTTAGAAACTAGAAAGAAAATGATAACAATCACTAGTTTACATCATCTTCAAATTCTTAACGGTTTTGTAAGAATATGAGTCTGAAAGTGAAGTTCTTTCTCAAAATATTTGTTTCAATGTCAAAGTTGGCTCAAATGTGAGAACAACTTTTGTGGGACCACCTAAGTATGTTGCATCTATAGTAGTATGTGTCCATATAGTTCTGTGTAGTTTTATTTGTGGACACCTATATTTTTGTTCTAATACTAAAAATATTTCTCCAAATTTGATGATGAAAAAATTAACAAATTAATTATTGATTTATAGATTTATAGATTTTTTGGCCTCTAAGTGCAATAGTGGTGTCTATTTTGTGCCAAAGTACCTAGTTTTTTAAGCTACCCATGAATTTTGCCTTAATTTTTTAGACCTTAGCCAATTTGACCCAATTTTTTAAATGCTTGGAGTTTATTGAAATAATATTCAGTATTAGGGTTTTTCAATACTTTGAAAAGAAACAAAACTTCCATTCGACCGCAGTATAAATAGAAAATTCACCCAAGGTTTGATCCCTCTAGACTACATATAGGAACTTGATATTTATGTAAGAGAAAATAAATTACTTTGATACCAAGTACAATTTGATGAATTGGGATACCATTACAATGAATGAATGACTTTCATTACAAAAATAAAGAGGTCCTAAATTTAGAATAACCAAAACAATGAAAAGTAGGAGATAAACTAAGCTCAACTACAATTGAACTAAAGCTATAAAAGTAAACTATACTTGAAATAAAAAGTATAAGTTTTTTTAAGTAAAAAATAAATTAAGAAGATAGTTAATATAATTAGGTAATATATTCTAATTACTCTAATGATTTCTCAGCTCATTTATCATAGTATCTTTTTATTTTATTTTGACCTACTACATAAGAAAAATTTTACTTAAATAAATATATAATATGATATAAAATCAAATAATTCAAGTTGAATAGATTTCCAAAAAAAATAATAGTGGAGATTTGATTGATGCTTGAAAGGATAGTAAAAATTAGATGCAATTTTTTTGGGGGATACATTGTGTTTGTTTATTTTCTCAATGTTTCAAATCATGCCCATTGATTCATCATTAGGAGTATGAGAATCTCACTAACAATGAATCACATGGTGTGATTCAAAATGTCTAGCCAAAAAATAAACAAAGCATATTTAGAACTGTTAGAGTAATACGTTGTTTTCTTATTAATTAAATCATATTGATTAAATTATTAAGTCACTTATTATCTCTTTCTACTTAAGCTAAAATTTAGGCATAGAATAATTAATTAGTATCATGCAACCTAGGTTTCTCCACCCTTTTTAGGGTTTTGATCTCCTTTTATAAGGATTGATCTCTCTTGTAATCTTACTGAAGAACATTCATTATTATTGAATTGCAGCTTTTCTTTTTTCACATCAAGAATATCTCCTCCTTCATGGATCCTTATGTTCAAGCCTCCATAGTTATTTGTTTATCTCTTCCTTCTATGATAGGTGTTTGGATGCAGGTGTTCTTGGGAGTTGTGGGTTGTTTACTCATCAACTCCAACATGGTATTAGAGCTTCAAATCTTCATGTCCCTATTCTCTTCTTGAGAGATTCGATTTTGATTATCAGATCTCCAATTTTTAGAGAATTTTCTATCGGATCTAGGGGTACCTCTTTTTCTGGTCACTTTGGGCTCAAATAGACCTCACAAATGCATTCAAAGCACCCAAGAACCCCTATTTCCATATAAAATTTGTCCAATTTGGAGAACTTTTCATTTTGGGGCAAATGTTTTAATACCAAGGCCGTACGGCCCTGGCACACTTCCCAAGGCATGTGAGAAAAAAATTATTAAAAAACCAGCAAAAAAGGATTTTTTAATAAAAAAAATTATTTGTCAAAAGTTTTTTCCAAATATTTTTTTTTTTACAAAAATAATGTAAATTTTTTTTTGAAAAGCATGCATACCTTTTTGGAAGTACACTGTAGATACGCCTGCATGTGAAGGTATTGACCTCATCATCCACGGGCCAAAATTTGATGGCCATGAACCCATCAATCTCTTGGATTCTTTTTCTCATAAAGAGAAGCTTATGGTTTTTTGCCCATAACTTTCACATACAGTGTCGAAATTGGGAAAACAAGATATTATTAGAGAGATCCTTCTGAGATCTATCGAGATCTTGAGGTTTAAATTTCTGATTATGCTTTTTTGGTGGTATTTTTTTATGTCAAAGTTAGAATTTATTTTTCACACTTTGGAAGCCATGTCTTGTGTATCCGGACTCCGTTTTAGGAAAATGATATATCGTTGGAAATCTTGTTCTCTGACATTTCCATTGTTGTGAGTCATTTTCCAAATACTGCTCTAGGTATATTTTATTTAGTTTTTTGCATTTCTACAATATAGTGAATATCTTGGATGTTTTAGGTTCTGGGATCTCTTCCTTTTGTGGGATGACTCTTCTTTGGCTATTATTTTGTTTTAGAAGCCTTTCACGCTTATTTGAGTAGTGTATACTTCATTTTGTAGCATTATTTTATGAAAACAAACTGAGATAAAGTGTCATTCTATTGCATGTTTGGGATCTTGCACATGTTTGTGCCTTTTTTACTCGCACTCCATTATAAAGTGCCATGGGGGTTTTGATGTTTCCCTTTTTTTACCATCTACTTTTTTCATATGAGTGTTCCTCCAATGGAATTAGCATTAGGTATCTCTATTTATATTTGTACTCTCTATACACCTTCAATGTTCTTGGTTCTTCATCATGTAGTTCATATTGGACATTATTTTAAGTGTACCTTTCATTACTCTCTTGTCAACATTATGGGGGTTTCTATTAAGTGTTCTTCTACTTAGGTTGATAATTTGAGCTATGTATTTAGTATTTGTTCCTATTTACTAGGTGGATGTAGTGGCTGAGTACCTATGCATTTTGGTGAGATGGATCATTTATCATATGGACACTCTTTCTTTCCTATTTTTGGAGGTACTCTTCCATCTTTTATTGATCATCTCTTCAGGATTTGGTATTTTATACCATCTATATCTTCGAGTTTAGTTTTTTACCTTTGTTTACCTCCTGATTGGAGTAGTGTCATTTGAGGGAACTCATGCAGATTATAGTATTTGTTGCCTGGTCATGTTTTATTTCAATGGAGGATATTCATATCAATAGTTACTTCTTGATAGAGTTTGCAGCTTCTTGCTTCAGTGATGTTCTACATGTTCATCTTGTTCCTATTTTCTGGAACATTCCCTAGTTTTAGAGGCTTCTTTAGTCCTTCAAACTAGTCTTTGTCTCTTTTTGGAGTAAAGTTTTTCCCATGTATTTTTTTTATATCTATCCTCTTTTATAGAGACTCTCTTTTGTCCTTCGATACCTGATCAGGCATTTGTTGCTACGACCCATTTTCTTTCAATAGTTCTTTCTAGGTTTTTAGCTTCTCTCAAAATTTATCTTAAGGGGGGTGTTAGAGTAATAAATTATTTTCTTATTAATTAAATCATATTCATTGAATTAATATGTCACTTATTATCTCTTTCTATTTAAGCTAAACTTTAGGCATATAATAATTAATTATTTTATGAATTATTATCATGCAACCTAGGTTTCTCCACCATTTTTAGGGTTTTGATCTCCTTTTATAAGGTTGATCTCTCTTCTAATATTATCATTCATTATTATTGAATTGCAACTTTTGGTTTTCCACATCAAGAATGTCTCCTCTTTCATGGATCCTTGCATTCAGATCTCCATAGTTATTTTCTTTTCTCTTCTTTCTGTGACAGGTGTTTGCATGAAGGTATTCTTGGGAGCTGTGGGTTGTTTACTCATCAACTCCAATAAGAACAATATTGCATCTATTTCTAAGGACCGTGGAAAATTAATTCCTTCAAGGATAGTAAAAAAATTAAGGGGTAGTTTTCATCAAACCTTTTATGCTAAGGATAAATTATCTTTATCATAATTGTTCAAAGCTTAATATTAAAATTAAAAAAACTATTATAATTTAATTATTAAATATTTTATTATAATTATAATAAATGCATAAAATTTTACAACATTTATAATTATTGAAAGTTTTAAATTATGGATGAAATTGGAACCATTCATGATCAATCATGAGCTTAATTGAAAGTACTATTTTATTTCTTATTAGTTGGAGTCATCTCTTCCTTGATCTAAATATTTCATCATTGGTGGAAAACTTAACTAGATTACTAATGTACATAAAATAATAGTAACAGTTAATTAAATGAGTATTTTTTTCTAAAAAAATATCATTAAAAGAACAATTGATTGAAAACATTGTTCCTATATATGTGGTGTGTAATAGTGCTCTACAACTTCCAGCCCAACCTTCGATTTCAAACCGTCATTTTCTATGCCTACCTCCCCTAGAGGGAAATATTCCCCCCTTGCAGGTCCCCAAGATGGACCCTATGTTGGTCCTATGACTTCTACTCCTAGCATGGGGTAGGCCATGAAAGAGTCACTGGAAGGATCCCAACGGGCGTCCCCTTCTATCGATGCTCCTTCATCCCCGCCTAAGACTAGTTGGAAAGGCACTCTTTTTGGTGAGGGCTAGAACACTCTGGAATCTCTTCTGGTGGACTTCATCCAGACTAAGGAAGGCATTGAACTCTTGCTCCCTGATTCAGTGGTGAATAGGACTATGGCCGATTTCTAGTTGGCACTAGTGGGTCGATTCTTCAACTTTCGACCCACCATTAAAATGGTCAGGAAATGAGTGGCTACTCAATGGAAGATCAAGTGATCTATCTTATTTTTAGCTATTTATGGCATGATCTTCCTCTTCAAATTCAAGACTTTGGAGGATCTGGCCTTTGTTCTGTCGGGCTCATGGGTCTATGGTAAACACTTCCTGGCCCTAGCAAAATGGAAACCTTGGTTCAACTGTGTGACTGAACTGAGTAGGATGGCGCCAGTTTGGGTACACCTCCCAGGTCTTCCACTTGAATATTGGGACATGAAAAAGTATTTAGGTGGATTGGTGACTCCTTTGGCACTTTTATTTTAGCAGATCAGGTAACCCGCTCTAAGTCTAGGTTGGAGTTCACAAGATTTTGTGTTAATGTTATACTTAACAAAACCCTCCCCAACTTTGTAATCTTAAAATCCAAGCTGGATAGATGGACTCAAGCTCTGGTGTATGAGAATGCCACTCTCTTCTACCAGAAATGTGAATCTAGGGCCCACACTAGCGAAACATTCAAATCCTCTCTGCATGGAGCAAAAAATAAAAATAAGGATAAGGGCACCTCCGAGGAAGCACCCATGAAAGCTGGAGAAGAGATGGAGAAGACCAATGCCCCAGTGGCTAGAGTGCTAGAAAACCCAGAGGTGGAAGAGGGTGATATTTATATCCTTTTGGAGAATGATGTGGTGTTCCATGAGCCTAAGGATACTAAATCCCCCTGGTGGTGGTGATGTTGGATCCTTCAAACCCCCAGTGATTACCCCAGTGCCAAGTGTGGTTAGTCTTGATGAGTTAGAACAACCTGCCATAGTGGTCTAACTCACACTAATATCCCCTATGGCTACTACAAAGCTTCCTCCACAACTGGAGGAATAGAACTACGCTTCTTGACCTAGCTTCCTGGGTGAAGAATGTCATGGGGAGGAAGATGGTGAATAGAAAATTCAAAAGAAGAAACCTAAGTCCAAGAAGGCTGATGTGGACCTAGAAACACCTAAAGGGAGGCCATTAGAATGCACTAGGATATCAAGAGGGGCTACTAGGGATGTTGTGATAGGTAAGCAATAAACCTTAAAAACTAGTTTTAAAAATAAGAAATAATTTTTCTTTCTTGGAATGTTAGAGGTCTCAATAGCCCCATCAAGTAAAGTGTTGTTAAACAATACATTTTTTCTCATAATCTAGATATTCTTCTTATCCAAGAAGTTAAGATGTCTTTCAAAAAAATTTCCTCCCTTACTAGTAGTCTCTGGCCAAGTATTGAATTTCTCTACTCTAAGACCTCTGGTGCCTTCAGGGGCATTGCCACTCTCTAGAACCCCAACACTATTGAAGGTGAACCGCTTGCCTTCTCCTCAAACTTCCTTGTTGTTACCTTTAGAAAGAAATAATTAGTTTGGCACTTGATCAACATCTATGCCCCTAATACTTGGACTCATAGGTTGTCCCTTTTGAAGGATATTATCTGCTGCATGGATCAGGACACTTCTGCTAATTATATTGTGGTTAGTGACTTTAACACCCCCCTTTATCCCTTAGAAAAATGTGGAGGTCTAATGAACTACTTTGATAGTATGGGGGACCTTATGGAATTCATCTCCTCCTCTGGTCTCTTGGACATCAACCTGAAAGGAAATCTCTTCACATGGTCCAACAATAGGAAAGGCTCCATCTCATCAAGTGTGACTAGACTGGGTCCTGGCCACTTCCTCATGTGACTTGTGCTTAACCTCCACTCTATCTTCCCTCCCCAAAACTACCTCTGATCATATCCCCCTCCTTGTTTGCTAGTTTGACTCTCCTAGGATTAGTCTAGCTCCTTTCACATTTGATATTATGTAGTGCACCCACCCCTCATTTAGTGACCAAGTGAAATCCTAGTTGGAACCTCTATTAAGGGTACTGCCATGTTCAGGATTGTTCAGAAACTAGAAATCATTAGAAGAGAAGTTAAGAGTTGGAGAAAACATATTTTTGGTGACTTCTATAAGGAGAAGAAAGAGCTTATAGAGAGCTTGGACTCCCTCCAAGCCTAGCTTACCACTGGAAATATCAACCCCCAGCTTCAAATGGAGGAAGAAAAGGAAAGAAAAAAGAGGCAGGAAGCATTGAGAAGAGAATAAATCTACTGGAAAATGAGGTCCAGGATCTAGTGGCTTAATGAAGGAGATAGAAATACAACCTTCTTTCATAAATTAGCTAGCAATCACAAAAGAAGAAATACCATTAACACAATTAAGGATGATAGAGGGAATGGAGTTACTGAGAAGGATAAAATTAACCAAGTTGCGGCCAATTACTTTAGGGGATTATAATCTAATGCCAGACACATGTGCCTAGATAATGTACAGAATAAGCTCCTCGAACACATCCAATGTGATGTTACTCATAGTGACAATGATCACCTCACGGGGTGTGTTTCTGATGAGGAAGTCAAAGTAGATGTCTTTGCTATGGGTTCCTATAAAGCACCAGGACCTGATGGTTTTCCCCTAGATTTATTTCATGAATATTGGGATATTATTGGACTAGAGGTCTCTCAAGCTACCAGAGACTTCTTCAGAATGGGGTGACTGCTAAAGCACCATAACAAGACTAATGTTGTGTTGGTCCCTAAGAATGACAACCCTACATCTATGTTGGAATTCAGGCCTATCAGTCTATGTAACATGTTATATAAGATCCTCACTAAGATCCTGGTTAACAGAGTGAAGCCCCTCCTGGATAAACTGATTATCCCTACTCAAAAAGGTTTTGTTCCGGGAATGCAAATCTTGGATGCAGCCATATCCACACATGAAAGTATCCAATAAGTGGATAGGAGTAAAGCACCAAGTATGGAATTCAAACTCGATATCTCTAAGGCTTATGATAAGGTTAATTGGTCCTTTCTTCAAAAAATTCTTATTAGAATGAGCTTTAATGATAAGGTTATCCACATTATTCAAGAATGTATGCAAACTGTTAGTTTCTCTGTGGTTGTTAATGGCTCCTCAAGTGGCTTCTTTCAACCTGAAAAAGGTTTGTGGCAGGGTGACCCCCTCTCACCCTATTTATTTATTATGGTGGCTTAAGTCCTCAGTAGGAATATGACTATACTCTCTTCCACAAGAAGAATAAAAGGAGTCAAACCACCTTCCACTTTACAAAAAGTTGTTCTGGAACAATTTGTGGATGATACTTTCCTCTTTGGGTACTCATGAGTGATTGAAGCTAGACAGTGGAAGAACTTATTGGAGAATTATGCTATGGCCTTGGGAGAGTGCATCAACTACCAGAGAAGCATACTTTTCTTATTCAACACCCCCAGTAAGACCCAATCCAGAGTGCTTCAAATCTTGGGATGTTAGTCATCCTCACTCCCCTCTACCTACCTAGGCCTCCCTCTCACTATCAAAGAGGTCTCTCAAGAATTATGGAATTTCATCCTAGAAAGAACCCAACAAAAACTTGCTGGCTGGAAAGGGAAGATTATGAGAAATGCTGATAAACTCCAGCTGGTGGCTTCTACTTTTCTGTGATGAACTGCAACTGGTTTGGAGCCAGAATAAAGAATTTATAATTCAAGATTACTAAGGAGTTGATGATTAGATAATGCAAGATGATTAAATCAGTATTATGTTGTCATTGATGCCAACTAGCTTGATAGTACTTATCTTGTAAGTTACTATACTGACACATCTAAAGGAAGGTGAAAGAGATGAAGAATAGAAATATCTACATGAGGAAGATGTATATGTCAAATGAGGATAAGGAATACACTGAGTAACTTATTGATGAGTCTATGACTTGATGGAATTGACTTTATTATGTTGCATTCATCTATGATGAAGAAAAGAGCTAAAAGACACAAAGCAGTGTTGTTAGCAAATGAAAGCATTTCAGTATACACTGATGGAGTGTAGTGTATACCGAGCATAGTGTTAACTGAGCATGTGTTCACTGATGCATTTCTTTGTTAACTGAGTGAAATAGAATGAATTAAATGATCAGTTTAGCCGATAAAGTGATGAGTTGTAAAGCACCTCAATTTCAGTGGTAACAGATAATGTTTGTTATGAAGATTGACGACTAACATAAATAAAAAGGATCTACTGGAGCAAATTTAAACATGTTATTGACACATCAGCTGAGGAAGTCTAAAGCCACAAAATCTATGAATATGATTAAGCGGAAAAATCCAATGGAGGAGAAGAAAATGATTTACTCGTCTATATAAGAGACATTGGTTTCACAGTTTAAAGAAGCCAAAAGAAGAAGATACAGTAGAATTATCACATGAAGAAGTTTTCATGCATTCTGATCATACTGGTTAATAAGAACTGAGCTATAGAATAGTTACCGAGCTACAAAGAGTAATTATCGACGGATAGTAAGTTAATACAATGTTGAATCTAAAGTGTTATATTGGTCAGAAGGATTTGTATAAGCAAAATATTGATCTGTAATCTGCAATTGAAGTTGTATTAAGGCAGATCATTTACTGTTACATATTTAATTATTGTACATAATCAAATCTCTTAATTGAGTGGACTAAGAAAGTCTTATGATGTCTCATTCATAGAATGAACATTGGTATCCTGTCAACTCGAGAGTGACTGCTGGTTGGATGATAACTTCTAGTCTAAAATCCTCTAACAAGGTCACACCTAACAGTGTGTTTGTAACCTTTAATAGGGTTGGTTCTTCTCTGACCTCACTTCAGAAGAGTGAATATTTTTTAGGTTGCCAGTCCTAGGTGGTTTTTCCCTTCATAGGGTTTCCACGTTAAATCTCTTGTGTCATGTGTTAATTGTGATATTTGTTTGTTATCATTCTTTGCATATTACATGTTAGATTTGATTGATAACTACTATAAGTTTTAGACTAACAATCGATTAAAGCATAGATAGTGAAAGCATTTTATGTTTACTAAGTAGCAAAAATTGAAGTATTTGTTTTGGATTATACATTTTGAATTGGGACAGTGTTTAACTGATTCACCCCCCCTCTTAGTTATTCCAACAATTGGTATCAGAGCTTTGGTTGCTTAGAATAGAGTTTTAAGGACTTTAGCACAAAGGTCTCAAGATTTATAAGAGGGAAGTGCCAAGACTGAACAAAGAGAACTTCCTAGTATGAAAAAGCTGGATGAAGCTGCACATATCTGGAATTGGGAATTCTACACTAGATCTGATGGAGAATGGATACATTGCATGTAACGCCCCCGCTAGGGAACCCAAGAGAAAACACTAAGCCTGATACATCCCTTAGCCAACAATTCTTCCAACTGCAGCTTCAACTCATTCAACTCCTATGTAACTGTATCTATGGTGATTCCCAATTTACTCTCTTCTGTCCTCCACCATGATGATGCTGAATCTGTCAACTGCATGATAGCATATCTAGCTTTTACATTGCTAGCAAATGAGTACATGGAAGATTCCAATCCGTTATGGAAAGGGTTCTAAATTGGCGCCTCGATTTGTTGGTCCATTTGAGATTTTGGAGAGGATAGGTCCAGTTGCTTACCGTCTTGCATTGCCACCTAGCCTATCTCGCATACATGATGTATTCCATGTTTCTGTTCTTAGGAAATATATCCCAGATGTGACACATGTTCTTGATTGGAATGCATTACAGGTCGAGGACGAGCAACTAGCTCTGGAGCTTGTGCGCATTCTGGAGCTTCGGGATATCACACTCAGAGGCCATATTATTCCTCAGGCCAGGGTCCAATGGGACCCAAATGATGAGACCACAGCTACTTGGGAGGATGCATCTCGATTGCGAGATGCCTATCCTTATCTGTTTGCAGGCTTCCAGGAGTAAGCCTAGTCCTAGGGGGGGAGGATGTAGTACCCCTCGCATCTTTCTTTTGCTGATACTATGTTTAGTTTGACACTGTTTTATCTTGGTTGATTAGATCAGACATATATTACATGTTATATTTATATTTTGGTGTGTGATTAAACAGTTATAGTTTGGATGTTAATTGTTATGTTTGAACCTGAAACAGAACTTTACGTAATGGTTAAATCTAGTAATGATGGATTTTATATGATGTTTCAAATGCATGTATAAATTGAAGTAATTAGATGATGATTATATTTGGTACTTACCCCATACCCGCATGTGTATGGTATTATGTTTGTTATCGTTATGTTTTCTTTTCTGTTGACATGCATGTATGGTAGAGGAGGAGGCGTAGTTACCTGCATTTAGTCAGGTCCACACGTCCTAGCCATCCCTACCATTGTCTGATAGTATGTTATATATGCACATGTACATGCAATGGTTTTTTATGCAGGTTGCAGGTACCAGGCATCGACTTCCCTGGCTTGACAGGATGAGCGTGCCATTATTATGTCTCAATGGTGGAGAAGGGGAGTTAGCACCTAGGCCAATTCCCTAACCTAACCATCCTAAAATCATGGATGAGACCTTACTTGACTTACCTAAATCGAATTCGTTCTGGTAGAATGAATCCGATATATGTTTTCCCGGTTGAGCATGATATTGTCTTAGGTTTTGTTTCATGTCGGTGTTACATTTTTGACCTTGTGGATCTCATGTCTGATCTCTGATAGTTATTGAAATTATGTTGACACATTGGTAAATATTATGTTATTAGTATGATATAACATAATTAGTTATATATGCTTTCTCTAAGTCTCTTATAATAATAATATTATAAATGGTATATATATTAAGTTTATATGTATGACTATATGTTTATATAGATAGAGCTTATTATATAATCTTGAATATTGAGTGTTATAACTTAATGCAAATGATAAATTAAAAATAAAAGAAAAAGAAATTCTACAATTTTAAATTGTCTCATTTTAGGTAGTTGACTTGAATAGTAGGGGGGAAATAATAAAATATTTCTTCTCTACTTTCCAAGCCAATTTAGAGGCAAAAAAAGAGAGAGACTTGTCTCGACTTTTTCATGCAAAATTTAGAGGAGAGAATGGAGAGAGAGATGAAGGGTTGAGGAAGAGAAGAGAGGAAGAATAGAAGACAATTTGGGGAGATACCAATTGTAACGCCCCCGCCAGGGAACCCAAGAGAAAACACTAAAATTAAACTAAGTTATGCAACATTTTTTTTTTTGTTTACTAAAGTTTACAACCACATTGGACATAATAACACAATGATAAACAAACATGAGTTCAGAATAAAACATATCATTTCATTTTCGTTCTCAAGGGTCCCTGACGTAGAATTACGTCATCTAACTAACACTACGCTAACATGATAAATGCTTAAGAACTCTTAAGTACAAAGTAAAATTAAATACATCTCTTAATCAATATTTCATTACAACTCATGATCACCAACATCCGCTACACATGTCGTAGGGTATGCGGTGATATTTAATACAATTACATGTATCAAAATACATCATGGATCCACGTAGGGATCATTACAAATCAAGTGAAAACCTCCTAGAAGTACAACATAATAACTTTTAACATCTGGGTACATAAATCTGCAAGAAAGCGATAGACTGATCCAAGTGTACAACCAAGTGATGAAGGGTAGTCCGCAACTGTCTCAATGGAGAAGTACACTACCACCCGACCATGTGGAACCCAGAGGTCCACCCCACCGTGCGAGGGAGATAACACCAGGCCCACACACACACTAAGGACCAATCTCCAAACCACATCTAGGAGAATATATCTAATACAAGAGGGTATACGGGTTACCAGAGGCACTGACCTACGTAGGATATCTACGGTGTGAGTAGGAAGGTGTCATCACGTAGATCCACCCTCGAGTTTAGTCCTGAAGGTTCCTCACTGAACCGACGGCACTCAAGTGATCATACGTGGCATCGATATCTCTCATGAAGACAAGTATATCGATGATGCATCTAGCATCTTCCCGCATCCATCCTTAGTCTTAACTAGCACTCAAGGCATGGGCGAGGTATTTCAAATTATCTTTTTTTTTTTTTAATGTTATCCTGACTAAATCAATTTTTATAATGTTATCACTAGAATTAAGAAACTTGTCAATGGATGATCCGTCAGCCACTTGCGGGCCTCGGCGATCCATTGCAAGCCACCTTCTACACCACATCTAGATAACCTACCCTAGTTCCACAACAATACTCATCCTGGTTTGTGGCCACTTATGACACATTAAATTCCCATAACCAAATAAACAATTAAAGCAAATCTCATTTCAAAACATAAATTCACTTGGCCACTAAATCAAGTTTTAACCCACCAGGAGGAAAATACTAACAGGGATCAGTTTGACCACCCCATCAAGGTCTCACATTGACCCTAATCCAAAACAAGCAAATGAAGATAGAATCCACATTGCACCATAAATACAATCAACAAACAGATAACTGATAACCGCAACATATACCCGACCTCTGGATTTTACCCCCTATTCGGTTATCTAATCCCATATGTAAATCAACTACATCAACAGAGTATTTAACATGCACATATGATATACATAGAAGAGAACATCGTAAACAAGAAATTGATAATTCGTAAAGAAATCAAATTCACAAGAATCATTTTAACAAGTAATTATTTGCTCACACTAGTTAATTACACTAATCAGAATAACCACATCTACAACAAAATGACCACATTGTGAACGCTAACATTGCCTACTATAACTTGATTAATGCGAATGTTTAATTATCAAATGAAAAGATTAAATAATACTAATCTTCAAATATGCACTCGAAAAAAAATACAATTATAGAATAAATCAATAAGTTCACTAGTAATAATACTATAACACCTATTGATAACTTTCAATTACCAAGGCTAAATTAAATACCAAAACAATAATGGATTAATAATAACTAGTAGATTAAAATAATGGTTAATAAAATATTCATATTATAAGACTGTTATCCCAAGTTAAACTTAATTAACAATCAAAATTGTATTGCACTATTTAAAACAATCAAAATCCATGTTTAGTTTTAATCAAAACCCATCTTATTTAATTCTAAACCAAAACTCTATTAACTAATCCCTAATCACCTAGCATCATGAATCAACAAGTGGGCTACCAAAAACATAATAATGTTAAGCTAATTAATCCCCAAAACCCACGCCACTATATTCATTCAAACAAAAGATTTGTTTGGGAAAAAAGAAAAACAAGTCATAGGTGAGGAAACATAGGGGCCCACCAAATCCTAAGTAGAGGCTCAAAGATGGCGCCCCAAAATCCCACATGGCTTTGAAAAAGAAACTTTAACATTAAAACCAAACACATATCACAAGCCTTATCTCTTGGGAGGCACTCAAAAGGCCTGACACATGTTATTCAATGAGGATAGGTGGGTGAGTTTCCTTGTTTTAAGAGCCCCATCCCTTGGGCGGCCAAAGCAAGGTCAAGAGGTTTGAAAAAGGTAAAAATTAATCAATGCAAAACTTTATGTTAGAACTCACGCCACTTACTAGCCATTAAGGCCTGCTCCCAAGTACTTGTCCATGACATGGAGTAAAGGACAAGACAAGAGGTGGTGAAAAGAAAGCTTGGGAAAAAAAGTAACAAAGTTTAATGCATGTTTTTAAAAACTTTTCCAAGCCCATACTAAGCCCTACGTACCATTCAAATTGACATAACTCAAACAAATAAAAGAAATCATTCTTTCATTTCAAGCTATTAATATTGTGCAAGGAGGGGTGCGAGCTCCAAGGTGGAGAAGTGATGGGTTGTATAAAGTAGTGTTGACTAGGTATTATTTATTTTTGTTTATAGTCCAAGGTGGCAGGAGATATAATTAAATAATGACTGTGTAAGAAATTGTATGGGAATTCTTTTCCCATACAATTTCCAGAGAGCTGAAAGCTCATATTTCTTTGTAATAGAACTCTTTTTGAAAGTTAATTTTGTTTTATTTCCTCCACTACTATGAGTATTCATTCATCAAATTTCATTTGTTTTCTTAAAATATTATGAAATCTATGGACATTAAGTTAATGGTATATCAACAAGGTTTAGATATGGTTTGATTTCCAAAACAATAGAGATATCAACATAACCAATTTGTTCATTTAATGAATAATATGACAACATTGGATTAAAATATCACTAAGTCCCATTGAGTTATGGAGTAACAAGTTCATTTCCATTCCAAAATTGGATTCACTAAAGACTGAGTTTGAGAAGGATTGCATGTTGGTTAAAATTTCACATTGCAAACTAATTTCTCACTGAACTAATGCTTCACTCTTCAATCTGAGGAGATAAATCTTTTCTCTCATTTGATGGAAATATTAGAATCTAATTTAGAACATATTAAGGAACTCAAATCCTACTTGGATCAACAAGCAGGCTGATGAAGTCCAGCCGAGAATACCTCTCCAATCCACAAACTTGAACTCTCAGCTGCTTCAAAATCAGCTCCCCAAATTGTCTTCTATTCTTCCTCTCTTCTCTTCCTCAACCCTTCATCTCTCTCTCCATTCTCTCCTCTAAATTTTGCATATCAAAAAGTAGTGACAAGTCTCTCTCTTTTTTTGCCTCTAAATTGGCTTGGAAAGTAGAGAAGAAATATTTTATTATTTCCCCCCTACTATTCAAGTCAACTACCTAAAATGAGACAATTTAAAATTGTAGAATTTCTTTTTCTTTTATTTTTAATTTATCATTTGCATTAAGTTATAACACTCAATATTCAAGATTATATAATAAGCTCTATCTATATAAACATATAGTCATACATATAAACTTAATATATATACCATTTATAATATTATTATTATAAGAGACTTAGAGAAAGCATATATAACTAATTATGTTATATCATACTAATAACATAATATTTACCAATGTGTCAACATAATTTCAATAACTATCAGAGATCAGACATGAGATCCACAAGGTCAAAAATGTAACACCGACATGAAACAAAACCTAAGACAATATCATGCTCAACCGGGAAAACATATATCGGATTCATTCTACCAGAACGAATTCGATTTAGGTAAGTCAAGTAAGGTCTCATCCGTGATTTTAGGATGGTTAGGTTAGGGAATTGGCCTAGGTGCTAACTCCCCTTCTCCACCATTGAGACATAATAATGGCATGCTCATCCTGTCAAGCCAGGGAAGTCGATGCCTGGTACCTGCAACCTGCATAAAAAACCATTGCATGTACATGTGCATATATAACATACTATCAGACAATGGTAGGGATGGCTAGGACGTGTGGACCCGACTAAATGCAGGTAACTACGCCTCCTCCTCTACCATACATGCATGTCAACAGAAAAGAAAACATAACGATAACAAACATAATACCATACACATGCGGGTATGGGATAAGTACCAAATATAATCATCATCTAATTACTTCAATTTATACATGCATTTGAAACATCATATAAAATCCATCATTACTAGATTTAACCATTACGTAAAGTTCTGTTTCAGGTTCAAACATAACAATTAACATCCAAACTATAACTGTTAGTATTTTCCTCCTGGTGGGTTAAAACTTGATTTAGTGGCCAAGTGAATTTATGTTTTGAAATGAGATTTTCTTTAATTGTTTATTTGGTTATGGGAATTTAATGTGTCATAAGTGGCCACAAACCAGGATGAGTATTGTTGTGGAACTAGGGTAGGTTATCTAGATGTGGTGTAGAAGGTGGCTTGCAATGGATCGCCGAGGCCCGCAAGTGGCTGACGGATCATCCATTGACAAGTTTCTTAATTCCAGTGATAACATTATAAAAATTGATTTAGTCAAGATAACATTAAAAAAAAAAAAGATAATTTGAAATACCTCGCCCATGCCTTGAGTGCTAGTTAAGACTAAGGATGGATGCGGGAAGATGCTAGATGCATCATCGATATACTTGTCTTCATGAGAGATATCGATGCCACGTATGATCACTTGAGTGCCGTCGGTTCAGTGAGGAACCTTCAGGACTAAACTCGAGGGTGGATCTATGTGATGACACCTTCCTACTCACACCGTAGATATCCTACGTAGGTCAGTGCCTCTGGTAACCCGTATACCCTCTTGTATTAGATATATTCTCCTAGATGTGGTTTGGAGATTGGTCCTTAGTGTGTGTGTGGGCCTGGTGTTATCTCCCTCACACGGTGGGGTGGACCTCTGGGTTCCACATGGTCGGGTGGTAGTGTACTTCTCCATTGAGACAGTTGCAGACTACCCTTCGTCACTTGGTTGTACACTTGGATCAGTCTATCGCTTTCTTGCAGATTTATGTACCCAGATGTTAAAAGTTATTATGTTGTACTTCTAGGAGGTTTTCACTTGATTTGTAATGATCCCTACGTGGATCCATGATGTATTTTGATACATGTAATTGTATTAAATATCACCGCATACCCTACGACATGTGTAGCGGATGTTGGTGATCATGAGTTGTAATGAAATATTGATTAAGAGATGTATTTAATTTTACTTTGTACTTAAGAGTTCTTAAGCATTTATCATGTTAGCGTAGTGTTAGTTAGATGACGTAATTCTACGTCAGGGACCCTTGAGAATGAAAATGAAATGATATGTTTTATTCTGAACTCATGTTTGTTTATCATTGTGTTATTATGTCCAATGTGGTTGTAAACTTTAGTAAACAAAAAAAAAAATGTTGCATAACTTAGTTTAATTTTAGTGTTTTCTCTTGGGTTCCCTGGCGGGGGCGTTACATTGCACTGCCCACTGGTCCCTTAACCCTTGATCAACTGAGAGACAGGCATGAACACAATATTACTATGATGGAACTTGTTGCTGCCTGTACCGATGCTAAATTTGAAGACATTAAGGGATGAACTATTGCCAAAGAGGTGTGGGACAAACTAAGTCTAATATACAGTGGAGACTTAAATGTCAAAAGAGCCCGAGCAGAAAGTCTAAGAGGTTGTTTTGATAATATGAAGATGAAGGAAGGTGAGAACATTATGCAATACACAAATAGACTAAAATAAGTAGTACATGCTATTAGAGCATCTGATGGAGTTATTGATGATGAAACAGTTATAAGTAAGACTCTTAGAACTTTGTTGCTAGTTTATGCAATCAAGATCTCTGCAATTCATGAAACAAGGGTCGTATCCAATCTTACCCTTGACACACTGATCGGTAAGCTTACAACCTTTGAATTAAACAACTTTGACAACAATATTGTTCCTTCTATTGAATCTGCTTTTATGTCTTCTTTGAAGATTAGTAAGTCTAGCAAGAAAAATAAGAATGATGATAGTGATAGCAATACTGATGATGAACTTGATGAGCTTGAAGCTCTTATGGCCACACAATTACCCAAAGGAAAAGGAAGATATAGAGGTAAGCTACCTTTGGCATGTTTTAATTATAAAGAGGTTGGCCACATTGCTGCTAGATGTCCACAGAAGAAAGATGATGATAGATCCAAAGACAGATCAGAAGGAAGCTATGGGAGAAGAGTCAACAGAGGCTACTGATACAACAAAAGAGATAACTGAGATAATTATGACAAAGGGAAAAAGGTATGTTACATAGTTGAAGATATTGAATCTGAATCTGACACTGATGATGATGTAGAAGTAGTATTTGTTGCTATGAAAGATGATTCAGAGGAAGAAGAGAAACATGAAGAGATAGAACTGATCTCTAGAGTAAACATAAATGATACATGGATCATAGACAGTGGCTGCACACATCATATGACTGATAATGTAGAGAAATTTGATCAGCTTAGTGAATACAATGGGGGATCTATGAGAATGGGCAATGATGCACCTTGTATGGTAAGAGGTAAAGGTTTGTTGATGATCAATGATAGAATAAAATGTGAAAATGCATATTGGATAGATGGACTAAACTATAACTTGTTAAGTGTGGCACAGTTGAACAATTCAGGCCACCGACTTGCTTTTGAGAGAAAAAAGGTTAAAATCTATGATGATGGAGGAAGACTTGTCAGAACTGGTACACAATCCAAAGGTAACCTATTTTATCTTGATATTGATCAGTCTTCTTGTTTGATAATGAAGGATGAAGATGCATGGTTGTGGCACAAAAGATTATGTCATGTGAATTTTGATAACATGATCAAGATTAGTAAAAAAAGAAGAGTTAGAGGTTTTCCTAACTTGTCTAAACCAGATCATGCTATGTGCCATGAATGTCAGAAAGGTAAGATGAATAAGTCTAGTTTCAAAAGCAAAGACTACTCAATAAAGAAGATACTTGAGTTGGTTCATACCGACCTATGTGGTCCTATGAGAACTCAAAGTTGTTTTGGTGATAGACACTTTATTATTTTTGTTGATGACTATACTAGACTAATGACTGTTATGTTCTTGAAAGAGAAATCTGAAGGTTTTAAAATGTTCAAGTGGTATAAAGCTAAGGTATAAAAAAAGACTAGAAAAGAAATTAAATGCTTAAGATCTGATAGAGGAGGTGAATTTATCTCTGATGAATTTACTAATTTCTATAATGAGCATGGTATTAAGAGACGGGTCTCTGCACCGAGGACACCTCAGCAAAATGGCATTGCTGAAAGAAGAAACAAGTCAATCATTGATTGTGCTAGAACATTGATGATACAAAAGAATGTTGCTCAGAGATATTGGAGGGAAGCTGTCAGCACAACTATATATGTTCTTAACTGAGTACAACTGAAAAATGACACCAATTGGACACCTTATGAGCTATGGCTTGGACACAAACCTACTATAAGTTATTTCAAAATTTTTGGAAGCAAATGCTTTATTCTAAAAGATGAGAGGAATGGAAAATCTGATTCTAAAGGAGATGAAGGGATATTCTTAGGATATTCTACCAAGAGTAAAGCATACAAATATCTGAATAAGGTTACAAATAAAATAATTGAAAGTACTAATGTTCATGTTGATGAGTTTGATGACAAGAACACAGAGGATAGTAGAAAGGAACCAGAAGACTAAGGTAGATTCACTTACATTGAACATCTGGAGCATCAACTGAAACCACAACCTGTGATAACTGGTCAGCATGAAAATAATGCAGAACTATAGGAAGAGGAAACTGACGAACAAAATGGAGCTACCGAGCAAGCTAATGAACTTGAGTAGGATGAACAAGAAAGAAGAGACAAAATACTGGCTATATTTTTCAGGAGACATCATCCTGAGACACAAATTATTGGAGATAGATAAGCTAGAATGCAAACTAGGAGTAAAGCAAGACAAGGTACATGCTTAGTTTGTGAATTTGAACCAAGAAATGTGAAAGTTGCATTAGATAATGAGGAATGGATTAATGCAATGACCAAGGAAATAGACAAAATAGAAAAGAACAAGACTTGGAGCTTAGTACCCCAACCAAAGGAAAAAAATGTTATCAGTACTAAATGGATATTCAAAAACAAGTTGAATGAAAATGGTGAAGTTACAAGAAATAAAGCCAGATTGGTATGCAAGGGATATGTGCAAGAAGAAGACATTGATTATGGTGAAACATTTGCACCTATTGCTAGATTAGAAGGAGTTAGAATGCTACTTGCATATGCTACACACAAGAAATTCAAATTTTATCAAATGGATGTAAACTCAACATTTTTAAATGGTATACTTGAAGAAGAGGTCTACATAGAACAACCGAAAAGATTCGTTGATCTAGACAACAAAGACATGGTATGTAGATTACACAAAGCTTTATATGGTTTGAAGCATGCACCAAGAGCTTGGTATGAAAGACTGTATACTTACTTGCTAAGTATTGGATTTGTTAGAACAAGAAAAAACAACAATCTGTATATGAAAGGTAACACTGATGAAACTATTCTTATTGTTGAGATATTTGTGGATGATATTATTTTTAGAGGACAAGATCATATATGCAAAGCCTTTGCTGATGAAATGCAAAAAGAATTTGAAATGTCTATGTTCAGAGAGATTAAGTTCTTTCTAGGACTACAAGTGATTCAGCAGAGTGATGAGATATTCATCACACAATCAAAATACATAAAGGAAGTATTGAAGACATTTGGCATGGAAGATGCTAAACCTGTGGGAACACTGATGGCTATTGGATGCAAATTGACAAAAGAGGATGAAACTATAGAGGTAAACCAGACACTCTACTGATCCATGATTGGTAAGCTAATGTACGTAGTTCACAGTAGACCAGATATAGCACATGTTGTGGGAATTGTTGCTAGGTTTTTTGCTAACCCTAGAGGATCACACTTGATTGCTACGAAAATAATCTTAAGATACCTAAAAAAGATAGAAGATTATGGCATTTGGTATCCTAAGGAAGGAAAGTTTGAGCTGAAGGTATACACTGATGCTGATTGGGCTGGAAATGTAGATGATAGAAAAAGCACCACCAGAGGAGCATTTTTCTTTAGTGAAAGACTTGTAACCTGGACAACTAAAAAGAAGGCTTGCATTTCTCAGTCGACAATAGAAGCAAAGTATGTTGCTGCTGCTTTGAATTTCTCAAACATTGCATATATCAAGCAAGTGTTGGAAGGAATGAATGAGGTAATCACTGACCCGATGATTATATATTGTGACAACACTAGTGCCATTAAAATTTCAAAGAATCTAGTGATGCACTCTAAAACAAAGAATATATCTATTAAGTATCATTACTTAAGAGAACAAGTTTAGGAGAAGCAAGTGAAGTTGGAATTTGTTACATCTAAGGAGCAACTTGCAGATATCTTTACAAAGCCTCTACTGAAGGACACATTTGAATACTTGAGGACTAGACTTGGGGTTTGTCCCCTGTCTATCGGTCACTAAGGTGATCTGGGTGTTGCATCAACCAAAATATGTCAGAAGATCATTAATTTTGATGCAACATAGTTCACACTTTGACTCATGTTCAAGGTTGTGATTAAGTTTGGAAAACTGAAACAGATTGAGATATCAGTATATAGAGATACAGAGAATGTAATGAACAACAAAGAGTTACTTGGCTACCGAATAGAGCTATTTGTTTATTTGTTTCTTTGGCATTGTTGTCAAAGGGAGAGATAAATAATATGAAAGGAAGAGAAACAACACCGATGAAGAACTATCTAAGGGAGAGACAATTTGAAAGGAACGGAGCATTGAAGATCAATTACTGAGAACAGAAGCAGGAACAGGAGAACTAAAAATAGCACATTTGATGACAAGCATTATAGCATTACAAATGTTGAATAATGTAGTGATTAAACATATTAAGTCTATTCAACTTACAACATTTATTTACAGAGTTGTAGAATACATGTTTGGTATGTGTATGGTACATTTCATATCACTTGAGTTGCCATCAATGTCAAAGGGAGAGATTGATGAACTACAACTGATTTGGAACCAGAATGAAGAATCTATAATTCAAGAATACTAAGGAGTTGATGATTAGATAATGCAAGATGATTAAATCAGTATTATGTTGTCATTGATGTCAACTAGCTTGACAGTACTTATCTTGTAAGTTACTATACCGACACATCTGAAGGAAGATGAAAGAGATGAAGAACAGAAATGTCTACATGAGGAAGATGTATATGTCAGATGAGGATAAGGAATACACTGAGTAACTTATTGATGAGTCTATGACTTGATAGAATTGACTTTATTATGTTGCATTCATCTATGATGAAGAAAAGAGCTGAAAGACACAAAGAAGTGTTGTACGTAAATGAAAGCATTTCAATATACACCGATGGAGTGTAGTGTATATCAAGCACAGTGTTAACCGAGCATGTGTTCACCGACATATTTCTTTGTTAACCGAGTGAAATAGAATGAATTAAATGATTAGTTTAGCCAACAAAGTGATGAGTTGTAAAGTACCTTGATTTTAGTGGTAACAGATAATGTTTGTTATGAAGATCGACGGCTAACATAAATCAAAAGGATCTAATGGAGTAGATTGAAACATGTTATTGCCACATCAGCTGAGGAAGCCTAAAGCGACAAAATCTATGAATATGATTAAGCAGAAAAATCCAATGGAGGAGAAGAAAATGATTTACTCGTCTATATAAGAGACATTGGTTTCACAGTTTGAAGAAGTCGAAAGAAGAAGATACTACAGAATTATCACGTGAAGAAGTTTTCATGCATTCTGATCATACTGGTTAATAAGAACCGAGTTGTAGAATAGTTAACAAGCTACAAAGAGTAATTACCGATGGACAGTAAGTTAATACATTGTCGAAGTTGAAGTGTTATATTGGTCAGAAGGATTTGTATAAGCAAAATATTGATCTATAATTTGCAATTGAAGTTGTATTAAGGTAGGTCATCTACTGTTACATATTTAACCATTGTACACAGTCAAATCTCTTAACCGAGTGGACTAAGAAAGTCTTATGATGTTTCATTCATAGAATGAACATTGTTATCCTGTCAACCCTAGAGTGACTGTTGGTTGGATGATAACTTCTAGTCTAAAATCCTCTAACAAGGTTACACCTAACAATGTGTTTGTAACCTTTAACAGGGTTGGGTCTTCACCGACCTCACTTCAGAAGAGTGAATATTTTTTGGGTTGCCGGTCCCAGGTGGTTTTTCCCTTCACAGGGTTTCCACATTAAATCTCTTGTGTCATGTGTTGATTGTGATATTTGTTTATTATCATTCTTTGCATATTACATGTTAGATTTGATCGGTAACTACTATAAGTTTTAGACTGACAATCGATAAAAGCACAGATAGTGAAAGTATTTTATGTTTACCAAGTAGCAGAAATTGAAGTATTTGTTTTGGATTATACATTTTGATTTGGGATAGTGTTTAACTGATTCACCCCCCGTCTCAGTTATTCCAACATTTTGTGGGTTGGCTCTGAAGAGAAAAAGAGGATGTCTTTAGTCAATTGGGAAATGGTTTGCCTTCCTAAAAGATTGGGCGGTTTGGGTCTTAGGCGAATTGGCATGCTGAACAAGGCCCTCACGAAAAAAGTGGCTTAGAAGCTCATTGAAAGGAAAGTGGATTGGTGTAAAATAATGGAAGCTAAGTACCTTCAAGGGCACCCTTATGGGATGAAGTACCAAGATAACAACCTTTCCAATGGATAAAAACTTTGGGAAAATATCTGCAAATGAAAAACCATGCTTTCTAAGGGTGTCTTCTAGCAACTTGGGGATGGATGATCCATCTGATTCTGGCATGACTAGTGGATCCAAAATTGCACTAACCTTGGTGGACATTTTGGCCAAGATATAGCTCTTCTGATAAGGGACAAACCTAAAGAATATAGCTCTTCTGGTAAGGGACAGACCTGAATTAAAACACTTGGCTAATGAGCTCATGCAAATACTGGGAAATTTTAGAATTCCTAGAATTGCTAGCCAAGACTCTATCATTTGGGCCCCCACACAAGCAGGAACCTTCTCAGTCAAGAATACTTACCACCTGCTTCTAAAGGAGGAGTATAAGCCCAAAGATTGGAAAAATGTGTGGATCCCACACCTTACTCTGAAAATCAACTTTTTATGGTGGACACTTATGCATGGTAAAGTTTTAACTCATGACAACCTCATTAGAAGAGGGTTCTCCCTGGCTAGCAAATGTGTCCTCTACAAGAAGGAGGAGGAAATTGTGAAAAACCTATTCATACACTATGACTATGCTACTAGTATTTGGTAGGGAGTTATTGGAAAATTGGGGATCCCCTGGGTCCTTGTAGATGATATCCACTAGTTCACTAGTTGGCGATCCCCCTCCAATCACCCTCTCCTCTAGCTTCTATGGCATCTTCTTCCCCTGCACATTTGCTGGACTATCTGGAAAGAAAGGAATAACAGGATATTCAAGGAGAATGATTCCCCTCCTGAGGCCTCTCTTTGACTGGGCACCAATCTCCTATGTGAGAATACTAGCTCAACTAATTGGAAACTCCTCTTTGCACCCCCCTCAACCTGGGAGATCAAAAAAACTGACAATTAGAATTTCTTGTCTAGATTCACTAGGTTTGACAACTCCAGGTTGATGGCCTAGAATGCTACTAGGTAGGTTTTCCCACCCATTGGCTAGATCAAATTAAACTTTTATGGGACAGTGAACAATCTTACCCATGGTGGGGGTGGAGTGCTAAGAGGCCACAATGGTTCTTACCTTGTGGCTTATGTTGGGCCACTCAAAAATAGTATTGTTAATCAAGCTGAAGGCACAACTCTTCTATCCAGGTATAAAATTTTCCATCTCCAAGAATATTAGGTTGTTGATGATTGAGGGGGATTTCAAAGTAATTGTAGAAGGTGTCAAATGAAGGTCGAACATAGGGTGGAGGGTGAACACCATAATATTAGAAATTTAGGAGCTTCTCAACAACTTCAAAAGAACAACCATTTCTCATACCTACAGGAAAGGTAACATAGTGGTGGATTCTGTGGTTGGCATCGGGTTTAAGCAAACTAGGCTGGTCAAATTTGAAGAGGTTAGTGAGCTACCAAAGGAGACCTAGAGGCTAATCAAGCAGGAAAAACATGACACCAACAATGTTGAAAATGAGCCACCCTGTCAATAAAATAGTTGAGGGCCCCATCAAGATTATGTGCTGGCTTAATATGATTATTATAGTCATTATGACTATGTATACGTAAAATATTATAAAGGTTCATAATTACCTTTTGCATGATTATGTGTGGAAGGATGGTTGTCTGCATCAACATGTAATCTTGATTACCAAGGACACTAATGGAAAAATTGGCATAACTTCTAATAATTACACCTCAAGATCCATTGGATTTCATTGTACGGGGCTTGACTATCCAAAAAACACCCAGCCCCTACCTTGTATGAAAAAAATTCACATAAATCAGTTAACTCAAAAAGCCTTTTTTTATGCCCTCACTTGCAAAGATTGGCTTTGTAAATTTCAAAAGGCGTCTATGGTAGAAACTAGTCTGGTTGAAATGGGTGGCAAAACCTTGCGTATTGAGCTGGACAAAATCGACGAGGAGTTCACCTTCGACCCCTAGTTATTCACTATTGCAAAGACAATGACATTTGGGGTTTCATGGAAGGAATGAAGGGTGGCCATGACGAATAAATTTCTAAATAATTTGTGACCTCGTGGAACAACAGAAAGGTGTCGGTAGGGGGCATACACTTCCAAATCAATGAGGAGGTCATTTGTAAAGCAACGGGGATATTTACATAGGGAAGAAAGTACAAGAAAACTAGCCAGATGCCAGACATTACCAGTCTCAATGAGTTTTTCAGGCCAAGTGAAAAGCCTGTGAAAAAGTCCAGGGATTCAACCGTGAGCTTCTCCCTGACTTCTGGCATAAGGTGTGTCACATTATCATGAAATACTTCACTCTTGAGGGAAAATTTAATGTATTTTATTATTATCATCTACCATTCCTTAACCACATTAGGAATAGGGACCTTATTTCCATCCTGTTCTACCTCCTCCACTCATTGGAAAGTAACATCCTGGACTTAAAAGAGAACAAGAATCATGAGAATCTAATTTCCATCCTTTACTAGGGCCTCTTACTCTATTTGTACAATTTCCATAAGGCCATTTTCCCCTACTCCAACTCTCCCTTATTATTAAGGAGGTCACCTAGGATGTTTCTCATATAGGAGCCAATAACCCCTCTATGTCCCCCTTGATGTCCATCCAGGAGACTGACCTGGTCCCGCATGATGGTAAAGGCGGCAAGAGATGTGTAAGGAACCCCTTCAAAAGGGAAGAGGATTTAGAGGAATCCCATTTCTCTGATTCCATGGAAGCTAAGGATAAGATGGTGGTTGATAGCACCCCTGATGTTGAGAGGAAGATCAAAAAACTTAAAAAGTCAGGCAATCAAGTAGAGTTGGAAGTTGATTTGGGTGGTACTGTCCAGCGTTCCAACAAAATTTCCAATGAAAAATGTAAAAGAAGACTAAAGGAAATAACCTCTAAGGACAAGACTCGTTCGGAGGATATGGTTACCTCTTCCTCCTGTGGTTCGATTAAGGGCTCCTCGGCTGAGTCCTTGAGCTCACCCAAGTCTGGTTGTGCTCCTCCTTCGAAGCCCCCATTGGTGGTGAATGAAATACCTAGCAGAAACACCCTATCCCCACCCTTTCCCCACACTCAGCAAGTCAACTCCCCTTGTATTGAGCATAATACCATGGAGATGGATGAGAATGATAGGTTCAAAGACTCCCTCAAACAGAAGTGCAATGAGCTGGACAATGAGATTCTTGGCCTAGGATATGAGGGAAATCAAAGCCCGTGTCATTGATTCAAATTTTTTTTCCTTAAAGTGATACACGCGTCGGCTCTGACGCTTTGTAATGTACAGGAGAAGATTGCTAGCCAAAAATTGGAGGTTGATGAGGACAATAGAGACCTCTTCCTATTTCAACAGGAAGAGTGGGCTCCTACCCTGATGTCAAAGCGTCTGGGCGGGAGATCTTAACTATTGTTGCTGCCATGGTGATTTTGTTCTTATTCGAGCATGTTAGCCTCAGGTTTTTTATCATTCTTTTTTGTTTAGTGGTTAATTTTTTAAGACTTTGGATTATCCCTGCGTGGCATATTACTATTAATATGTTCTATACTTTTTGGTTAAGCTACGCTGGTTCGTTCTTTTTACTTAGGACCTTTAAGTTTATTTTTGATAGAGGCAAACTAGACACTTTTTTGATGTTGTTGATTATCTGTGTTTAGACTAGTGCTATTAATATGTTGTTAATGTGATCCTAGTCTTTCTATTCCACGGGCCAACACCCTCTTGCTGCTTTTTTCTATCAAAAACAATTGATTGAACTTCTCTCTATGATAAATAAATAATTTTTATTTTTTTCAAAAGGTAAAAATATGATGATATGATGAATGTATGAAAATCATTGAAAATTCCATTACAATCCGATTGAATTTATAAGAAAATGTTATTATCCAATAATCCAATTATCCATGATTCAATAATCCTATAAATCCAAATTAAAAAAATTATAGGAATATTTAATATAAATTTATAAAGTATCATTCATGATCCAATATATCTAGCCGATAATGATTGTGAAATAGTGGCTCTATATTTTTATATAGATAAGAGTTAAAGCTATTGATATTTTGTCAGATATTTCACATTTTAAGAATTATGGATTTATGTTGTCATAGTTCTATTTCTTATTCCAAGTATATTGAACTTTCTTTATCACTCTTCTTCATTAATTCTAATAATAATTTCTATATCATTTTGAGTTTAAGACAACTGAGTTATTTTAAATATAATTGTAGATTTACATAAGGATTGCGGGAAATCTCCAAGGTTTATTTTATTCCTAATGCTTACATATCATTATACATACAATCGACCCTACGTGTCCTTTAGATTGGTAGATTTTATTTTTAAAACTGATCTTTTACTTTCTATTACTTTTTTTGAATATCATGCTAATTAAATGACTTTAATTGTTCACAAGAAAAATTAAGAATAAGGTTACTAATATTTTATTATAATTGTTATAAGCAATATATGAAGATATTTTAAGTAGGGTATATATTAGGGGACATAAGTTTAACATGTATTCTTTAGATCCTCAATTGATGTGATGAGTACATATATCTTGAGCATACCAAGTTGTAATAGAATGCTTGGTCTAAAATACATAGTGGCTCGACTTGTAAAACTAATTCAAAGCAATGTGTTTGTTGATTATTGATAAATAAATAAGAATATTATTAACTTATGACCTTTCATTGGACATTTAAATTTATAACATCTGAGTGGTCCTTTTTATCATCTTTCTTGATATTTAATTTTCTATAAGACTATTATATTGAACTCTATATCTATGATTACATTAAAGAGATCATAGTTATTTACATTTCTCTTTCCACATCTTCCAATTATTTTTAATAGTAGTGAATCAATATACATGTTCTTAGCCAGCATTAAGAAAAGATGCATCTTACCTCTCTCTTGATAATAATAACTACTAGTGCTTTTAAGTACCACCCTTGTCAATGCATAGAGACAAATAACTTTTTGGTGGCCAAAAGTCTATTTTTTAAAACAAAAGCCTTTTAGATTATGACTACATATAATTATGAATGTTAATCATGCATACTTTTTTTTATTCTTTTGATTTATAGCCTTTCATCTAAGTACTTACATTTTCTTTGAAACATAAAAGATAAATTTAGGAAAACCAAAAGAGATGACCACATATATGACATGTTTTGAAATATACATTTTTAAAATAACTTTTTTTGAACTAAAGTAAGTAGGATATAAGAATACACGGATTGGTTTAGAACTATTTTTGGCTTTCCGTGTCTAAGGTTTTGATGAAGGTTAACTTCGACGATGTTACGAAAGGGAACCCTGGTAAAGCTGGTTATGGGGGGGGGGGGGGGTCATAAGGGACTGTCGTGGAATCTTCATTGTTGATGTGGCTGTTCCTCTCAACTTTCAAAGCAACCATGTAGTGAAGGCCATTGGAGCATTATATTCCCTTAGGTTGGCCAAATAAATTGAGGTGAAGAAATTTTAGCTGGAAGATGATTCCCTAAACATTATTAATTATTTAACTGGGAAGTCCAAGGCTTCTTGGTTGATTTCCAATACAATTGAAACTTAGGCTAAAGATTTACTGGCTTCTTTAAAAAAATCACATGTGTCCCATGCCTTCCAAGAGTCCATCTCTATTGATGATGTGTTCACAAACAAAGGGGTAAATCTTAATTCAATGATGACTTGGAATAATGTTAAGGATTTAGATATGGACACTATCAATTTAATTAATAATGATAAAACTAGTAGTAAGGAAGTGAGCCATACTAGGAATGATGAATAGATTGTCCAGAGTATTAGTAATGTCACTTTTAATTGAAGCCAATTCATGATTCTAGCCTTTTAATTAATCTATTTTGGGTTTCTATATTTCATAGTCTAAAAGTTAAACTTGAAACGAAAATGAAAATGGGAGGTTATTTGCACAGAGAAGAACCCATTGACTATTTGGACCTAAAAAAAGCCCTACATTATGAAGAAAGCTAGAGAAGGGTATGATAACCCCCTATCTAGAATGATTGCATGGCTTTGACAAGGGAATTACTCATAAATTCATTGATGGATGGAGGGACAACATTGTAAAAATTGATGGCCAACAACTTATCCTAAATGTGAAACTCATAGCCCAGGTAACTAGTTTACCCCTATCTGGTATCAAATCTTATAGAAATACAAAAGTTTATAAGATGCCGCCATTAAATTCCCTAAGGTTGCTGATGAAAGGGATTCTATGGTTAAAAATAGGGGTCTCTTTGTTGTCAATAACATTAAGAGATTATGGCTCAAGGTCCTTATTATTTTGATGGAGGATATTACCTTGAATGATCATTTTCCTACATCAATGTCGCATCATTTTGTTCTTTTAAACCACTTCTACCACAATGATGTGATTTCCTTCCCTTATTATCTTTTTAATTCTCTTCCACGGAGCCTTTCTGCTAATAAAGAGGATGTTGATAAACTGGTTCTCCATGAACACCTCATTTTTCTTATCCATAAGTTTATGGTGAACAATATCCTTGAGAGCAATGTTAAAACCCCTAAGGAAAAAAGAAAGAGTACCACTCTTGGCAAGGGCAAGAAAGCTTCTCTAGGAAAAAAAGAGGTTGAGAATGGACTCTCAGGGGGGCTGATATTGCTCCCCTACCATTGAAAAAGAAGAAGGAAGTGATGACCAAATATTTAGTGAGCTTGGAAAGTGAAGATATAGATTTGAGAGAAGGTTCTGCTGAGGATGAAGACAAATATTGCCCTAGCACAAGCAAAAAGGAAATTTCTAAAAAGAAAAGTGAGGCCTCTAATGCTAATGGCAGGAGCTCATCATCTGAGAGGAAGAGTCGAAGAAAGTGATGGAGATATCTGAGTCCTCTCAGCATGACACTAGGGAGGAGAATGAGATGATAGGGGATGCTAAAGCTGGAAATGTGTTAGATGAGAAAGAGGACACAATAGGAAAATTGAGGATTTTGTTAATAACAATGAAGAGAAACCTTCTAATAGCGAGGATACTTGGAAGATCATCATTGATCTTTACCCCATTAACAAGGAGAATTCTCCTAATACTGAGGATAATTTATAATCTTCTATGTATATTTGTGATGATAATAATACCAGTTATGAGGGTGATAAGGAAGAAACCTTTTTGAAGGACACAAAGAACAAAAATAGCAGAGAAGAGGAGAAATTTGAAGGAGAGGAGAAATTGGATGGAGAGGACTGTGATATCCTTTATACGATAGAAATTATTGCCAATTATCAAACAAATCAGCATCCTAGCCAAATAGAGCTAAAAAAGAGGAATCTATATCCATTTCCATGGAGGACCTTAATGACAAAGAGGACTCATCTCTAGGTTTCTTACACACTGCCAAGAGTAAAGCTCTATTTTCATTTACGAATGAAAATTAGTGTTTTCAGGAAAGTTTGAAGATTAAAGCTTAGAACAAGGAATTGGAAGCCAATTATCAGATTCTGTTGAACAAACACTCAAGATAGGCATAAGGATTACACTCAGAATGTGTGCGATTTGGTTAAACTTCTTCCAAAGATTGAATGCATTGAAACTACTTTGGAGAACCTGCTTAAGTACACTATGGAAATCATGAAATCTTCTACCAGTAATCTCCATAGGCTAGTCAATATGCTAGAAAATAGAAAATGAAAAGCCATGCAGATGAACAAAAACATTGGGAAAGGACTGAATGCCAGAACTAGAGCTAAGAAGAGTAAGGATGCCTCAGCAAGAAAGGAGATTGAAGATCTCAAGGAGAACCTGAAGCAGATGATTGGGCTAGAGAAGAAGATGGAAGATTCCATCCAGAAGCTAAGAGAATGGTAGTCCTTTTTTTTTTTGGCTACTTTCATTTATTTTGTTTTGTGCTCTATTTTGGTGATAGTAGATAGTGGTTTTCTATGTCGCCCTTAGTTGTTTTGATTACGTAAAAATAGGTTTTGAAAGGACCCAAAACCTTTTACAAGAGCATGAAAAGATATAGCAATAAAAGATCAAAACAACTATGGTGCCCCACCAAACAAACCTAAGGAACAAACCAAAGTTCCTACCAAATGGACAAAAGCCTAAACCAAGTACTACAAAGGACAATCAAGATTTACATTTTAGCCCACTCTTATATGAATGTAAGTTCATATCAAAAGAGGGATTGGATGATTTAGATTTCTTTCCCTTCACAGTAGTCCATCTATACTCCATCTTACCAATAGCCTTCTGTACTCTAGAAGAGGTGGAAAAGCCCACAAAAGGGCAGGTAACATTAGAAACCCTAAAAGGGGCTAGAATAGCACCTCGACCATTCCCCTGAACACTCATTGGAGAAACATGGGACAAAGAACGTGCCACATCAACATCCAAGAAAGTGGTAGAAACAAAGACAACACCACGAACACCTGTGTTAGAGATATCATCCTTGCCAGCAGCACCAGAAGACAGCCTAAAACTAGCAGCAACATCCTGGACAGGGATAGCAGCAGCATGATCCAAGGCCAAATCAGAACAAGTGACAATAGTAGCAAAGATATTCGGGACTTTCATAGAAGCATCATCTAAAGCCTTATCATAAGGAGGAGAGACAACATCTAAACCCCCAATAATTGGGGCTTTATAGACAGTATAATGATGGGTAGCAACCCTCGACCACCAAGTAGGTGTTTTCTTTTTTTTAACCTTGTTTGAACTACACCGCGCAACAAGATGGCCAATCATGTGGCGTTTCCAGCAATGGAATGGAATACCCTCATAATCAAGAGTATGTGTCCAAGAGCCCAAAGAAGCCAAAGTGATCTTCTCAGGAAGACCCTTGGAGACGTCAACCTCCACAAGAATACGAGCATAAGTTGTTTTGAAAATATTAGAGGAATCAAGATCCACCATTTGGAAATCCCCAATAGCCTCACCCACTGCTTCCAGAATAGAATCTAACCAGAGGTAAAGAGGAAGATTTAGAAGTCTAACCCATAAGGGAATTTTATTGAAGGACTTAGTAAGAGGATCAAACCCCACATACCAAGGTTTGGCCATCAGGGGGAAATGCTCCTTCCACATAAAATAGTTATTGCACAGAATGGTATTCCTATCTTCAACTTTATCAAACTTGACAATAAAGAAACCCCTAGCCATAGGGTAAATCTGAATGACATCAGTTAAGATGGGTTCCCAATGCTTGGAAATCCAAGCGTGCAAGTCATAAAGCGAGGGCCAAAAACCCCTAAAGTGAAAAATGGTGGCATTGGAAAAGAAGTCTTCCTTATTTTTCAAAATATCATCTATAGTATCAGAGTCAAGAAGAACCCTAATGGGTTTACTCATAGGTACGGGAGGCACAAGGGAAGAGGGAAAGGATCTCCTATGCCCAGAAGATGCAGGACCAGGACCTGGAATGCCTGCTTCAAAAGTAGTAACATCGGCGTATGAGATCGCAGAACCCTTGGCAGCAAAGACCCCAAACACACCCGATACCAGCTGAGCAAGGGCGACACCAACATGGGGCATTTCACTAGCAGTAGCAGGAGCGGATAGAGGGAAACCAGCAATAGTCGTTGACCTTGCATCCAAAGCAGGCGCGCTCGTGTCGCCCTTAGTTGTTTCTATTGCTTTTTTTAGATGCTTTGATTGTTTATCTTTCTCTATTACTTTTCAGGTTTCAGGTCCCCTTAAAATCCATTTTTGCTTAATTTTCAAAACTATTCTCAATTATAATATCCATATTTCTTTAGAAACAAATACAGATATAAAAAAGAATTTAAATATGTAGAAGAGATATTAAAACAAAATTTAGAATTAAATAAGTAGATGGATACTTGTGAGAAAAGAAAATTTGTAATCTAAAGATGACACAAAGATAATGTTAACTACATTTTTAATGCCTGTAAAAAAATCCACATATTGCCAAGTCAAATTAAATAACTAATCAAAATTGATTTCTAGAATATTATATGTTCAAAATTGACATCTACTATAGAATATTGAACTTGTTCTTACTCAATCTTAACTCAAATATTTTTTAAAAAATTGTATATTATGTAATTTAAATTCTAATGCACAACCATTTCATCTCTATTTTACAAATTGTAAAATTCATTTCAAAATATAAATTTTTATATCACTTATGAACCATAATATGTTCCAAATTAAGGCATCATGCACAGGGTAATAATTTATAATACATAATTGATTACTTTTATGATTTTATTATAAACCAAGCAAAAGGAGGACAATAATACAATATACAAATGGCCAATATATTTTTTCGTGTACATATCAACTTGTTTAAACTACTCATAAAATAGTATTATAATGGTCATTTTATTGTCTCCTATACACATCAACTTTGTTTAGACTAGTGGTTTAAGCATCAAAGGCAAACCATGTTTGGGTTGGGGATTGAATGAGATGCTAATGGGTTCATTGGGCTCCATCAAATCCCAATCATATCTCAACACAAAATAATAGAGAAATATTTCCATTTCTATCTTTGCAAACTCATTTCCAGGACATATTCGATTTCCCTATCTGAATGGGATGTTGGAGAATGGCTCATGCCGCTCATTGAAATGATCTGGAGTGAACTTTTTTGGATTGTCAAAATACTCCTCCTTGTTGCTAGTTTGTCTAATAGAGTAATGAACTTGCAAGTCACCAATAATAAAATTCAAAGCTTATAGAGTTATTACTTCTTTTACGAATAAAATAAATAAATAAATACACACCTTCCACCCCTTTGGAATTGTATAACCACCATAGACAACGTCTATTTTCACTTGCTTGAATCCTCCAATTACAGGGGGCACAATATGCATTCCTTCTAATATCACATTTTTCAAGTAGCCTACATCTTTAATTTCATTCCATGTAAGAGGCTCTCCTACTTTCTTGCTATCTCTCAGCTTTTCACATTCTGGATTGCCTCAATATAATACAGAATATTAGGTTATGAATACAAGATTATATATTAGTGAATTCTTAAATAATCTATAATTTTATTTCATATTACTATCATATTTTAACAATCTATTCAAAAAATTATTTGTCATAAAAGATTTAAGAGCACATCTAAGCACATATTTCTTATAATATATGAACCTTGCCCTAAGCCAGACTTAATCTTTTAATTCTTTAAAAAAAATTATTAAAAACATTTCAATTTCACCAATTTCATCAAAACTATGAAAAAGACCTAACATTTATATTTTTAAGTTAAATTGTATATAAAATTTCTATCATCGTGATCCAAAATCACACACTTCATTTCATCCTCAACAAAATGAAAAAAATCATAAGCATATGTTTGGGTACAAGTACCTTTGCGAAGGCATTGTAAGATGTGTGGGTAGAGAGAGAGGTGCTTCAAAATCGTGGCCAAAGTGGAGGTAGTAGTATCATAACCTCTAGTGAAAAAACCCATCAAGTTATTTGCAATCTCTTTGTTGCTCAAGCAAAGGTCGGTCCCTGCTGCCTTTTGGGCTCTCAACACCATGTCCAAAAAGTTTTCTTCATCTTCTCCACTTTTGCCCAAAGAGGTTTTACGTAGCGTAATCTGCTGAGAAATTTGAGCAACAATAGCGGCGCGAGTGTGCTTAGCCTTGCCAAAGGCAGTCCAGGGAAGATCGAGAGGATGAGAAAGAAGCCCCGCATTGAAATCATGAAAGTGGCGCCTAAAGCTCTCCAACTCTTGTTCCCCAGCCTTTAACCCCATAAAATACTCCGTCGCCACACACAACGCCATTTCCCTTAGTTTTCCATGGGCGTGGATAACGTGGCCAGGGCTCCAATCATAGTCCAAATGGTGCGGCACAAGCCTTTCAAACCTCCCAATTGATTTCTTCAGAGTTTCCATCCCCAACATAGTGTGTATAATTTGGCGCATCCTTTTGTGGTCGGCGCCCTGGGAAGAAACCATGGCGTGCTCCCCGATCAGAACTTTGATAGATTTGGGCCAGCTATTTTTTAACAGCTTGTTTTCGTTGATCAGAATGAACTTGTTGGCCTCCGCACCCAAAATGACCACAATAGGGCTGCCCAGAATATGGGTAGTGAAAATCCCCCCGTGCTTAGCTTGTCATGTGTCATACCACACGTCCAGATCGAGCAGGTTATGCCATGACCTTAGATAACTGAGGGATTCTCCCAAATAAGGGATTCTAATCCTTCCAGGTGGCAAGGGAGGCATATTTCTTGTAGCTTTCAGTCTTATGGCTGCCCAGAGAATTGGGGCATACAATAGGGCAGATGCATATATGCTATGCCAAAAATGATACAGGCAACTGTTGCAGCTGCTCCCATGGAGATCCAGTTGTCATCGAATGGAATCCATAGCATAGACATCTTCCACAACACTATCCTAGAATTATCTTAGAAATATAGATAGATAGATAGAATTTTAACGTCCGCTAGGCTAAAAATAGCCTATGGAACAACAAGACAACTTAAGTAGTTCCGTGCGTTTCTTGTGCAAGTTGGTGATGAGTCCACCTAGCTTCTCAATGTACTCTTCACTAAATAGGTTATGCCAAGAGCTATCACATACAATATCCACAAATTTATCTCTGATGTCCTTGTAGGCCTCACATTCTAAAATAAAGTGTTGTTCAGTTTCCACTTTCCCAGAGTTGCAAAACCTGCAAATTCTTTCTTCCCAAGCCTCCTTTGGCCTCTTCCAATGCCCGGTCTCACAACGAAGTTGGTGAGAGTTGGTTCTTAGCTGAGCAATAAGAATTTTAGCCCTCCAAGAAATGTTGGCTCCTATGTACGCTTTTTGGAGCTGATCACATGCGGGGTTGAACTCATTTATATAATATATTTTCTTCCTCCCGATCTCATTCCCCCAATTTCTCTTGTAGAATTTCTCCATAACAAAGACCTTTGTTTCTTTGTTATTTGTGGGGCACATATTGAATTGAATATTCCATTTACTCATCCATTTGATGTTTTGTTGCATCCATGTCCTTTTTTCATTTACACAATGTATCATTAAGGACAACTTTAGGCCATCTATCTTCTTCCATTTTTTTGATTCTTTTTAGGTAGCTTATAAGGCGAACCATAGCAAGTGCCTCGATAGGTGCAGCCCCCATTTCACTTAGCATGATATCATATGGAACGGTGTGTTTGATTTTAAATTTGCTTGTGATCAAACACTTTTGGATTCCTTTGATTTGTTTCCATTGTGCTATTGTAGTGTTGCTGGCCCATAATTCACACCTGTAAAGAACAATCGACAGCACAAGAAGACCAAACAAGGTTTGAATAGTTTTCCAATCCCAAAGCTCCGCTTCACGACACCTGTTCTAAAGAGCATAAAAAGCATTCCACCCACCTAATGTCCTTTTATTCCTGTAGCCAGACCAACTTAGCTTTTTGTTGAAATCAATGTCGAGGTATTTATACTCCACAACTTCTTCAAGAACACTTCCATTGAGTAAAACTCATGTTGCTGCTACTTTTTATTATTAGAGAAAACCATAACCTTAGTCTTGCTGATATTGAACTACATCCCCACCATTTTGGAAAATCTCTCAAGAGAAGATAGATGTTCTTGCAAACCACAAGCAGATTTGGCAATCAAAATGAGATCATCCACATAGAGGAGCAGCTTTATAACAAATTCACCTTGCTGAATACCTTCACCCTTGTGCATATTTAACCACTCTTTAGGTTTATCGATATATAAGCCAAACAAAGTAGGAGATAAAGGGAAACCTTGTTTGACCCCGATATCGCTCCTAAAACATTCTGAAATGCCATCTGATGTTCTGATTTTGACTTCCGCCTCTTCATACATCCTATGAACAGTAGCTTTGAGATGCATAGGAATCCCCAATTATTCCATCCTGAGCCAAAGCTTGTCTCTAGGGATAGTGTCAAAAGCCTTTTTAAAGTCAACAAAGCAACAAAAAACCTATTACTTTTTCTCCCACTCTTTTTCAATAATGTGTCTCAGAGTGACACAGTGATCAACCGTCGAGTGCTTTGGTCTAAAACCAGCTTGCCCTTTTTCACGCTTATGATTTTCTTCCGCCCATTTGCTGATCCTAGTTTCTATCATGCTGCCAAAGAGTTTAGCAAGGAGGGGATTCATCATTATAGTCTTGTAGTTGGAGGGGTTGTTGACATCACCACTCTTAAAAAGTGGTATTACAAGGCTGATTGTCCAATCTTCAGGAAACCCCTCTTGGCAGATTTTGTTGAAGATTTCTGTGATGTGCGGTGCAAGAGTTTTCATACCCCACTTCAAATATTTTGCTTGAAGCTCAACAAGGTCTTTTGCTTTACCCACACCCAACCTCTTAATCCCCATCTCTATCTCCTACACGGTAAAAAGATTTGCAATATTGTTGACCAAGGGTGGCTGGCTCACTCCACCTTCTTGTTCATAAAGTTTCTTAGCATATTCAAACCATTGGGTGGCAGTAATATTATTTTCAGTTTGCTTCTTCCTTGGTTGGAGTTCTTTCCAAAAAAGTTTGGCGTTATTTCTGCCCAAGAAAATTAGCTCCTCTCTCCTTGTGAACATAAAATCATTTTTTTCTTCTTTAGGATCTGTTTGTAGGCCTTAATGTCAAGATTTGTTTTATTTGACTCCCTTAGGTTTCTCCTAGCCCTCTTGCATTCCTTATCAAACCATGCATTGGCTAGAAAATAATTAATTTCAGATTTTCTATTTTTTGCTCTCTTGCATTTTGAGAGAGCCTCATGAATCAGACTTGATAAAGCATGGCTATTAACAACATGCTTATACATAGGATGTCCCATACAAAGCCCCTCAAGAGTAGCTCTGAAAATGTTACCATTTTTTGAAGTCAACATAATTCTGCCCTGAGAAGGAGGATGTAGAGGGCCTTGATTTTTTGCCCCAAGCTACCTATCCTTTGCCCAATACAAATTTATTTATAGTGGTTTATGATCAGATTTGAGATCCCATATGTGCTCCCCAATTTCAACTTCTTCAAAAATATGAGAAATATTGAAGTACTTCAGTTCATGATAATTTACAGTCTACAAGAGTGTTTATATGGCTCATATGGGTTTGTCGTCCAACTATTGGAAGATATTATTGAGTGAGGCCGCCTCGTTCCTTAAAAGGATAGATGAGCGGAGGGCATGCAATGAATAATATAATGATGCGTGTTGAAACTTAACTCAAAAAACTCAGGACAATGTTATTTCATCCTTTATGGGTCATGCTTTTCCCTTATCGACTAAGGAAAATTGGAAATGACGTTTTGGTGATTATGGAAGTACACTTAAAAAGGTCTTCAAGCCAATCGTACTGTTTGAATTGAATTGAAAGAATTTTAATCGTATTGATCTTATCAGATGATATCCAAAGTTCTTTTCAATGTCATTTTTTGGTTATAAATCTTTATCAAGAAATTAGTAATTTTATAAAGTCATGTTTTCTAGAAAGGTTGGTTTAGACAACCTTCTTTCAATTGTTTTTGTATTCTATAAGAATATTACATTCAAAGGTATTCCATTTCAACTGTCTCTTTGATGTAAAAGTTACACTTTTGAACAATGCAAAGTTAAAATGAGAGAATCTAGAAGACCAAAAATTTTAATAGTGAGAGATTTTCATGGTTTCTATAGATAAGGATCAATACTTATTTACTATGATCAATGTTCATTGTGACTCTGCTTTGTTGTACCACGGGCCAACACCCTCTTGCTGCTTCTTTAATAAAAAACAAATAAATAGAATACTGTAGAATTATTCCTTTGAAAATATGAACACTGAACTCTAACTTATTTGACAACATGCTACATCAGTGCATCTAATCATAAAAGAGAGGAAAACACGAGAGCACAAGGGCTGTGCGCAGCTGGAGTCCCTGCCTTAGGTAGGGGCTTAGGAGAAAGTGTTGATTGGAGTAGGAAGATAGGAGAAGAGGGCAATGCTGTTGTCGTGTATGGTAGAGCGTAGTTGCGGGGTTCCAATCAATCAGTAACCGTTATGGAAGATCATCAATTAGAATATCTAACAGCTACAGGCAAAGGAACAATGAACAATGGAAATACTTTGGCAAAGCAACAATCAACAATGGAAATAATTTATTGTTATTATGAATGTAAAAGTGAAAATAGAGTTAAAGTCTTGTATCGCACATAGAAATTAGTAGGTTGAGGTTGAGGGGAATATGTTTGACATATAGTGCTAGTTTTTTTGCCTTAGGAGATTCATTTTATATACCACCTATTTAGTTAAGGCTCACCTCAAGTAGATATTAATAAATCTACAAATATGGCTGAAGTGACACATGTTTGAAAAGTAAAACAAACGATTGCTCCTATTGAAGTTAGCAGTGGATGTTGTGTGGTAAAATCTGTGCAGAATTAGAAGACTTTTCTAGCACTCAATTAGAGCTATATATTTTGACTCCATGATAAATAAAATTTAATTCTCCACTCTTTTGTTTCTTGTTTCATTAATTCTTCTTCTAGTCTATATAAAGGTAGTAAATCCCCTTTGAAAATTCAGTAAAGTCTAAATACGTGATATTTTGAAAAAGGTGTTCCAATTTTCAAATTCAACACTTCATTGAATTTATACGAGATCTTGAATGTTGAATTGTTTGAAAGAAGTATCATTGCAAAATCTGGCAGTAGATTGATAATGTTGATTGGATTGGCCTCACAGCTTCTATGTACTTATGTGCCTGCTTTTAGCTTTGAAAGAAAGATTAGATGTTACATCCTCTCTCATTTTTTCATGGCTAATATTAAATCTATTGATTTAATCATGATGTACAATTCTGTAACATAAATATTTTGACCTTCTTTAGTATGCACTGGTCTCAACAAAATAGGATTTGAACCCTTAAAAAGATGTTTTAAAAAAAATCAAGTCAGATGTTATGCATCCATTAGATTAATGTATTAGTTTTTAAACCTCAACGAGCCAAAGAGTTCAGGATTAATTCAGCCTACTTAGGAAGTTCCCTTGGGCCAGTAACTGTTGTGTTAAAAGATACAGATTGATTTAGTTTGGTAAATAATGGTTAAATGATATTATATTAGACAATTTATTAAAATAAGATTCTTATCATCATATGGTTAATTGTTCCATGTCTCTTGTGTAGACTTCACATATTTTTGTTTTGCTTTTTATTTGTGAGACATAATATATTTTGTTCATAGTGAAATAACATTTATATTCCAATAAAACCTTAATTTGATCAGCCACATTCACGAAAAAGGCATTGAGTATTGGCCCTATTGCAAACCATTTCCCATCTTTAAGCACTTGCAGGCAATTCACATCTCTTTGCATCAGAGCAATAATTACAAGTGAATCTAATTAAGGTGCCAAGCCAAAGGTAAGATCTTGCAATATGCCTATTTTTTTTTCACAATAGACAGGGACTCTAGCTATAGTAGCACAACTCTTCTTGTTTTAGATTTTCAAAATCTTAAATTATTTTAAAGAAATATTTTTATAAAATTAGCGGTGGGTAACTCAAAAATCTCTCCTATTAGATTGTAGATCTTTGTGGGTAACCTGAAAATAAATTTCACCACCTAATTATTTCGCCCAATATGTTTAACATAATAACAATCCAAGCAGTTAATAGTGACTTGAATAGTAGAAGTAAGAATCAATAAATGCGAAGAAACTAAAAATTTTAATAGATTACACTGGTTACCTTAAAGTTGAGTTCAATGTTGCATGAACAAAAAATAGCAGTAAATGAATAATGAGATCAAAATGATAAAATACAAAACCCTAATAAAATGTGGTATACCTTAATAAAATAGAAAGACATTGGGCTCACCATCAATCTGAACATTTCAGGTGAAGACTTAGAACCCGGAGTTTCAAAACATTTGTGACCATGAGGAAATGCTGCAGATAACAGTTGATGACATCGTGCAGAATAATGCACAACCAGAAGCTATGGAAATAACAGGACACACCAATCTCCTAACTATACTTCAAAACAAATCCTGCTAATCGGATATCTAGAGATTTACAGCCTCAAAATTGACATATTATCTATGCTTAGATACGACTGAATTATCTCAAGTTCCTGCACAAAATTGTATTGTGTTGTTCACGATGCAGATGAGAAGAAAGGAGTAGAATTTGTTGTTTAAAAAACACTGCTAACAGACTTAAGACGCCTGGCTCCTAGAATCGCTCACTACTACAAGATAGGGTTTTTTAAGACGCTTTTTTGAGACGAAAATTCATTATTGTCTTAACTAGTCTTTTATTTTATTTTCTATTTGTCTTAGTAATTTCTATTTCGGTTTTTCGTCTCTGAAGAGACACATAGTGATGAGTTTGAAAAAATAAAGTAAAATTAATTTTGGCGGACAAAAAAATGGCGGTGCACGAAAGCGAAAAGTGGGGGGATATTGCAGACGCGACGGAAGGTCTTTTACGGCAAGAGAGAGGCAGAGCATATTCCATAATGGGTGGTCCAAAAAGGTCGGTGGCTAGATAAATCTCCTTCCTTGGATGCTTCTGTGTTTTTCTTGATTTCATAGTCTTTTAGTGGATTTTTCAGAAATCGACCGGTACAGAGATTCCAGTCTAGTTGGAAATAGCAGGGATTCACAAACGTCCATTGTGAAGAAAACGAAACCCTAATATGATCTTGTTAGGGCTGAACAAGAAATGTATCAAAACCAACCCTAAACCCCATGTGTTGATTTCAGCAAATGATGAAGGGAATGGAGGGTTAGGGAAAAGGTATCCTCAAAAGAAGATTTGGGAGTCACAGGGTTTCTACGGTCTGAAGGCGTTCGTGATAAGGGTTTATTTTCTTCTAATAAGTTCTGGTGCCCTATTCCGTTCATTGATACAGATGTGGATCCTTTGTGAAAGCAAGCTCAAGATCATCATTCTTATCAAGTCTTCATTCAGGTTAGTGTGGAAAGCCCGTCTCTCTCTAAACTACACAAGTCGGTTCAAATACTTTGATACTCTGTATTGTCAAGCCATTTTCTCTTCTACGCTTGTTATTATTTTCGATTCTAAAGATGCTAGAGAAAATGCTTTAAAAAATTTATTTCTTTGAATTAAAAAAAATCTGTTACTGGTCCATCTATGGAAGCTGCATTTTTAGGCGATGCCAGATTTGTCCCCTCTTCAACCTATTTGGTTTGTCCTCCCTAATTTATCATTACAATTTTTTGACCTGGATACCTTGCAAAATATTGGGGGATCTTTAGGGTTTTTTTTAATATAGATTGTTCTTTATTTGAAAACATGTTGACCATATAAATCTATGTTCTTAGGGATCCCAAATGAATAGCTCCTAGATCCCTTTACTTGAAGTCGTGGATGAGATCTGGCATCAAGATCTAGTACAGGACAAGCCTTGGCTCACCAAATCTAAGATTGCCATGGACAATTTCTGTTTTTTTTTTCTTAAAAGGCTGAAACGCTATTTCAAATGTGGATATTTCTTCTGTTAAACCCTATTCGGTTGGAACTGATCAAATGGATCTCTGTCAAGGCCAGAATAATAAGGATGTTTTAAAGGCTACGATTCTTAATAAAAATGGGGCTTCAACATTTCCTTCGCTCCATGCTAAAATGACTAAGTCTAATTTATTTGGGGCTATGGTTGAATGTTTTGAATAATGATTGTTGCTGGAAAATGTGAACCGACCTTATGATTCTTTGTCCATTCATAATTAATTTTTTGGGAATCTTCAGATTTCAAAATTCCTCTACGTCATTTGAACGCTGAGAACTCAAAACAAACTGGATTCAGGTTTTAGATTTTGAGTAGAATTTTCTTAGTAAACAGTCTGGATTGGTGGACAAATTAATAGGCATAGTGTTTTTGTTATTTTTTGTATTGATATTAATTTTTGTGTGATATTACTTTCTCTAAATCAATCTTAATCATTGATTTTATTTCACTGAGACAAAAAATCATTAATATTTTAACACAGATTTTTTCGTCCCTTTCCCAGCTCCTCAGATATGTTGGTTTATGATGCTTCTCTGTCCCACTCTACTGGCACATCATGTCAGTGCTCACATGGCATTTCTTTTAGCGTAATGCTTACACTACAGACTGGCTTCTTTTTTGTCTCAGTGATAAACATAACTAATCATTGATATCAGTGTTAAATATTGATATTAATTTCTGTGTGATATTAATTTCTCTGTATCATTCTCTTTCTTAGATTGTTTAAACGATAATTGTTCTTATGCAGCTAATGTTGTCCACTTCAATTAGGATAGTAACTTATAAGAGTGCATTTTTTCTTTCCTCTTTAGGGGGTGCAAGTGACATGGATATAGCAGGACTTCCAACTATCCACTTCAATTAGTATAGCAACTTATAAGACTACATTTTCTTTCCCTCTTTAGGTGGTGCAAGCAACATGAACACAACAAGACTTCCACCGCAGTGATCCAACCATGTATACTGGATTAACAAGAACTAATTTTTTTGTTTCAAATCATACTAGCTGACAGGTAAATATGGAGGATACAGCATTAAATAGTGAATTAATTGATGCTTGTGTTATAGCGGAAAGGAATTTGAGACAGTGAGTAATGATGACAACTTAACTGAGATTTTGCTAGTCAAGGAAATACTTTATTATTTGTCTTGGTTCATTGAATTTGTTAGTTTAATATCTCTTTTGTTGGTACTGATTTGGAACTGTTATGTTGTAGAAATGCGACCTTTCACTACTACAAGGGAAGGTCTTTTAAGATGATTTTTTGAGACAAAAATCCATTGTCTTTAATTTTTATTTATCTTATTATTTTTATTTTGATTTGTTGTCTGGAGTTTTCAAAAATAAAGTTGGAGGGGAAAATAATTTCTTCCCGCTGATGAAAGGGGAGAACACAGCCATCAAGGGTTTTCCAAACACAACAAGTGCAGGGTTTTTGAAACATGACAAGCACAGGTGTTTCTAAACAGCCTGTGACAATAGGTTCGATTTCAGGTGCCTACGATCACGCTATTTTCGCTAGAAAAAACAGATTGTGAGTGGAGGCAGTTTTTTATTTCCATAGATTATTTGAAGCATCCTGTGTTTAAAGATCTGATGTGCATGGTAGAGGAGTTCAACTTTGATTATATAACCAAACTTCTAGCTATTCCCTATTATTTGTAACAATTTGAGGAGATTATTATTAGATTTGAAAGATTGAGATGGATTTAATGCCAATTACAGTCCAGTTACATCCTTACCTTCCTCATATGCTTCCACTTCTAAGCCTTATTTCTGTAATGGTAAGACTGTGAAAGTGCATTGAACATCCTATTGTCCTTCAAATAATGTATTATAGTATTTAACCCTATAATTTTTATGCATAAATATCTTGTTTGCTTTCTTCTGCCATGGCTTTTGATGGGAAATTGCATGGCTGGTATCAAATATGGGACATGGAAAAATTTGGACTGCTCTGTTTTTCCAAAACAAGGCGGTGGGGCAAAATATTGAATCTCCAAATTGTAGTTTTTAAGGTCTACAAAGGGGGCTTCCTGCAAAATCTCACCAGTTTTTGATATTTTTAGGACAATTTTGAAGTGGCGGTCTCCTAGGATCGATGGTGTTTTAGGGCTTCCTCAATCGTTCAGCTGGAGCTCATCCAGAAAAGAAGAGCACATCCCTTTCTGGTGGAATCCTGAAGAGCCTGTGAAAAATGATGAAGAATCTGGTAAAATTATTTCTTCTGCTACTACAAAGGTTTAAAATAATCTTGAAAATCATGAGCCTTTTGTTTTTTTAGAATGCTTCATCTTTTTGTGAGGATAAATGGGAGATTTAAGGAAAACTAGGAGCTTTGATATTTTTATTTTTTGAAAATATAGCATGGTAGGAAAGTAGAAAGGAAATCTTGTTTAGTCTTCATTTACAGATCTAATACAAATTTAGCTTTGGAGGATTCTTTTGTTCAGTCATCGTTTACCGATTTTATACAAGTTCATTTGTTTGCAAGAGAAAAATTATCATTTGAGGACTTCGATTTTAAATAGAAGAATAGGAGATGTAAAGGCAGCCTTATTTTTTCCTTATTTCCAGATCTTGAGAATCTTTTCTAAATTTGATTTGCAAAGAAAATTGAAGACACAGTTCTTTCCAAAACGAAACATTAACATCCTGTATTTTATTGTTTTCTCATTTTAAAGTTCTTTCAAAGTGAACAGTAATTCCTTATTGCTTACTTTTAGCTAATTACCTTATTTAGCATTCTTTAGTTTCCTTTCATTGAATATGGGGATAAATAAGGTAAAATATTTACCTTATTAATATGCTTTAAAAGTAAGCACTACTAGCTTATAGTTTCCTTTAGTTTCATTACAATCTAATGGATTGAATGAGGTAAATAAGGTAAATCATTAGGTCAGTGGAACATGATGAATAAGGTAAATAACATTTCCTAATCAAATGATTAGATTGTAATTGTTGTATCCAGCTTGATTGATCAATAAATCCTGCTCAAATGATTTTTTGTTTTTTGAAATTAGCTCCACTGAAAGCACATTCTACCGAATAAGCTTAATTCCTTTTGACATTATTGTAAAAAAAAGTTTCACTTGTTCAATGAACTGACTCATATGTTCTCCTACATATCCAAACAGGTCCAAATTAATAGAACTATTTTTTATCTCATCTACAGATTTGATCGATAATAACATCCGTGAGGATTTAAATCTCAGCCAAAAAATATCATAATTACTTTATTAGATAATGATTTCTGTATTCAAAACTCTAGTCATAATAATATAAGAAATTTGTTCAGACACGACATAACAGTTTACTCTAGCTGAATGGATATTTTGCATGGATAGAGAAACCACTATTTTTCACTTATAAATAGATAATTTTTTTCCACAAGTTTTTAATGGCACCACTGTGTAGTTGAAAGTTACCATTCTTTTCTGGGTTGTTAATGGAAGTACAATTTTAATTTAAAGGGCACCATCAATAGATCTAATGTATGATCGATTATAGTTTTATTATGCAAAAAATTAAGGTATTTCACATAATCTTTTAGCTCTGTATTAACCAATTGTATGTATTTTTTATGAAAGCAGCTAACCATATATTAAATTAAAAACTTAAGTACATAAGAATCAAAAAAATAATATCTGGAATGAAAAGGAAATCACTCCCCTAAAATAGCATACATGCTGAATTGTATATATTTTCAGAATGCACTTGAACAAAAACTACTTTTTTAATGAAATGGAAGGTTTTGAAGACATAAAGTAATAGGCTAATAGATGACAAATGACAAGTAAAAATTAAATAAATGGTGCAACTAATTCAGAATTATAAAGATAATGATGTACCTTGAACAAAAAACACAAGCAGCAAAGTTGCTTAATACAAAAAAAAAGTATGATAGGATTGCTTTTCATTATTCACTTAAAATTCCAAGATTTTCTTTGCATGTGTACAAATTTTCCAAGACATTGAAATGAAAACTAGAAACACAAGTTATAATCAATAAAAAGTTGTGCAGTTGAAATGTCACATCATTTTATTTTTAATTTTTCTTGGAGATGTAAAATTTCTAAATTTTATTACTAAAACCCCTAATGTAGCACCACTATTGAACCTACCAAATATTCAAGCCTAGCAATGAGTTTCATTTTATTTCCCAACCTTAGAATCCAATCAGACATAAACTCTAAATGTGGCTTGTACAACCCTAGTCAATATGACACAGAATGTGTTTTGAGTGGGTTTTGTCACTAGTTGGGTCAAATGTGCCAAATCTCTAGCATGGTAGGAATATGTAGGAAGTGATATTGACTCTCTCTCTCTCTCTCTCTCTCTCTCTCTCTCTCTTTATATATATATATATATGGAAAACATGCATAATTATTTTCTAGTTGATCTAATCTTTTTATTGAAGCATAGAAAATAGAAATTTTACTAATTTTTATCATTTTGCTATAGGTGTTCAACCTTGAACCTCCTATTCCAATCTACATTGGACATCCTACACAGGTGGATGGGGCTTCAAAAAATGTTTACAAAGAAGCATTGAACAGGCTTAGTGGCAAAGAATTGGAGCTACTCATAGTCATTTTACCTGACAACAATGGCTCATCGAATGGTGGGTATTATTTTGAATTTAGTACTTCAATGCATCAGGTTTATTAAATTCAGCCCCCTATTAGCTCTACAAAGCTTTTATCTAGTTCATATGATGCTTTTAAGTAGTTCATTGCTTATTGCATTTGTGATTCTGTGAAACATTCGATTGTTTAAGTAGACAAACTGTAGCATTGAGAACATTTAACATGGGTACTATAATGCTGGCATGAATGCAAGAGATTTGAAAAGAATATGTGAAACTGATCTCGAACATAATATCCCAGTGATGTTTGAGAAAACATATTTTTAAAATAAGAAGACAATACCTTGCTAATGTCTCTCTAAAGATTAAATGTAAGTTTTGTAATTTTTAAGTACAATGGTAAAAGCTCATTTAGCACTCTAGTTGCCAGGGTCAATTTGATTCATCCTCACAACACTTTAGTGTACACTGTATTTAGTTTTGCAAATAGAGTATTCAGTCCTTTTTTTGAGTCTTGTTTGATTATCAAGGTATGTTGTTAAATTCCATTATGTTTTTGGTTTCTTGAATATTTTTGTTTTCATTCATGTACTAGTAGACATCCATCCTCCTTGCTTTCCTCTTCTCACTTTTCTTTCCCTACTTCCAACCATCATTCTAGTTGATCCTTTATTTCAATCGTTGTTTCATCTTTACATCTTCTTTCCCTCTTACTTACTAACTTCTCCTCTCATATTTTTATTCTTTATTTTCTCTACGGCATTGCTACAATTTCGTATTTCTTATTTTCCTCCATGATGATGAATGATGGAATTAGATCACAAATATTGAAGAAATAAGCTCATACAAGTCTGTTTGAAATACCAGCTTTGTAATTGAACCATCTAGTGATGCAACTGTAGGTAGTTATGATAAGGAAGAGAATTCAGCCAAAGCTTATGATCTTCCAGCTCTCAACTATTGGAGTCTATCAGCTGTAATAAACTTTTTGATATGACAATATAATACTTGGGTTGTACATTTTAATTGTTGATTTTTTAATTTATAGATTTCTACTAAACATTTGAATGTTTGGCAACAAACTTAGATTGGAGACTATGCTAAAGTAGTAAAAGACATGAAATATATGTTAACGTTAGCATGTCTTATTTATATAAGAAGGTATCTGAATTTCCCCAATTCTATCTTAATGACAGAGCTGTGTATAAGAGTTTCACGTGTATTGACTACCATAAAAGATTACTCAAGTGTGGAAAAGATTGTTTTACAGTTAAAGATGAGTCATATATTCTAAATCTTTAGTGAAATTTCATTATATTTATACATATAAAATCAAACAAAACTTTATAAATGTTATTCATAATCTTTCTTTTGCTTCATAGTTCTAGTAAAAAATGTTTCTCTAATCAAAACCTGTTAATTATAATATTTCAGGTGGAGTATTGTCTTTTCTAAGCGTATCTACCATGGAGTAAGAAGGTATGGAATTTCATTTAACTAATGATCATAAATTTATGTGAAATATTGGTAGCTTAAATTGAAAAATGGATTTGATATTTCAAGAAAAAAGAGTTGACATGAATGCTAAAATGAAGTGACACCACTCTACAATTGTAGAACTGATCGATATGGAAAGTGGAGGGCTAAGATTCAAAAATTTGAAGGGAACAAGAACTTGCATTTGGGGACATTTGGTGAGTGCAACATTGATATGTATATTTGAAACTCTAACTAGTTTAAATGTTTATCTAAAATTACAAAAAAATAAGTTTTATTAAAATTTGGTCTAAGTCATTCAAACAAGTCAAAGAATATTATTTTTAAGTAAAAATAAACCTCTTAGTTCTTAGTATAATATTTCATTATTTTCATTAAAGGTGATCTAGCCTCTCTTTACTTTTATCTCTATTTCAAGTGTTTAGATTGAAACACTAGTATTTGGGATGTTGTACTATTTTTTATGGATGAGTTTGTATCTCTTAATTGTTGTATGAGTCCTAAAAAATGGAGTGTTTGGCAGGTCTTTTGTAAGGAAAACTTAAAATATCTCAAGTACATGTATCTTTCTTTTTTCGCAGACATGAAATTGCCTTTATGTTCTTTATGGATGAAATAAGTTATCTTTTGTTTGGAAATAGAAACCTTATATAGGCTCTATTGTGACAAGTTTCACCTAGATAGTATCTTTTTCTCCATCCCTTGTGCATCCTTCATGGTTTCTTCTCTGCCTGAAAGCTAAAATTTTAACACATTGCTTCTTGGCCATTTTTTATTTTAGCATGTTGGTTTCAGATTATGTTACTATGTTGTTGGGGTCTAGGGGCCATTGCAAATTTGAAAGGGTTTGGGTTCAGGAGTCACATCTAGTTCACAGGTCAAATGGCTAGGGCATAGCTTTGACATATCAATAATTTTCCTGCAACAACAAGTATGTGCCCTAGTTGTCTCTCAGCAATCCTAATAGGATTTGAAAAGAAAAAGATGCCAAAACATTTATTAAATTAAGAAAGGAATTAAGAGATCATTGTAATAAATAAGTTGTTCCATGATACTAAAATTATTTTATAAAGTTAAAATGAAATCAAATGTATTCTATGATACTTTGATGTGGCAAGTGGTGATACTGATGTCTTCATGGACATTGGATATGTTTCCAACTTTTAACACATTCTCACAAGCAATAATTGGTTGTTATTAAATTGTAGAAGCCATAATCAAGAAATAGTGTGTAGATTAGAGTGTATATTTTTTCTTCAAAGGGTTCTAGCTCAATTGAAGAGCACTTGTTTTACAAACAAGAGTTTGGTGGTTCGATTCTATCGTTCCCTCACATCAACTAGCCAACCATATTGTAGTTATGTTTAAGAATATTGATTTATTTGAATAGTGAGCTATTTTTAAAAAAATATATTATTTTATATTTTCTTTTGAGAGACAAAAGTGATATTGTCTCTAATGAGAATATTGTCTTTACAGAGACTATAATACTATTATTTTTATTGTCTCTGTAAGACAATTTTTTAAGACAATAATTTAAGACACCCACTTAAAGACAATACTTAAGACGATATTCAAGTTTTCTTTTGTCTCAAATTAAGACAGTTTACTGAAAATTTGTCTTAAAACCACCCTCTATGTAGTAGTGGCTGCATGCACCAAACGCCTGGAGAGGCATCTGCTTTGCCCTGTTACACGACACGAAAAACCAGGAAAGCCCTACATGCAAATGGCACATTTACTGGTTTGGAAGACAAGCCAATGGAAAAACAGGAAAGCCCTCCTAGAATTTTGTAAGCAAGGAAATGAAATGGCCACCAAGAAAAAGGAAGAAAGCCAATGGGAAAACAGGAATTAGAATTGAGAAATTCCTTTTACTATGAAATATTGCCCCAACCATGGTATAAATGGGACTGTTTAATAAAACATCCACAAGTAAATAGTTTCGATTAATAGATATAGTTGGGCATAGAACAATGCAAACCTGAGAGCAAACTCTGCGAACTGTAAAGCTTTGAGAGATTATCCCAGCAGCTTAAACACATCATTTAATAGTTCAGTGAATTTATCAGTGACCATGTCAATATAATAGCTGCCATCGAAGAAAGTTGCTGTAGGAAGGATGAACGAGGCAGCATATACCAGAAATGATAGAAAACCATTGCAAGGTGTCATTGTGCACTGCTGCATTAACAGTGTAATGAAGCTACGAGAGAAGGGTTTAGAGCTTCTTCGCATGAATCTCGTGACAGCGAAGAGGAGACCTTCAATGCGGTGGCTGGCGATGCCCTATATGAAATGCTTGCATGCAAACGACACGTCTGTCAATCTGCACAAGGCCACTGCAAACCTGGGAACAGAGACACGTTTCTGTAGAATGTCACTACTTCGAGCAACCTTTTTTCTCCCTGATTTTCTGAGGAAGAAAATCTAAAAGACTACCGGGAAAATTGACGAGCATCAATCACAAAGCAGTAAATAAATTTCAAAAATTCATTTTAATTAGAAATATTGTATCGACCACAGGATAAAAAGAATGTATTGCATATTTCACGGTATTCAAGAAACAAACTAATGCCAGGAAACCTATCGAAAACTTTAGTCTCCTGTCTTAACGGCAGGGACTAACAAAAGACTATGAACATTCGAGAAAAAGTTTGAATTTGTCTGGATTCTAGTCGGTCCCATTTTCTTACCAGGACTCTCAAATGCGTAGAAAGTTTCATTTTTGCCTGGAAGAAAAAATATTCATTCTATTTCAAGGGCAGCCTGCAACATTTATTGATCTTAAGTTCATTACTTACCACAATCCGGGAGTGGTTTATATGGGGAAGCGACAATCCAACCCATTCATCACATGATATCTGACTTTGAAGAATAAATTTGTCACATAAACTGTAACACTTTCTTACGTTGTACATGCTTGGTGTCAGAAAGCAAACATTATTTTTGTATGGCCATTATTTAGTAAATAATGTGAAGGGATTAACCATTATCAAGCACACATTTTATAGAATGAAGGTCTTTATGCAGTGGGGTATTGAAATGGTTTCTAATAATAAAAATAAATAAGAAAGTGACACATAATTTTCTATAATGCTAAAAGGAAAATGAACAAGTATATCAATATTAATGCATTAGTTATTAATATATTTAAAAAACTAAATTTATTAAATCTCAAGAATTGAATCAAGAATATCTATCTAATATTAGTGGTCCTTGAGAAGACCTATATTAATCTTATAAAAGGGCTAGAAAATTCATTAAGACCTCTAATTTATGTAAAAACCTTATGTTAAGCTATAGTAAAAATATTTATAAATAGCTTAAAATACAACTTTAAAAATGAGACAGAAAATTTAAACGGGGTATTATATTAGAATCTGTGAAGTATGCATTTTAATGCAGATTAAAGAACAGCTGCAACATTTTCTTGTCATGAAACTTCTCAAGCAACTGGCTTAAGCAATATAGGTAATCCATGCATGGGATGAGGCATGAAGTACATGTTTACAGGTTCATCTATCTCCACCAATTTCAAATCACATCTCAACACTAAATGATAGAGAAACACTTTCATCTCTATCTCTGCAAATTCATTTCCTGGGCACATCCTATTACCTTGCCCAAAAGGGATATAGGAAAATTGATCGTGTCTCTCATTGAAGCGATCTGGATCAAATATATCTGGACTTGTAAAATGTTCCTCTTTGTTGTTTTTTGCCTCATGGAGAAATGGACCTGCAATTGATGTATTGTCACCTTAGAATATGAAAGATCAAAACCAATACCATTCTTTAAAAAAATAGAAAAAGTTCAAATATTTACCTTCCATCCCTTGGTAATTGTATAGCCTCCATATTCAACATCTACTTTTGCCTGCTTAAATCCTCCATTAATGGGGGCCACTATGCGTAGTCCTTCAGCTATTACATTATGTAAGTACTCCATACTTTTAATCTCATTCCAAGTGAGATACTTTCCTCCCACCTTATCATTGATTTTTTCGCAATCTGAATTGACACAACATTATTTTCAGAAGAAACTACTTAAATTAAAACCAAAATATCGTTTCCAAGTAGAATTAGGGGAAAATGGAACCTTTACGAAGCTGCTGTAAGACGTGTGGAGAGGGAGAGAGGTGCTTAAGAATCGTAGCCAAAGCGGAGGCAGTGGTATCATAACCTCCAGTGAAAAGGCCCATCAAATTGTCTGCAATCTCCTCGTCGCTCAGACTAATGCCATTCCCTTCCTCCTGCGTCCTCAATACCATGCCAATAAAGTTGTCCTCCGCTTCTTCCCTTTTGTGCAATGAGCTTCTACACAGCTGGATCAGTGAAAGGAATTGAGAAATCATGGCGGCGCGCACCTGCTTGGCCTTGGCAAAAGCCGTACAGGGAAGGTCTAGAGGCTGAGATAGGAGCCATGCGCTGAAATCATGAAAATTGCGCCTAAAGCTCTCCAACTCTTCCCCAGCCTTTAGCCCCATAAAAAAATCTGTAGCCATAGACAGTAGCATTTCCTTCACTTTGTGGTGGACGAGCACTACTTGTCCAGCACGCCAGTCCAAGTCCAGATGGTGCAGTGCAAGCCTTTTAAACCTCCCAACTGATTTCTTTAGGGTTTCCATCCCCAGAACAGAATGTGTTATCCGCTTCATCCTTTTGTGGTCCGCATCCTGGGCATTAATCAAAGCGTGATTTCCAATCATAACATTCAAGGATTTTGGCCAGCTGTTCCTGAACAGCCTGTTTTCATTGGTAAGAATGAACTTGTTGGCCTGCGCGCCCAACATGACCACTGTGGGGCTTCCCAGAATATGGGTCTTGAAAATTCCCCCGTGCTTAGCCTTTCGCTTTTCGTACCAGACGTCCGGGTTGAGCTTATCATTCCACGAACTCAGATAATCGAGTGATTCTCCCCAGTAAGGGATCCCAATACTCCCTGGCGGAAGGGGAGGCATATTGCCTTTGGCTTTCAGTCTTATAGCCGCCCAGAGAAGAGGTCCATAAAAGATAGCAGATGCAGATGCCATGCCTGTCGCAGCACTAGAAATGAAAGCTAATCCAAGAGAAATCCAGCTGCCGTCGTATTGAACATGGAAAACAGCATATGCAGATGCTACACTCACAACAAGCATCTCCCACAACGCCATGCCTGATTATTGTTAAAACTATGAACAATGCTTAGATGAGCTCAAACACATCTCGATTGAAATTTTGTAGAGGGTTTCGAATTCCTTATAAAGGATTGTTTCGTGTCCATTAAAATATAGAGTTTTTAGTTTGTGGGTTTTCTTATTCAACTATGCCGCTCATGTAATTTAAAAATGGGTTTCCGTCAACGGATAGCACACTTCTATTGAATGGAAAAAGTACTGTCACAGCGGAAAAAGTTTATTAGGCCCACAATTAAACGACTTTAATATATAGACGGAAAGCAAATAGATTTTCGATTCAAGACGTCAATGTACAGAATCATAGTCAATTGATAACAATTAGATTTAGTTGAACAAAATTAAGGTGTGTCAATCCTATGGATTTACTTTTAGCAAAATAAGTTGTATGAATTGACCTAATCACGAACTGTTAATCCTAGTTAAAAACACAATGGAAATGTCGGCGAGACACTATGGAAATGGCCACATTTGACTACAAGACAACTAAAGCAATAATCTTGCCGATCTGATCTTCAACCATATCTTGAAGAGGACTCACTAAAAGAGACGGGCCGGAATACGCTGGGAAAGTATTCTGGCATGTTAATTGAATCTGGCAATGAGTGTGTATTCTTGGCAACTGGTAGTATGCGGAAGATAAAATGTATATAAAGGTGATAATGATTGATTGGTAGTATATGCCGTAGAGGTATGGAAGTTCCACAAAGAATTTGTTCCTTTGTCTATCTTTAGCTCTCATTTTCTCGATGTACCTCCTTATATCTCTATCAATCTATCTCACCATCTATATCTCTTTCTATCTCTTCCTCTCTATGTATCTCTTTCTATCTCCTTAGATCTCTTTCTAACTTTACCTCTCAATCTATCTCTATCCTCAGTCTATTTTTCCCTGATTCTCTCACTCTATATTTATCTATATCTCTGTCTTCCTCTCCCAATCAAACTGTTAGAATTTATTGTTATAAATATGCCTTTTCAATATGCACAAAATAAGTTGCATGTTTTTTATCCATATTTTGAATAAAAAATATTTATCCTATGTATTATTGGAATCGTAAACTAAAACTTAAAATATGTAAGGGAAGTTTTAAGAAAACCTTATCCCCCTTGGTAAGATATGCGTTTTAGTTTATGATTGGTCACTGTTTGCGGTTGTAGGAATGTTTTTGAGATATAGATTCTAAATACTCTATAGTATATACTGTGTCCTTTAAGCTTTATTCATCCTTCAAACTGAAAAGTTCTGTTATGCAAAAGCAAGCTTTGACACTAAAAGATGAACTGTGATCTTAATTTATTGGTAGCCAAAGGACATATTGAAATCACCTACATTGTCAGTCTTCATGTCACCAAGTTTTACCCCAGAAAGATCATTACCGAAATCTGAAATGAAATGGACATTCAAGCAGTTCTATTGCTATCCTCTCTGTAATTTGGGACCGTTATGATTTCACATAAGGGTAGACTTGCTCTCCATACTCCTCGATATTACCTCTGGGACTTTGAACAAAGCGTTCAATAGAGAAATACTGTAAGGGTACCCCATGGGCTTCTCCATTGAGGGCAAGATCTGCCATTATCTATCCCACCAATGGACCCATTTTAAATCCATGGCCAGAGAATCTTGAAGCAATCAAGATAGGAGACTTTTCTCTTAACAATGAAGTCTTTGTCAATGGCAAAAAATCAAGGATGAAATCTTCATCTGGAGACATTGAATACATGCACGCCTTTGCCAAAACAGGGCTCTCTGACATAATATGCCCTCTAAAACCCTCAGCTAACCAAGGGCTTACCTTCTTTTTAAGTAGATCCAAATCAAGGACCAAAGCCCTCTTGTCTGGGTCACATGGATAACCTCCATGGATTGAAACCTTGAGCAACCCAGGGTATTCCAGAGAGGGCATCCCATAAAAATAAGGATCATTATAACAAGCAAATGTGGGGAACCCTTTTTCAGGCAAAAGTTGTCTAAACCCTCCTCGATTTTACAATATGCAATAGTGGTATGAATGTGTTGAACAGGCAGCTGAATCTCTGCTATTTCTTCAGCAAGTTTCTAAGCCCATGCACTTGCAGCAATCATGCATTTCCTCCCAAGTACAGAGCCCCTGTTGGTGTAGACCAAAACCCCATTTGATCCATCCCTCAAGTTCCACCTGTTATTAATTGTCATGACTCGGGCATTGTCCCTCAGAGTGGCTCCATTGTTCAAGGCTAATGACTAAAACATTGCAACTGCCTTAGAGGCTCTCAGTATCCCTCCCTTGTTTTTGACAATAGCTATCTAATCCTGAGGCAAATTTATCACCTTGAATCTTGAGCAAGCTTCCTCTACATTGAGAACTTCATGGGTGATCCCTAGTTTTGCGCAGACACCTATGACAAATTGCAGGCTCTTGTTTTCAATTGAACCCATGTCTAGCTGCTTGGTTTTGATGTGAACTCTGTACCCAATTTCCTGCTGAGCTTCTTCCAGAGGGAAAAAGCCTCCTCCATCATCGCAGTATAGTAGTCTTCTGGGTAAGTTTCTCTGATTGTTCTGGATTCCCCATGGAAAGAGCCTCTATGGTGTAGGAAATTGAATTGTTCCAGCAGAAGAACAGACTTGCCTCTCTTGGCAATTTGATAGGCAGTGCAGCTGCCTATAATGCATGCTCCTACAACTACCGTTTCATATTCCTCTGCAATCTCACCCATTAGTATTACCCGTCTCTGTGTTTGCCTGTGTTGGGTATTTTGACTCGGATATCCCTGTTCTCCACGGGTCTAGACCTTTTATTCAAACTCACTTTGAGTTCGGAAGACTAAGATTATGTTTGGAAAATCAAGGCTTACCTATTGGATGTAACTATGGTCAGAATCTCTAGGTAGCTTGTATTCCACATTCTGCTAGACTCTATCTTGCAGATGACTGCATACTGTCACTGATCCCTATACATTGCTCTGTTGATGTCTGCAAATTTAACAAATCTCCAAATCAGAAAAAGGCTCAGAACTGTCATTTTGTAGGCGTGGCTTCATCTTCAAGTAGCGTCTTGCATGGCTTTGTCAATACCCACGTAAAATAATGCCTTTCATTCAATCTACAAGTCCCTTAACATCTACAATCAAAACAATTGAAAACCAAGTAGATCAAATTTGACCATGCTTTGTCAAATATCTGCAATCTGAACATGTATCCATTGCCCTTGCAGATAGATTGGGGCGGAGAGCCCTGTTAACTAGTGGAGGAATTCAGATGGGAATATGTCAGGTATGGGCATGGTCTCCTCATTTTTTTGTTTCTTCATTACTTCTTTACAAAATTGAGCAAAATTTCATATCACACAAGTTTATTTTGGATTTCAAGCTCTTTCAGAGATGAAATGCATATAGTTAGGAAAACATAATTTTCATAGCTTATATCTGCAATGCTCTACAAAACACTCAAACTTGGGGGTAGGCTAGAATTCCTTCCCTTAGTTTCAAAAACCCACCATACACTGTTTAATTTAATAATCTACTCTCTCTCTTATACTACGATAATAAATGTCATAGAAGTTTGGTGGTGATTTCTTAGGTTTCCAATGCTAGGCCTCAATGCTTGTACCATTTTGGCCAAGCCTTGTTAGCAACATAAGTTGCAGGACTGTATCAGGATAAGCAAGAGCTTTCATCAAGAACTTGAGTAGCTTGGTTTTGAGCCTTGAATGACTCAAATCTCAGATGCATGTTTCCGTTTATGGATGTCAACAATTTCAGGACTGCTTTCTGGAGTTGCCAATTATTTACAAAAAATAGTCACATATGCAATTAAGTTGCAGAAGCCATGGCTACCACTTGGATCATTGCATGTGTTAGTTGAACCCTTAGTCAGGGATAGGTCTTGTTTGGACATTTTCACTATTTTGAGAGGTTGAATCATGATAAGACTGTGAGATCTGAGTGGAGGGAATGCTCTGGGCAAAAGATTCGTTAGTGAAATTTGGAGTGTCCAATAGGGGAGACTTCCCAAGGGACCTCACAACAATCCAATTTAAGGATGGGATTGAAGACCAATTGGCCTTGTTAGAATTGTTGTTGCTTGCACGGACAATTTTCTCAGCCAATTATGTCATTCTCTAGCTTGGAGATGGCCTAGGCCTTTCTGCAAACATCTTCTTTACATAACTGTTATTGTGCCTTGCCTGCTCATCCCGAAGAGGTTTGGGCAAATTACCATTCAAAGGCACTAGTCCATAATTGTTGGATTCATTGCACTGATTTTCTGCATTGTGAAAATTCAAAGTGTTTGTGGGAGACTCTGGCCTCTGTTGCAAACTAAAACCTTGGCGAGTAACTTACCTCAACATGTGCACAAATTGTGTTGAGATGTCAACGACACCAACGAGAAACAATGGGCAGTGTTTGGTGGATAAGCTCACTACATGCAAGGGTAAGTGAAGATCAGAAATGTCCCGCCGATCTGAAGGTGACCAGAGGATGCAAAAGTGCGTGTGCTAGGTATAATAAGATGGAATAATATTTAGGTTCTTGTATGAATGAAGTCCCGGTAAACCATCTACGCTATTTCAGGTAAACACTATCGGTTACCTTGTGCTTTAGCGAGCTGCCAGAGGTCTCCATACACTCCTTCCTTTGCAGGAGTAAACACCCTTCTCAACCCTGACGATAGGCTCAGTTCTATGGCAACCGGCTTCAAAGTGCCATCATTGCAGAGGAACAGAATTGTGCCAGAAGCATAGATCTTTGAGGTAAAATAAGTGTTTACCAGGACTTCATTCATACAAGAACCTAAATTTTGGTATCAAAAGACATTCCTATTTGCTTATTTTAGTTATGTAACATAATTTCAATTGAATTTTCTATGGTTCTGGCATCTCTCAGTATGTTGAACATCCCCAAATTTGTTTAAACCATCTACGCAATGCGACTAGGTGAAGAAAAATATAACAGTGCGGCATACCAGGTCAGTCTAGAAAATAGATAAACATGAAAACAATGAAAGTCATATGGGAAATAGTGACAGTGAAAAGAAGTGTGAAAACGATGGGTAGACAACATCATTCGACGGTTAGCAGGTTTCCAATGGTAGTCATTATCTATTTAGCTAGCCGCAACCGTTAAATGCAGTAAATAGATCGAGGCCTCTCAGATAGAAAACGCCTACAGCGTAATAAATTAAAAAATGAGGCATATGGTATTATAGTAGAAATGGGTCTTATAGTGGGGATGGTATTTGGGCTAATAAGTTCAATTATAAAATACAAATAGTGTCATGTTAATATTTATTTTTAGAAAGATTCTAGTAAATTTTAAAAAGCAATCAACTATGTGTTGTCATATCAATACATCAATGAACATGATTTAATGTACAAAATTTTGGACACCTTGATAAGATATTTAATGGGGCTTCATATTTGATCATGTGGACTAGAAACCAATTTTTTTAAGTAGGGACTTAACAAATAAATAGATGTACAAAATTGGAAGTAATTTGAAATATCTAAAATAGATTTTAGGAGGCACAAACTTAGGTTCTTCCATTATAGCACCCTCTCCCTTACTTAAGGCTTACTTGAGGCTCTCATAACCACTTGACAACTAAAAATTAAAGGACCTTTTTTTGTCATATAAAATTATAAAATATTAAATAATTAAACATCCTCATTGTAACTCTTAAAAGTCTAATTCTAAGATTGAAAATAGAACCCTTAATGATCAACCTTACAAATGATTTAAATTTGAATTTAAATATATAAGCTGGAAAATATTTAATTGTTAAATATACATTTTTCATTATCAAATTTAAATATTTTAAAAATATATATATCTACCAAAATCTATAGATGTCCAAATTTGCATGTTATGGTTGAAAGTGAAATTATAAACAATCAGCTTCATCTAAAGTAATTTTTTAATTTTATAAATGTTGAAGTCATCTATCTATGGCTCCAACTATTTTGTTGAAATGTAATACTTAAGTAGGTGACTAATTTAGACACAAGAAATAGTAATTGAAATCTAAAGGACACTTCTAAAATAAATAAAGATGATAGAAAAATCATCTTTCAATAAGAAAAGGTTATTAAAAATTAAAATAATTTATAATATAATAATATATTTAAATATATGACCATCATTAGAAGTTCTTTCCCAAAAAATCAATAGAAATTATAAAATGATCTTGTCATATTTTTTAATGAGAAGAAATAAGTTTTGAAGGAACTTGAAACTCTTAAACATCCAAAAAGTATAGAAAGATTAAAACCAAACACAACAAGAAACCATATGCCAACCCACAACCAAACTATAGATAAAAAAATTAATGCAACTAAAAAAAAAGGACCGCATGCTAACAAAAGTCTAGATAGAAAAGGAACTCATCCCTCATACAATCAAATTACAAAGTCTTTAAAATTTGTTCATTTTTTAGAATTATATCTTCTTTGATACTCCTCACTTTTTTCATCACTCAATCCACAAGAGTCGCTCCTTCATCTTTTCTCTAGATTTAAGTAGCATGACCAAGCATCATTTCAATACAAGATCCCTAATCTTCATTTATAATCTTAATTTTTTTGCTACTAGAAGTGGAACCAATGGCACCATTTGTTAGTCCATGTAGAATGTTTGGCTGTTCATTGAATCTTTTCAATCTATTTGTGCTATTTTCCATAGTCTTTCGGCTATGTACAATCTTAAAATGGACACACTCTTCATTTAATACCTTTTAGATCCCGTCCTTTATCAACATTTTGGAACTTGGATGGATTCGTGCTCAATTTCCTTTTTCTCATGTTCAGTCATGTTTTCTCCTTTTCCAACTATGCAGTCTTTGAGACCTTGGGGCTAGCTCCCTATGGGCCCTCAGTAGAATAGGTTGACCAAGTTGACCTGTTTCTCACAAATAGGTCAACTAGGTTGACCTATTCCAGAATAGGTTCACCTGTTCTAGAATAGGTCGACTAGGTCAACCTCTTCCCCGAGGGTTGTAAGCCGTGGGCCTGGTGTTGTCTCGGGGATTATTTGAAAAATATGGTGACCTCATCGTCTTGCCTTGTTTTCCCACCTAGAAACTAGTAGAATATTTTCATCAAGAATTCAAGGCATTCAAAGATTCAAGGATACTTTGTGAGCATTTCCTCTTCGATATCTAGAATATTTTTGTCCATCAAGGGAGGAGATTTACATTGAGACATTCATGATCTTCTTCATTTGTTGCACAATTACATAAATTGCTCTATGAAGTGATATCGGTATATCCATAGCATTTTGGGAAATCTCCTACATTGAAAGTTCAAGATCAACATATAAACACCACAAAATCCTTATTGATCTAGTTCTTGGGTTTCATCAAGTAAGGTGAATATTTAGATTTTTCTTGTTTATTTAATACATTTACATTAAATAATTCAAGGTTGATTCCTAATTCTAGGGCTTGAGAAAGACAATCCCTTATCCACCCCAACCCCAAAACCTAGTTTTAAGTGTGCAGGAGCAAGATCTTAGAATTGTAGGTACAGATCTAGGAGTTACAGATAGAGATGTACCAGAAAAATTTGGGTTGACTTCAGTAAAGTGCCTCAGGAACATGGTGACTTGGTCAACCTATTCTAGAACATGATGATATGGTCGACCCATTCTTGGCACCTTGAGATGTTTATCATTTTATGCATTTTCAATCTTGATCGCAGATCCGTTGTCAAAAATTTAGCTATAGGTCCAAAACAACACTTTTCATAGCATAAAAGAACATTCCTCTTCATACTTTAAGATGAGTACCTCATTATCTATTTCATATCTTAGCTTAGATCTATTTTCACATCTTAATTGGGTTGATTTCTTATGTTTAGCACCTAAATCTCTATTTCTTATCTTGTTAAATCAATCAGTTCAATTTTACAAGAACATTTACACAACCTTAATAAAATCTTTCATTGTATGAAAGAGGAATTTTTTGTGTACTTACTTATTATAATATGGGTTTAACATTAGCATCCCCTCATATTCTTGTGATTTTCCTAATCTAACTTAGGTTATATTGAGAGTTATGCCTCGAAGCCCTTCTTTCTCTTGTATTTTGAATGTTAGTGTGGAAGTGGTTAGTTAATGAATTCATCTCACATAGTTTACATTACTAAATTCATTAACCCCATTTTCTCCCTAAGAATTTTGGTGAACTTGACGTCCTATATCTCTTTCTTGGAGTTAGATCCCTTGTTTTCTCTTTTTGCATTGATTTTTTCCTTTCTTTTAGTGAGACTGATGTATCTATGCTTTTTGATTTTGGAGTTAAATTATCTATAATTGTGTGGTTAGATCTCTCTTTTATGCTCTTTATTACATTACAATTGTGATAGATCTCATTAGATTTTCCTTTTTTATCTCCTCTTTTATGAGCTTTATTACACTAAGTCCAACCTCTAGTGTTCCCTTTAGGAGAAGCTGTAGACTCGTGGGCTCTTTTCACCATGATTCTCTTTTCCTTCTTAGGACCCATGATGATACTAATATTTTCCCTAAAGATCTCATTCCCATACTGGAGCATAATTCTTCTCATTCCTCCCATGACGAAGATGAAGCTTTAAGAATTCCTCCTTCCCAAGTTGATAAACTCTCTCATGAGCTTGATAAATAAGAAAATTGGCTTGTACAAGAGAACCCAAATCCCAATAGTGTTTTCGATGTCGAGGCTATTGAGAAGGTTATTACTCATGATGACAATAGAATATAAATTTTTCATGGCATCTCACACCTTATTAATACTCATACTAAGCCTTTTGACAGAATATGCTCAAGAGTTACGATACACTCCTCCTTCCACAATCGTTGAAACTTATATCTTGATTTCTATAGCCATTCCTATTATTCATTTAAGTAATGGTCTTCCTAATCCTTTACTTCCTTTGAGTGTTCCTCCTATCTCCATACCTTCTTCATTACCCTCATCCAATGTTGTTCCTTTCACATATTACAATCCTCTTCTCATTCCTTCTAATCCTCCATGAACATCCTTTCATTTTCCTTTGGCTTCCTACAACTTTCTTACTACATCCAATATTTTTATGCCTACTATTGGGTCTTCTTATCCTACCATTAGTAGCTTAGATCAAACTTTCACTACTTTACAACAAGAAGTAGCTCAATTCACTCAATCCAAGTACAACATTCCTACATGTGATATTGTCAATCCCCTTTCCTTAGATATCCTTTGTGCTGTTATCCCACAACATATGGAGATACCTTGTCTTGGGACTTTTATGGTAATGGTGATCCTATGATTCATGTTAGGACTTTCAAAACTATATTTAGTGATTTTTCTCACGACTTTAGGCTCATGGATAAGTTGTTCACACATATTGTTTAGGATAAATCGTTGCAATTATATTTGTTTTTAACTCTTTACTATATTAATTCCTTTCAAATTCTCGCTAATACCTTCATTCAACAATTTTAACATAATATTTTTCCTTAAATTTATTTGAGTGATTTAATGCATTGTAAGAAAAATATTAAATAAATAGTTAGTGACTTTATTAGTATATATATAAATTTGTATACTCAAATTTCTTATCCTATGTCTGATCATGATATTCAACATATTTTTATTTCTAATTTATAAAAGGACATTAGAGATAAGATTCTCCTTTCAAGACATTATGGAAATGGCCACATCTGACTACAAGACAACACAAGCAATAAGCTTGCAGACCTGATCGTCAACCATATCTTGAAGAGGACTCACTAAAAGAGACGTGCGAGAATATGCTGGGAAAGTATTTTGGCTTGTGAATTGAATTTGGCAATGAGCGTGTATTCTTGGCAATTGGTAGTATGCAGAAGATAAAATGTATATAAAGGTGATAATGATTGATAAAAATATTTACTGATCCTGCTACTTATATATAAATTATCTACTATATATATATATATATATATATATATATATATATATATATATATATATATATATATATATATATATATATATATATATATATATATATATATATATATATATAATTTAGACAATAATTTAAAAAGTTTTGAAAAAATGAGGCATATGGTATTATAGTAGAAATTGATCTAATAGTGGGGATGATATTTGGGCTAGTAAGTTCAATAATAGAATACAAATAGTGTCATGTTAATATTTATTTTTGGAAAGATTCTAGTAAATTTTAAAAAGCAATCAAATATGTGTTGTCATATCAATACATCAATGAACATGACTTAATGTACAAAATTTTGGACACCTTGACTAGAAAAGGTATTTAATGGGGCTTCATATCTGACCATGTGGCCTTGAAATCATTTTTTTAAAGTAGGGACTTAACAAATAAATAGATGTACAAAATTGAAAGTAATTTTAAATATCTAAAATAGATTTTAGGAGGCACAAACTTAGGGTCTTCCATTATAGCACCTTCTCCATTGAGGCTCTCATAACCACTTGGACAACTAAAAATTAAAGGACATTTTTTTTCATATAAAATTACAAAATATTAAATAGTTAAAGATCCTCATCATAACTCTTAGAAGTCTAATTCTACGATTGAAAGTTGAAAGTGAAATTATAAACATCCAGCTTCATCTAAAGTAATATTTTAATTTTGTAAATGTTGAAGTCATCTATCTATGACTCCAATTATTTTGTCATCTATATATAATACTTAAGTAGGTGACTAATTTAGACAACAGTAATAGTAATTGAAATCTAAAGGACACTTCTTTAAAAATAAAAATATTTAAAAAATAATCTTTCAATAAGAAAAGGTTATTAAAATAAAAATAATTTAGAATAGACTAATATATTTAAATATATGACCATCATTAGAAGTTCTTTCCCAAAAGATGATAGAAATTATAAAATGATCTTATCATATTTTTTATTGAAAAAAAATAAGTTTTGAAGGAACTTGAAACCCTTAAACATCCAAAAAGTCTAGAAATATTAAAACCAAACACAACAAGAAACCATAAGCCAACCCACAACCAAACCATAGATCATAAACAAAGGATGCAACTAAACAAAAGGACCACATGCCAACAAAAGTCTAGACAGAAAGGGAATTCATCCTCCATACAATCAAATTACAAAGTCTTTAAAAGTTGTTCATTTTTTGGAATTATATCTTCTTTGAAACTCATCTTTTTGTTCATCACTCAATCCAAAACAATCCCCCCTTTATCATTTCTCTATAGTTAAGTATCATGACTAGGCATCATTTCAATAGTAGCTTGCTAATATTCATTTATAATCTTAAAATTTTTGCCACCAGTAGTGGAACTAGTGGCACCATTTGTTAGTCCATGTAGAATGTTAGCCTGCTCACTCAATCTTTTCAATCCATTTGTGCTATTTTTCATAGTTGTTCGACTCTATCGTCTTAAAATAGATGCACTACTCATTTAATATATTTCAAATCTCGTCCTTTATCAAATTTTTGTAGCTTGGTTGGATTCGTGCTCAGTTCCCTTTTCTCATGTTCAACCATATATTCTCCCTTTTCAACTATGCAGTCTTTGAGACCTCAGGGTTGGCTCCCTGTAGGCCAACACTGGAATAGGTTGACCGAGTCGACCTATTCCTCAAGAATAGGTCGACCAAGTTGACCTATTCTATAATAGGTTGATCTATTCCAGAATAGGTCGACTAGGTTGACCTCTTCCTCGGGGGTTGTAAGCCTTAGGCCCGGTGTTGTCTCAGGGATTTAATTTGTAAAATTTGGTGACCCCATTGGATTGCCTTATTTTCCCAGGTAGAAATTTCTCATTATCATTATGAGATGTACATCTTGTATTCTATTTTATGTATTGGTTAGTAACATTGATTCTAGAGATGTATATGTATTTGTATTGTAAATCATTGGTTTCCTTATGACATGTGTAGTGGAAGATGTATTATCTTGAAGACTATGATGTATCAGTTTGTATATTGTTGTGTGTACCTTTGATTTCATTGAAATGAATATGTTAGTGTACTTTATGATTTGTGCTCTTTTCATTATGATTAAGGGATTAGGAATACTTCAATTTGGGTTATAAAATGAATGTAAGATATATCATGTGATTATGTTATGGATTTTTCTTAGTAGATTAGTTAACTTATACATAATTATATGTCACCAAACCCTTGAGATTTTTAATGTATAAATGAGTTACATTTATGAGTATGTATTATCTTATATTATATTTCTTCTTTATTATTTTCATTATTGATTATAAACTCTTAAGAAAAAAATTATTCGATAAACTTAGTAACATGTTTTATGTTCATTTATCTTGGGTTCTCTGGCGGGGCATTACATACAAGGTCTGGCTTAAGGAATGATTTAGGGTATTCCTTATATCATTAGAGATGAATGATATAAAAGTAAAGATATATGTTGTACCTAAAATGATCACAAGTAAGATATGATAGTAGATCTGACGTAAAATACAAAATTAGATGCAATATATAGGGATAAGGATGTATGTACCTAAAAATGAAAGAGGGAAAAGACCAATTTTATGACTAATGGAGTCCCAAAATAACCTTATCCCTAGATCTGATAGACTATAACCAAAACCCAAAAACCTACAACTTTCTATTTTCCTCTAAGAACAGGTCGAACCTAGTTTGACCTATACCAAGAATAGGTCAAGTTAGACTTATAACCTACAGTGATAGAAAAAAAATCAAAAAAGTGATTTGTGCAATTCTTCCAAATGGGTATTTGGATCTATAACTAAAAGTTGCACCCAGAAAATTGTATCTACAGACAAAATACAAGGGAAAATTATTGGGGGGAGCTGTTTTCCTTGGTTAGGCCCATGTTTAGGAATTAACCTTGAACAAAATAAAGGAAATTCTATCATGTAAAGAAGATTTAATCAAACAATAGAATGTATCATACCATGTAGATGAAAATGTGCTTGAGATGTGATCAAGTTTGTTGATGCAATAGCTTTGTCTCAACAGAAAACCCAAATGGAAATCATGTAAGACAAAACCTCATGTAGTAGATGTTATAATTCACCTGAATGTTGATGAAGATGAGAAGGAGGACAAGGACGAGGATGAAGCCATGAGGACAAGAAGGAGGAGGAGGATGAAGAGGAAGAGACCGAGAACGAGGAGGAAGAGGAAGAGGAAGAGGAAGAGGAAGAGGATGAGGATGAGGATGAGGATGAGGATGAGGATGATGATGAGGACAAGGATGAGGATGAGGACAAGGAAGAGGAGGAGGAGGAGGAGAAGAAGAAGAAGACTTGAATGAAATAAAGATCTCCACCCTTGATAGTCTTTATTTCATTCAAGTCTTCTTCTTCTTCTCCTCCTCCTCCTCCTCATCCTCTTCTTCTTCTTCTTATTATTATTCTTCTTGAGGATGAGGAGGAGGAGAAGAAGAACCAGAATAAGACTTGAATGAAATAAAGATCTCTACCCTTGATAGTCAACTCCTTTGGAAGCTACATCTATCGAAGGAAATGCTTGAATGCTTGATGGATGATGAATTATTGCTTTCTTAAATTCACAAAAAATTACTTAATTTCTTGATTGCTTCTAAGTTCATAAAGGATGCTCATTAAAATCTAGTTGTGAAAATTATAAGAAGAGGCCTCCTTGTTTAGTGATTCAGGGATCACATTTGCAAAGGCTGATAAAGGAAAGAAAGAAAAGGCCAATAATTTGTATCAGGTCTAGGATCCAATCAAAAGTCAAATCCCAGGGTATAGGTCAAGGTTTACCTATACCCAAGGGTGAAAAGTTTAAGATAAAACTACTGAATCCTGAGAAATACTGAGGGGTTTCAAAGGAAAATGGAAAGATAAGTGGGAAATTTGATAAAAAAGTGCTTAAATATTGTAATAACCAAAATAAAGGGCCAAAATGAATTAGGTGATTGGAACCATGCATAGAAATTAGAGCCAACATAGAGTTTTGAGTAGGATTAGGGAAGAAAATGGTAGGACCTTGACTTAAATAATGTATGCAATTAGGTGCAATGTAAGGTCCTATCATAAGGATCATGCTAAAGTGGGGCTAAGATATTTTTAAATACCCCAAAGAAAGTGATTTTTTTTATAACTATACATTTATCCCCCACTTTAGCAGGAGTATGAGGCAAGATCATTCTCACAGTAAAGTAAGAGATAGAAGAAAGAAAGAGAATGATGATTGAGGCAATTTGCAAATAGATAAGACACCACCAATTAAAAGGATTTAATCCACCAAAATAAGTGTCCTAACTCCACATCCATGCACAAAGACATGAAAAAAAGAAAAAGGCAAGGACAAAAGAAAAAGACATAAAAGAGAGATTAGTACTAAAACAAGACTCCAGATCAACTAGTCAGGGAGATCTCAGCTAGAAATATCTCACCCACTAGTATTATGTTTGGAAGGATATTACAAGATCACAAGTTATTACATAGGAAGAACAAAAGCATCACCAATAATGGTACCAAATCCATGATCTAACCTTCTTTAACCATGACAGTGGAGAAAGAGAAAGAGTATGATTACCTTTCCCAATAAGATTGCATAACTTTATTGTGAACCATACTAGAGATAGGATTGAAAGATCTAGTATGTTTGTGTTCCATACTAATTAATCCTAACTTGTTCCTTTTGGAAACTTAAAAATGTTTTGCATCTTCTAGCGGCTTAAAAATTATTTTGTGCCTTCTAGTGGCTTTGTGTGTGTGTGTACATTGAATCTTCATAAATAAGTGTTAGTATCCATGTCATATTCATGAAGATCATTTGTATAAATGTACACTTTACGGATGGATGCAGATCCTTTATATCGATAAATATGGGTTTGTATTTGTGCACCACATGGATGGATGTTTAGTATTCATCATATCCATGAGGATGGTTTTATCTATGTACAAAAGGAAAATGTTAAAAATAATGTATAGGAGAGGTCGTATATATATGCCCTACTCCTTATGATGGCTACGTAGTAGACATCATAATGAATAAAATCAAGGATACATGATGCCATCAACAAGGACACATCCTTAAGAAAAAATGTATGCCATGAACCTAGCTAAGAGTGTTAACTCTTATGAGCTAAGAAAATAGATAATCGTGAAAGGATATTTCACTTATAAGAAGAGACCCTTGAAAGAAAGAGATCTATGTTAGCAAGACATCTATCTTCAAGATGAGTTCTTGAACAAAGATAACATATTCAAGACAAGAAGGGAGAAGAAGAATAATAATTCCCCTATTGACCCCCTGTTTACAAGTGAAATAGGAATTATTGATGAAAGATGAAAAACTTTGAATGCATAATAATGGAAGTCATTTATTATGAGCATAGTTTTGCAAATAAGGAAGAGGTGATGATCAAGGATTTACACCTCTTGTATAAGAGATAATACCAATCAAAACAATAATTCTTATATAAAAATAATGTCACATGATAAAAAAATGCCATTGTACTAAGGAAAGAAGATCTGTAGACAAAAGAGAGAAAGAATGTACGTGCAGCCTTGCCCCCCAAGTGTCAAGGAAAGATAAACTATATAATACACCTTGAATGATAGTTACCTCATAATAGATATACAATTCCTAGAAAAATAAGCTATAAACTAGAGAGAACTCCTAAAATGGATATATATATATATATGCTAGAAAAGACATCATATATAAAGTAAGAAAGTCATCAAGTAAAGAAATGAAATATTGATACTATGGATTATTATTGAACGATAAACATGTTATTTCAAGGCATAAAAAGGATTGCTAAGAAAATACATTTATATCTTGCATGAAACAAAGTATTTCATGCCAAAAAGGAATGTATCAAAAAATAATGCAAAACCATAGGGAGATGAAAGGAAGCAAGAAGGATTCCCCATTATATCTACTTAGTGGACAACCCCAATATACAATTTCTTTCATGGTTTTAGTGGTTATTATTGTAGTGGTTACTGGGATGATTGTTGAAGATACAACCCACCTAAAGAATTCTAGGGGATAATACATGGATGACATCAAATAGTTCTTGTTTCCAAGAAATAAAATATCCCATTTGCATAATGGATTTAAAAGATAAGATATTTCAAGGGGACGAAAGGACATGATACTAGATGGTAGGTTTAAATGCTTCCATTCCTAGTTAATTCATATTCTAAATCATTCTTTATCATGAGACCAAGATTTTATTTTATTTTATTTATATTACCTCCTATCTATCTTAGTTGATGGTTGTCACTAGTGTTAAGGGTGGGTCCCTCATTCATCAAAGCCTTATTTACAAGTTGTACAAATTTCATTTATCCATCTCCCCTAGTTCTTTCCAAAACCCCTATACCTCTACGAATATCTCTATTATTATTGATAATTATAATCCTAAAGAGTGAAAAGGGGCATCTTCATCTATCTTGACTACCAATCCCCACATTTCTTCTACTAGGGTTAACCCTCAAAGAACTTCCAAGATGAATTTTGATTTCAAGGGTAAGCATGCGTCTTACGATAAGGTTATTGATTTTTCTTATGGCTCTTCTTCCTCTTGGATGATTGAGTTGGAGTGCACCCCTATAAATTCCCCCTCAAAAATAAAGAATTTGAAACCTAAACCTCCTTCTTGAAAACCTACTTCCCCTCCTAACTATGCTACTTTGTCCTCCAAGGATATTGAATTAAGTTATAAGTGCTAGAAAAAGTTAACAAGATGTGTGTGGATTATAAAAAATAGATTGATATTATCAAATGGATTTTCACTCGACTGCATATGGATAAGAAGAAAATAAATAGGCTTGAGGCCTTCAAAAAATCATATTTTAGGGTTAGGGATTGGTCTGAAGTGATTCATGATGAGAGGGTTTAGATTGTAGCCAACAACCTATCCAATAGGCATAATAATTTAGATGATAGTAAATCTCATATTTAGGAGCTTTGTGAGCCAGTTCCCTATAAGGAAAAGAAAATAAAGTTTTGTATGCTATTGCCACTATAAAAAAATGATATTTCCTCAAATGAAACATGAAGGAGGTTCTTGATTTTAACAAAGAGATGGTGGCCAAAAATTTGACCTCTCTCTAGGTCCTTCAAGAGGAATTAGAGAACAAATGTGCCAAAAGAAAAAGAAAAGATATAGTTTCTAGCTCGATAATGCAGGCATCTAAAAATCTAGCCCCTGAATAAGGTAAATAAAAAAAGAGGTTTCTTTGTGGATTCATTGATGGAGCTTAATCAAGATTAGAAGGTCGTTAATCCCCCTACTCTTTAGGCTCTTCATTTTAGATTGGCTATTTTTAGTTGGTGTGTTTGTTGCTATTTTTCTACTAGTCTTTTATTCTATTTAGGTTTTTGGATTTTCACTAGGTTCTCTCACTCCTTGTGACTCCCATACCCTTCTATCTTTGGGATTTTTTGTCAATTTTTAGACCCTCTCAGAACATTTTTTTGTACAAGGTTTCAAGGCCCCTACAAAAACCTCTTTTACCATAATCGAAACATTTACTAGCATGATGATACACACATAAGTTTTCACACCTTTTTGGCCTTTCACAAAATATTTTCAAGTACTATATAGCACTAATGTAATGTGGCCTAGCTCTCATCAATTTAAGATGTGGATCCCCTCTCTTTATAGTATACAATAATAATTCTTTGAAGTATAATCCTTTTTAGAGACATAGAGGTGAATATGTTTTTTACAAATTTTTTTTTTTTTTGATGGGGCCCTGAAACCCATAACAATTAGATTTTTAAGGGGATCTAAAACCCCAATAAGACAAGATGTTGTTAAAAATAATGAAATTACAGAATAACATCACAAATCTAGCAAAAAGACAACAACTAATAGAGACATATCATCCAAATCACAAGCTGCCCAAGAGAACCCAACAAAAGGCCAAAGCCTTACAACAAAGAGAAAATATCTTAAGAAAAGAGATCCATAGGGTTTTGATCGCTCCCCAAGCCACAATAATTGTATTTTTACATGGTTCTGAAAACTATCACTAGAAACTACCACCACATATTAATCATCAAAGAACCAACTGATGATGTAGGAAAATCAACTTAAAAAGAGGGATTTAGCATGGAACCCAAAACCATCCATATGTGAGTAGCAAGCATTTCCCATTAGAAGCAACCCTTTCCCCCACCAAAACTCCTCTCAACTTAAAAGAATGAGATCCCACCTCAATATGATAGTGAGAAGAAAGAGATATCAAACTCAAAAACCACTTTCAAAACCATCCAACCTCCCAACATCCCGCAGGGAAAGAGAGTTGACTTGGTGGTTAGCTCTGCCTTGGGTTAAATCTATTATTTGTATCAAGGATTTATAGTTCAAGCTTTTGGTGCAATAATAAATGATACCAAAAATTGGTATCAGAGCCTTGAGTCACGGGTTCGAGTCTCCCTTTAGTGGGTGCTAAAGGCTCAATTAGTGCTAAGGGGAGATTTTTGACTTGGTGGTCAACACCTCCTAGGAGATTCATGACATGGCTTAACTGCCTCCTATGAATCAAGTTAAATCTGGCACTTGTATTGGGCATTGATAGTTTGAGCTTTTTGTGCAATGAAAAATGATTCCAACAAAGAGAACCACTCAAGAATGATTCCAACTAAGAAAATAAGGATCAAAACCTCTAGAAGAGATGAGGCCACACCTAGACAAAAAATCCACCCATATACAGGGAAAAGACACACCCTAGATAAACAGGCCTTGCATACAGGAGTGAGGTGAAACATTCTTGAGAAAGATCCATCTTAACGACAATGACCACAAAAGATGAAATAGAAAACCACCTTGGCTCACCCAAAAGAACCCATAACATCACAAAACTCTCCCACTATATGACCCCTTCCAAGAGGAAATCAAATCCCATGCAAGCCAAGGAACTAGCCTAGGTGAGACTAATTAGAAAAAAATAGACTTCGGGATGAGCCTACCTAGTAGCCACAACCACTAAAAATGGGATAAGATAATATAAGACTCATCCCAATTCCCAAAATTCCTCTCATCCAACCAACCAGATAAATTCCAAAAGTGAGATAAGAGAGAACCTGTAGACCAAGGATAGGGAAGGGAAAACCTACCCACAAATAGTCCTATGCCAAAAGTGTGACTGTGATTAGAAAATACTACCACCAAAACAAAGGGGAACCCACAAACATGGAGTCCTATCCACCAAAAATGACATATCCCATGGCATTGGTGGTGAGGAGTGAGTAGGGGGATAACACCCCATCTCAAAATCTACCCCACCACACCACCAAGCATCATTTTTCAAGTCCAGAGTAGATCTGCACAGTGGAAGAAGGAAACCCGAATGCCCGCTCCAAGAGGCACGCCAAGACCCACTATTTAGCACCGATAAGCCAGCACCAATGGGAAAAAAACCATTTCACACCTCCACAAATTCATCTAGGATAATATCATCTCCATCTAATTCTTTGTCAGAGTCATCTCCTTCCAAAACCATGTAGCAAAGGAGCCACTTTAAAACAAAAAAACCCTAGCACCTCCACTCCCACCATTCCATCCCATCATTTTGATAAGAAAATTCCACAAAGGTGAATATGTTTGTGAATATAATAATTCCAAATTTAAGTTAATATGTTCAGATTCTTCAACAATCTAATTTTCTAAATTAGAGTAATGTGTGTTTTAAATTTTGACATATAACATACTAGTTTCATTTTTGTGGGAGCTTCGTAATCTCATATTTGATAGATCTTTAGTACATTACATCACTTGTAATAATCTCTTATCCAAGTATTTTTAGGAAAAATAAAACATAGTATATATAAATTTGGGAAAGATATTTTTTGAATTGTACATAAAATGACTATCGATGTGGTGTGATTATAAATATAGATTTAAAAATATTTTTAAAAATTGAATTTGACCTAACAACAAAATCATATTCTTATGTTGTTGGAAACACCAAAATAAAGAAAAAATAATAAATTTTGAATACATAGTGGAGCTACTATAATACTTATAAGATAATAGAAATAAAAGATTTATATAAAAGTGAGAAAATTGATTATCACGAGGAGAAAACAAAATTTGTACAATTCAAACTCCTCTACTATGGAATAAGTAGTGTCAATTCTAACATAATTAGAAAAGTTAAACATTTTTTAAGAATAGTTATGTGTCCAAAATTCTTTTATTGTTATAAGATTTTTATTTTCTTTTGTTTCCCACCTTATTAAATATTTAATAAAAATAATAAAATTATTTATAATACATAATAGAAAGTTCAAACAATAATATTTATATTTTATTTTTCACATTGTTCTTGAAAACATAAACTATTTAATATAGATGATACACTATAATAACATGTGACAAAATATTGCATTATGCAAATCCTTAGTTTGCATTAGGTAATTGAATTCTATTCAATTGAACAATATAGCTCTTCTCAAAAACTCTAATATTAATAGATAGACCAAGTAAAGTATGGGAAATGTCAAACATAAAATAATATTTCGATGGCCATGATGTTGCCACATTATACATATGAACTTATTCAAGCTATTTATTTAAGTATCAAGGGTAAACCATGTATGTGTTGAGGACTGAAGTACATGTTGAGGGGCTCATTAGCCTCCACCAAATCCCAATCATATCTTAGCACTAAATGATATAGAAATACTTCCATTTCTATCTTTGCATACTCATTTCCTAGACAAATACAAGTACCTTATCCAAAAGGAATGTAGGAGAATGGCTTGTGTCGTTGACTGAAGCGATCTAGATCAAACTTCTTTGGACTTTGAAAGTATTCATCTTTTTTGTTTGTTTGGCTAATGGAGTAATGAACCTACAAAACATCCATTATCAAACTTAGAATTTGAAATATTACAACTATTATTACTTCAATAAATAAGTATAAATGCCCACCTTCCATCCTTTTGGAATGGTATAACCATTATATACAACATCCATTTTTGCCTGCTTAAATGCTCCATTTATAGGGGCCACAATGTGTAATCCTTTTGATATTATGTTATGCAAGTAATCCACACCTTTAATCTCATTCCAAGTTAGAGGCTCTCCTTCCTTCTTGCTATCTCTAAGTTTTTCACATTCTAGATTGCATTGATATAATAATATGGTTTTAGAGAAAAAACAAAAAAGAAGAAGAAATAAACAACATTTAATAAGGGGTATAAAATTATCAATTAAGTGGACTCTTAAGACTCAATATAAATTTTAAAGTAGTTATGTGGAAAATTTCAACAATCTAGGAAGGTGACAAAGAAAGTATTGTAGATAATATACTTTAGTTAGTATGTAACATTAAAGATATCAAATGGATCCTTTTAAGAACAACCAATAAGAAACATAATATAATTTAATTATTAGACTTTATGTCTTTAATAATCAAATGGTTAAATTGTAATATGAAGTTTTCACATGCAACTATTTTTTCCTTAGAACGCAATTATATAAATTTAGAAAGGAAAAATTATCATTGATCATTGAACAAAGTATGTTAAGGAAATACTCACATAATTATGAATTAATAAATTATTATTTTTTAAAATAATATAATTATAATGAAGATATAATGGGTAGAAATTTAATCAATTAATATTTTGGTTATAAAAGTAAAAGATTTAAATATCCTATGGAGTAGTGAAGCATCATATTCCTCCAATTATCCTATTTATAGAAATGTTGTAAAATATCATTTAGTTTTTTAAAGGAAAAACTATCATTCAATATTTAACTAAATAAAATTATCTACCAATATTTACTTCATGTTAATAATTACATTGAGAGGAATAACTATAGTTCAATAGCAATGAGTGAAATATAATGGTATGAGTGTGTTGAAAACCTATTAAAAGGTAAAATAAAAAAAAAAAAAAATTAAAATAAATGAAGTATATAAGAATATAAAATGTTTAAACACGTATTAAAATAATACATAAAAAAGATTAAAATACAAGAAATAAAATACATGTAATAAATATAAAAGTGACAGCGCTTTAAAAAACTTTTCATGAAATAACTACATTAGTAAATAAAATAGGAATAAATAATATATGTATAAATATTGAAGAATATTTCTTAGTAATAAATGTTAAATAAATAAAGTAAACTTTAAGTAAATTAAATTCTTTTTAAATAAAGAATTAAATAATATATAAATAATTTTCAAGTACATAAAATAATTTTAAATCTTTTCTTTGTTTCATGTCATTATTTTTTTGTCTTCTTTTTTTGATACACTACATAAGGTTGTTTGGTAGGCTATTTCACAAATGATGTTGTGTGTGCAACAAAAGTAATTAATAGTTTCAAATATATGCATCCACTTATAGAGATCCAAATATGACTAAAATAAAACCTCTTAATCAAACATATAATTAGACTCCACTACCAATAAGATTATCTCATTCACCTATAAAAATGCTAAATAATAAATAATTATTAAAAATATTCAAAATAAAATCGTCAGATAAGACTAGGAACTTCTTGGATTGTACTGCCCTTTAAACAAAAGTCTAAGCTCAACCTATTAAGGGGCCTTTAAGGGATAATCCTTTGAATGAAGAGGATGAAAATCAGAAATGATGCCCTCCTGAGAAAGATTTGATAAAAATTAATTTTGATGGGGTCTCTAAAGGTAATCTGAACCTAAGTGGAGCAAGATATATAGTCAAGGATTAGAAGAGTAATATCCTTGTAGCAAGGTGAAGAATTTGATGAAGGGACCAAATAATGAAGTTGAAGTCCAAGCAGCTCTTCTAGCTATCAAAATGGCTGAACAAATCAACGTGAAAATTCTCCATTTAGAAGGTGACTCCTTGGTAACTGTAACAGAAATATCAAAAGGAGAATTAAGTTTGGTACCTCAATAAATTCATAAAAAAGATCATTGATTAGTATCTTTGAAGGGTTCAAAGTCTCTCATGTGAAGAGGGATGAGAACGTGGAAGTATATGTAATGTCAAAGCTTTGGGTTAGATTGGATGAATACGGGAAAAAAGATGTAATAGAAGACTTCTAGAGCATCAATAGGGAATGGCTTGATTGACACTAATGAAGCAGTAGAGATTTAATCAAACTAATAGATGATGAATTACAAGACCTTTGGGACATCAATGGGGAATGACTTGATTGGTAGTAATGAAGCGGAGTAGCAATTTAATCAATCTAATAAATGATGAATGGTATTTAGTGTAGGTGAGCCCCCTCCTTTAGAGTCCGAGAGAATTCAAATTTGAATGGTGAAGCATTTCCCACAAACTCGTGTATAGACGTTACCGATATAAAATGCTAATTCAAACATCTATTAACATTGCTCTTTAATGATGATGGAGGAGCCAAACTTGTAATCAATTGGTAGTGGGTGGCATTCATTTCACATGTGCAGGGAAATCGTGGTAGAAGGTGGGGTTACTCTAGAACTCATCACAAAGAGAATTGTATAGAAAATAGTAGAGCCACATATAGACGAGGCTGAGTAAGGATTCAAACGGTAGTGTGACATGTTGGAAATAAGCGACGAGTGTTAGTGTTTGGTGATGGGTTGCAGAAGTATAATGGAGGTAAATTTCATGCTCAAAACTCTCAAGCAACAACTTTTCTGGGAAGAGCTTTCGAGGAGAAGAATAAAGGGCATTTTCCTTATTGATAGTTCAAAATTCTGGCACATATTGGACATGTTGTTGGGGGAGGAATTTATGAACACTAAGCACAGATACAAACTCGATATTGATGTGGCCTCTAGGGTTTTTTCTTGGGCACTCCAATTGGGGTCGAAGGGAGAGGCTTTGTGGGTTATGTGAACATGTGTAAAACTGGAATGGACTAGAATGGTTCCCATGCTAGCTATTGCAGATTCGGGGATTGCCTTTCAAGTTGAAGAGGGGGATTGATAGCTAGTGGAGGGCACAAGGTAGATCTTTAAGCCTTTCCTAGTCTAGAGTGCCTCGTCAAGCAAGGAGAGTAGAATAGAGGAAGCATGGGATGGATGGGGGCTGCTCATGGAATTCCTGTAGGAGATTGAGGATGAAAAGAAGAAGGAAAAAGCACGTCAAATGGCCAGAAAGTCCAGGTTGCAAACAAAGGGCAAACTGTTTATTCCAAATGGATCCTTAGTGGAAGATGAAATTTACAGTCAAAGGTGGTCTGCTCTAGCAAGGTTCTGAGTGGAGGTTTTGTTTTTAAAGTGCTAGAAACTGGTTAGTCTTGATCTATATTTGGTTAATTCCTCAGTTTATGTAGAAAGGTATTGTAGTTTGGTAGTTGACTCTAAGATTAGGGTTTGATGTAGAAGTCAATTTGAGGACAATTTTACTTTGAGCCCAAATTTTATAGTTGGTTGGGCATTTTGATCTGGGACTTCTACAAATTCAAATAGCAAAAAGGCTGAAAGTTCAAATTTAGGGATGTAGCAGTTGAAATGTTTTGACAGAGAATTGTTGGTTGTATCAAGCTTGTATTAGACCTTATAATATTTTTAAAAATCTATTATCATCGAAAAAAACACTACTAAGCCCATTTCAAGCCTGAAATCTCAAAATATCTAACTGGTATAGAATACAGATACCTTTACGAAGGCGTTGTAGCACCCATGGAGAGAGAGCGAGGTACTTAAGGATTGTGGCCATAGCTGAGGCAGTAGTATCGAATCCTCCAGTCAGAAGACCCATCAAGTTATCTGCAATCTCCTCGTCACTCAACACAAAATTTCCCCCAGCCTTCTGCGCCCTCAAAACCATGCCATAAAGTTTTCATCCTCTTCTCCACTTGTACTAAAAGAGCTTCTATGCAGACGGATCTGCTTAGCAATCTGAGAAACAATGGCAGCCCGGGCGCGCTTGGCCTTGCCAAACACCGTCCAGGGAAGATCGAGAGGGTGAGAAAGAAGCCCCGCGTAGAAATCATTAAATTGCACCCTAAACCTCTCCAACTCTTCCCCAGCCTTTAACCCTAAAAAAAAGTCAGACGCCACACACACCGCCATTTCTCTCACTCTGTGGTGGGCTAGGATGACGTCACCAGAACGCCAGTCAGAGTCTAGATGGTGCAGCACAAACTTTTCGAACCTTCCAATTGACTTCTTCAAAGTTTCGATTCCCAGAAAGGAGTGAATAATCCGCCGCATTCTTTTGTAGTCGGCGCCCTTGCAACTAGTCATGGCGTGCTCTCCGATCAGAACTCTCAGAGATTTGGGCCAGCTGTTTCTGAACAGCTTGTCTTCGTTGGTAAGGATGAACTTGTTGGCCTCAGCACCCAACATCACCATTGTGGGGGGCTGCCCAGAATATGGGTCGCGAAAATTCCTCCGTGCTTAGCCTTTCGTGGGTTATACCAGATGGCCAGATCGAGCAGGTTACTCCACGCCTTCAGATAGCCCAGAGATTCTCCCCAGAAAGGTATTCCAATGCTTCCTGGAGGTAGTGGAGGCATATTTCCTTTAGCTTTCAGTCTCATGGCTGCATAAACAAGGGGAGCATAAAAGATAGCAAACACAGATGCTATCCCCACCACAACAGAGACAATTGCAGCGGTTACAAAGGAGATCCAACTTTCGTTGTATGGAATCCATGGAAAAAAGATATCCCATATTGCCATGGCTGATTTATATTGGCAATATCAAAAATACTGAGCTTGTAGCTTTCTCACTCTCCAAGGGACTTCATGTTGCTCATTGAGTCTTTTGTTGTTGCTTTATATGATTTCATGCACAGGAAACATCCAAGAAGAAAACGATGATTTCTCCATTAGAACTTGGGTTTTCTCACCTTCAAATCGTTGTCTTAGTTGGAGATTTTCTTTGCATCAACCGAACCTTGCAAGTAATGATTTGGCTCGGGGAATATTCAGCTTAAGGAACAGTTTATTCTTATATGCTAACCAGACTAAAAAGATTTGTCTTCGACATTGTTGATACAGATCGATGTTGTAGCTTTTAATAATAGATCATTGTTGTCCTACTAAGCTTGATGGAACGGATGAAAGTAATGTAATAGTGCTGATCGAATACATACAGAATTCGAGAGGAGGCACAGTATTGGAAGGTACGATAGGATTTTGTTCTTATTATATCTAAGCAATATTGTCGATCATGAGACCACTCTAGGCAAAGCTTTAACAATTTGAGGAAGAAGGTAGTTGCAGTATTAAAGGATCGTGCTTGTTTCAATTAATTGTTTACATTATTTTCCAAAATGATATTTTTTAAGAATATACTTATTAAATACCATATTAATAACTTTAAAGTAGTTAGTGTTAATATATAACTTTAAAGTAGTTAGTGTTAATATATACAGAGAAATATTTATCAATAATATACTAAGTAAAAGGAGTAGCATTCTAATCTATATATGTTCAAAAGAATCTATCTCGGAAGCATACTAAATTTGGAGACAAGGTCAATCTCCTAATAAAATCATACTGAGATAAAATAAAATAAAATATATGTCAAAAAGTATGAAAAAAATTATAACTTTCCTAAGTTCAGAAAAAT